>JALBCR010002683.1:150000-361400 GCA_030710515.1 Abscondita cerata
AAACGGTTTGTACTACCGTGTTCTACGCATTAATTTACATAATATTATGTTAAAAAAGGCACACAAAAATTTTTGTCAATTTTTGTCAAAAGACCAAAGACTATAGTCTTGGGTATAAAATCGGGAAAAAAAATTTTGCTTTCGATTTGACTAAAAATTGGTGAAAAGACTAATATTAAGGTGTAGAATACAGAAATACCATCAGTTGTCATCAAAATATTACTGTTGAATTATTGCGCACATTTAGAGTTTTTGCGAAAAAAAGCTTCAAATGAGAAAAGGTAGTTTAAGCAGCAATTTTAGAAATCCGAAGAAACGGTTTGTACTACCGTGTTCTACGCATTAATTTACATAATATTATGTTAAAAAAGGCACACAAAAATTTTTGTCAATTTTTGTCAAAAGACCAAAGACTATAGTCTTGGGTATAAAATCGGGGAAAAAAATTTTGCTTTCGATTTGACTAAAAATTGGTGAAAAGACTAATATTAAGGTGTAGAATACAGAAATACCATCAGTTGTCATCAAAATATTACTGTTGAATTATTGCGCACGTTTAGAGTTTTTGGGAAAAAAGCTTCAAATGGGAAAAGGTAGTTTAAGCAGCAATTTTAGAAATCCGAAGAAACGGTTTGTACTACCGTGTTCTACGCATTAATTTACATAATATTATGGTAAAAAGGCACACAAAATTTTTGTCAATTTTTGTCAAAAGACCAAAGACTATAGTCTTGGGTATAAAATCGGGGAAAAAAATTTTGCTTTCGATTTGACTAAAAATTGGTGAAAAGACTAATATTAAGGTGTAGAATACAGAAATACCATCAGTTGTCATCAAAATATTACTGTTGAATTATTGCGCACATTTAGAGTTTTTGGGAAAAAAGCTTCAAATGGGAAAAGGTAGTTTAAGCAGCAATTTTAGAAATCCGAAGAAACGGTTTGTACTACCGTGTTCTACGCATTAATTTACATAATATTATGTTAAAAAAGGCACACAAAAATTTTTGTCAATTTTTGTCAAAAGACCAAAGACTATAGTCTTGGGTATAAAATCGGGGAAAAAAATTTTGCTTTCGATTTGACTAAAAATTGGTGAAAAGACTAATATTAAGGTGTAGAATACAGAAATACCATCAGTTGTCATCAAAATATTACTGTTGAATTATTGCACACGTTTAGAGTTTTTGGGAAAAAATGCTTCAAATGAGAAAAGGTAGTTTAAGCAGCAATTTTTAGAAATCCGAAGAAACGGTTTGTACTACCGTGTTCTACGCATTAATTTACATAATATTATGTTAAAAAAGGCACACAAAAATTTTTGTCAATTTTTGTCAAAAGACCAAAGACTATAGTCTTGGGTATAAAATCGGGGAAAAAAATTTTGCTTTCGATTTGACTAAAAATTGGTGAAAAGACTAATATTAAGGTGTAGAATACAGAAATACCATCAGTTGTCATCAAAATATTACTGTTGAATTATTGCGCACGTTTAGAGTTTTTGGGAAAAAAGCTTCAAATGGGAAAAGGTAGTTTAAGCAGCAATTTTTAGAAATCCGAAGAAACGGTTTGTACTACCGTGTTCTACGCATTAATTTACATAATATTATGTTAAAAAGGCACACAAAATTTTTGTCAATTTTTGTCAAAAGACCAAAGACTATAGTCTTGGGTATAAAATCGGGGAAAAAAATTTTGCTTTCGATTTGACTAAAAATTGGTGAAAAGACTAATATTAAGGTGTAGAATACAGAAATACCATCAGTTGTCATCAAAATATTACTGTTGAATTATTGCACACGTTTAGAGTTTTTGGGAAAAAATGCTTCAAATGGGAAAAGGTAGTTTATGCAGCAATTTTAGAAATCCGAAGAAACGGTTTGTACTACCGTGTTCTACGCATTAATTTACATAATATTATGGTAAAAAAGGCACACAAAAATTTTTGTCAATTTTTGTCAAAAGACCAAAGACTATAGTCTTGGGTATAAAATCGGGGAAAAAAATTTTGCTTTCGATTTGACTAAAAATTGGTGAAAAGACTAATATTAAGGTGTAGAATACAGAAATACCATCAGTTGTCATCAAAATATTACTGTTGAATTATTGCACACGTTTAGAGTTTTTGGGAAAAAATGCTTCAAATGGGAAAAAGTTTTTTATGCAGCAATTTTGAGAAATCCGAAGAAACGGTTTGTACTACCGTGTTCTACGCATTAATTTACATAATATTATGTTAAAAAGGCACACAAAAATTTTTGTCAATTTTTGTCAAAAGACCAAAGACTATAGTCTTGGGTATAAAATCGGGGAAAAAAATTTTGCTTTCGATTTGACTAAAAATTGGTGAAAAGACTAATATTAAGGTGTAGAATACAGAAATACCATCAGTTGTCATCAAAATATTACTGTTGAATTATTGCGCACGTTTAGAGTTTTTGGGAAAAAAGCTTCAAATGGGAAAAGGTAGTTTAAGCAGCAATTTTTAGAAATCCGAAGAAACGGTTTGTACTACCGTGTTCTACGCATTAATTTACATAATATTATGTTAAAAAAGGCACACAAAAATTTTTGTCAATTTTTGTCAAAAGACCAAAGACTATAGTCTTGGGTATAAAATCGGGGAAAAAAATTTTGCTTTCGATTTGACTAAAAATTGGTGAAAAGACTAATATTAAGGTGTAGAATACAGAAATACCATCAGTTGTCATCAAAATATTACTGTTGAATTATTGCACACGTTTAGAGTTTTTGGGAAAAAATGCTTCAAATGGGAAAAGGTAGTTTAAGCAGCAATTTTTAGAAATCCGAAGAAACGGCTTGTACTACCGTGTTCTACGCATTAATTTACATAATATTATGGTAAAAAAGGCACACAAAAATTTTTGTCAATTTTTGTCAAAAGACCAAAGACTATAGTCTTGGGTATAAAATCGGGGAAAACAAATTTTGCTTTCGATTTGACTAAAAATTGGTGAAAAGACTAATATTAAGGTGTAGAATACAGAAATACCATCAGTTGTCATCAAAATATTACTGTTGAATTATTGCACACGTTTAGAGTTTTTGGGAAAAAATGCTTCAAATGGGAAAAAGTTTTTATGCAGCAATTTTGAGCAATCCGAAGAAACGGTTTGTACTACCGTGTTCTACGCATTAATTTACATAATATTATGGTAAAAAAGGCACACAAAAATTTTTGTCAATTTTTGTCAAAAGACCAAAGACTATAGTCTTGGGTATAAAATCGGGGAAAAAAAATTTTGCTTTCGATTTGACTAAAAATTGGTGAAAAGACTAATATTAAGGTGTAGAATACAGAAATACCATCAGTTGTCATCAAAATATTACTGTTGAATTATTGCGCACGTTTAGAGTTTTTGGGAAAAAAAGCTTCAAATGGGAAAAGGTAGTTTAAGCAGCAATTTTTAGAAATCCGAAGAAACGGCTTGTACTACCGTGTTCTACGCATTAATTTACATAATATTATGGTAAAAAGGCACACAAAATTTTTGTCAATTTTTGTCAAAAGACCAAAGACTATAGTCTTGGGTATAAAATCGGGGAAAACAAATTTTGCTTTCGATTTGACTAAAAATTGGTGAAAAGACTAATATTAAGGTGTAGAATACAGAAATACCATCAGTTGTCATCAAAATATTACTGTTGAATTATTGCGCACGTTTAGAGTTTTTGGGAAAAAAGCTTCAAATGGGAAAAGGTAGTTTAAGCAGCAATTTTGAGAAATCCGAAGAAACGGCTTGTACTACCGTGTTCTACGCATTAATTTACATAATATTATGGTAAAAAAGGCACACAAAAATTTTTGTCAATTTTTGTCAAAAGACCAAAGACTATAGTCTTGGGTATAAAATCGGGGAAAACAAATTTTGCTTTCGATTTGACTAAAAATTGGTGAAAAGACTAATATTAAGGTGTAGAATACAGAAATACCATCAGTTGTCATCAAAATATTGCCAACAGTTAACTGGAACGGCATGTGTGTTAAGTTCAAAGCGCTATCTAAGCGATAGCTTTAATGCTTGTAACACAACAAGTTATCTTGACTAAATTCTTTATATTTTCACGTTTATTTAATCACACGACTGTCCTGAGAAACTCCAATACTTTTGTCAACACTTTATATCACTTGAAACCACGTCCGTTCACTTCAAATACTCAACAACGGATCCCATGGAAAGCAGTTTCTACTCTTTGATTCGGGCCCACAGGATAATCGATTACTAATTTTTTCAAATAAGCAGAACCTTTCGTTTTTGGGCAAATCGCTCCATTGGTATGCTGATGGAACTTTTAAAACTGTACCTCATGTATTTCATCAACTGTATACAATTCATGGATTAAATAAACATATTGCAATTCCTCTAGTATATGCACTACTACCTAGCAAAACTGAAGAAAGTTATGTTAGGTTACCATCAAAAGTAAAAGAATTATTGCCCGAAAGAAAAAATCCTGACAGATTTTGAGAACGCCATGATAAATTCTGTACGAAAACAATTTCCTAACTCAAGACAACGTGGGTGTTTTCACTTTACACAATGCATATTTCGAAGAATCCAATCTGAAGGTTTAAAACGAAGATACGAAGCTGATGCAGATTTTGCTTTTAAGCTTCGATTATTAGCAGCAATAGCGTTTGTTTCTACGGCAAATTTAGTGAATGCATTTGAAATCCTTTGCGAACTAGATGTGTTACCTGCAAAAGCCCAACCAATCCTAGGATACTTAGATTGGGCGTTCACAAAGTGGTGGACGACGTAGTTTGCCCTTATTTCCGCATGATCTCTGGAATCGCTATTCTGGAGTACAAGAACACTTCATGGTGGGTTTGAGCAACAAGTTTGCTCAAATCATCCAAATATTTGGAAATTTATTAGGGCAATTCAATTAGAACAAAGCTTACATGATCTTCAAATTGAGCAATTCATAGGAGGGTTAGAATGTCCTCCTACACGTAGGAAATACAGAGACTGCTCCCAACGAACTTTTTACGGGATATATCACATAATTTGTCATATTAGTCAGGTTTTTTTAAGTTCCACTGCACTGTAATTGGTAACATTTAATTTTTTTGTTCGAGTGTATATCCAGTTTCTTTTTCAATTGTATGTTTCAAATTTATTTCAACATTATTTTTTAAATGTATATTTGTGTTTTTTATTTTGTAGTTTGAATAAGATTATATACTTTTCAACGTATTTGATTTAATTAAACAAAGCTAATTGAGCATTTCTACATTGTAACGTTCCTTTCTTTATTTCTATTAATAATTGTTTATTTAGTGGCGTACATTTTGTGTAAGTCAGAGAGACAACAACGTGGTAGTGAGCATTTTTAATTAAAAAATTAAGAACTACTTAATGTAACAACCAAATTTACATAAATTATTGGATTCTTGCTTAATTGTAATTATAAGTAATTTAATTAATTAATTAATGGTGTAACATTTTTAGGCAATGACATAAAACAAATAAACTAAAATATACGACTCTAATTCGTTGAAAAAAGTTAAAAAAAGAGGTATTAAAATTTTCGGGCAATTTTTCTTTCGGGAAACTGTGCATCGGGTAATTATCTTGTCGGGCAATTGTCCCTTCGATAAATTGTTTTTTCGGGAAATTGTATTTTTGGGCAATTGTCCGTTTGGTCAACTGTGTTCAGGCAAATGTCTTTCGAGCAATTGTTTTCGGGCAATTGTCCTAGATGCAGAATTACTATCAGTTGCCATCTTAATAATACTGTGGAATCAATACGCCGGTTTATAGTTGTAGAGAAAAAAGCTTCACATGGGAAAAACGTAGTTTATGACCGCAATTTTGAGTAAACCAAAGAAACGGTTCTCACTATAGTGTTCTACGCATTGATTTACATCGTATTATGTTAAAACAAAATTTTTGTCATTTTTGATCAAAAGAACATAGTTTCAGACAAAAGTTGCAGGGGTTTGAAGGGGACACATGATGATGACCTTGACTTTGACCTTGAACCTAATTTTTAAGGTCAAACTAAGGTCAATTTTGATTTTTCAAATAGAAACCATTTTTTGGGACGGTTTTAAGATCTGCATGAACAATTACAAATCTTTTGTTGAGAACACTTTTTCTAAAAATGCGTTGTTTTCTTGCTAGAGAGCGCTTTCAAACTTAGGTAAGCAGAGTTACTCGGAAAAAAAATAACTCGAAAAGTACGCGGTATCGCGACAGTTGCTCTCTAGCGGAAAAACTACGCATTTTTGGAAAAAGTGTTTTGAACAAAAGATTTGTATTTTTTTATGCAGCTCTTAAATCCGTCGAAAAAAATGGGGGTTTCTTTTTGGAAAATAAAAGTTGACTTTAGTTTGACCTTGAAAGTTAGACTCAATGTCAAAGTCAAGGTCATAATCTTGTGTCCCCTTCGAAGCCCTGCGACTTTTGCCTGAAACTTTTTTTGCAATATCCCACTCTTTCCAAGTTATTTTGATGTCTCAAGTTAAAAACTCACCCGATATAAGCGTGAGTTCTTTGTTAAACAGTTAGTAGGTTTCGGATATCTGTTCCGCTTAGTCCTGCTGTTAATACTAAGTAACTCCGCTTCTCTAATTTAACCGCCAAAGTTACCGCTTTGGCTATTCTTTCCCCGACCCGCATGTTGCAGAGATACCGTTGTATGTTCCCTTAATTTTCCTTTTTTCTATCCGTGTGTTGTTTTTGGGGTGACGCATTTTCGCGTCTTAAGTACACCACTCAAGCAGTTGTCCAAGTTGGCATAGCGCATTTTCGTGTGTTAATTTGGCCATTCGTCTTCATTTTTCCAATCCGTGTGTTGTATTTGGAGTGACGCATATTCGCGCTTTGAATATACCACTCAAGCCGTTGTCCGGGTCGATATAGCGCATTTTCGTATGTCGACTCGGTCACTCCCACTACCTACCGCATTCCTTAACAGACCGCCGTCCTGCTTATATACCGTCACTATCATCTCTATATTAACCGCCGCTCTGCTAACATTACCGAAACCCTCACCCCTATAACTGTCAAATCCGCTGACTGATTTTGGGTTGTATAGTTTGTGCTTTACTATGCGGTTTCTCTGTGACTTCTTTTGTGTTGAATAAAGAAGTTTTGAGTTTTAGTGTATTCTCTTTATTTCTCCAAACTGCTTCCCATTAGACGATCAAAACACTGGAATTTTAACCTCCACTGTAGCTGCCCGACAAACAAACGGAGACTAAACTTCGTCATCAAATCTGGCCCACGAGATCCGTCCGTTTTTGTTATTTACAGAAACTAACCGAATTGGGAAGCAAGCGTCACAAAGTCCATTCGTTTTACATATTCTGACGATGTAATTTATACATTAATCACGAAGTTACTCTCGTCTATGATTTAGTGCATAAATATGAGATCTGATACCAACCTTTCTTTATTTACTTTTTAGTTGATTGAGGTTATGTACGCAATTTAGGCGATATCTCAGATACAGAACATGAAGTGTACTGAAATTTAATTTTTGGTTTTTAAGTGAATTTTTAACGCAAACAAAAATTTTTCTCCAAAACTTAACATTTGTCTTTCACTTGTTACAAAATACCAATTATAATTGAAAAAAATCTAAACGTTATGCTTTATAACAATAAATTATTTTTAATACATTACACTTAAATGTGAATCAACAAACAGTCACATTTTTATTTATATTATGTAATTTAAACCGATTATCGTTTAAACGATATAGTGCTAAAACTCCCCGAGCGTTTTAATACACCATAAGTACACTACTGAAACCGGTAGCGTAATAATTTAGAAACAGTTTTTTGAATTGCAGTGTAATACTTCATATAATGATATTTATAGTTAATTGTTCGTTAATTACTTCAATGGCTAAAGTGTAAACACCGACTACTGAAATTATGCTCCGTATTCCGGAATTTGAATGTTACTAAAAATTCAATCTTTACGAATAAATCAAATAATAAATAAACATGAACTAACAAATTTAGCGAGTTAAAATATATTGCTATTATAGTTTGAATGCGGAGAGCAGCCTGTATGTGTGCAGGGTTATATTGACTTAATGCGTCCTTAGTATCTAACACTTTGATCTTCACTTCATTTATGTTTAGCTAAGGTGAAACTATTGGAACAATTATTTCTTTCTTTGAGAGAGTTTATTTGTTTAACATTTAGTGTTAGTTGAATAATACGCAATCAGGTTTTATCAATAAAATGCAAAGTGTTAGCGAAATAAATCAAAAACGTAAGCGCAATTGTTCTAACTATAGAGCATAAAATAGAAATTGTGCATAAGTTTAAAAATAATGTAACGGTCGCGGAGCTATCTAAAACGTATAATATTGGGAAGCACACTGTTCGTGATATTGTGAGAAAAAAGGATGATTTACACCGTTTCGTAGCCAATTCTGATAGTACAAGTGCTATTTCTGAAAGAAGAACTTTAAAAAAACCCACATTTCAAGAAATTGATAATGCAATGACCAAATGGTTTTTAGACAAAAGAGCTCAGGGGGTACCCGTATCAGAGCCTATGCGTGTTAGGCAACCCAAAATTTCCACAAACAATTGAAATTTTGAAGGAAACTTTTCCGCATCATCCGGTTGGCTGTACAGGTTTAAGAAGCGTCACGAAATACGAGAGTTGTCTATCCAAAGAGAGAAGTCAAATTCAAATGATGTTGGTATGGTGGAGTTCTGCTACAAATTGGAAAACATTGTAAAGAAACTCGATTTTAAACCAGAGCAGGTATACAATGGAGATGAGACAGGTCTTTACTGGAAAGCAATGCCCAGAAGAACGCTAGCAGCAGAGACAGAAACAAGTGCCCCAGGTAAGTTGTTTCATGTTAATTTTTATAACAACCTTAAGAGTGTATTAATTACAGGTTTCAAAGTAAACAAAAACCGTATAACGTTGTGCCAATGCTTCGGGAACACATAAACTAAAATTAGCGGTTGTCGGGAAATCGAAAAACCCGCAAGCTTTCAAACATTTGAATCCCAGAGGTTTTCCTGTTGACTACTACAGCATGAATGGACAGGCAATTTTTCAAAAAGTGGTTTTTTGAAAAACTTGTTCCGCAGGTGAAAACATTTCTTTGTAAAAATAATCTTCCTCCAAAAACGGAATGTTACTGGACAATGCGCCTGATCACCCTGACCAACTTAAATCGGAAGACGGCAACATTTTTGTCAAATATTTTTCTTCAAATGTTACCTCAATCGCCCAGCCCATGGATCAAGGTGTGATCGAAACGATGAAAAAACTTTATCAAGAAAACCTGATGATGCAAATGTTAGGCAAAGAAGGCTACATAGGGTTCTGGAAATCTCTTAATTTAACAGACGCCATATATGCAGTGGTTCGTGCTTGAGACGACGTTAAGGAATCTAACATTAAGCATGTATTGTATAAAATAATGACTCTGGAAATGACAGATGATCACTTCAATAATGAGAAATTGTAAAATGAGAACATAGCATCCTATCTTCAAGCATTGGTGTATTGGAAGAAATAAGCACCGAAGATGTTCAAGAATGGATCGAATGTGACCAACGTGACCCTGTTTTTAATGACGATAACGATCCCAACCACACAACAGTAACAGAAGTGGAGTCTGAGAAAAGTGGAGATTTTGATGGAAGTGAATGTGTCTTGATTAAAAGAAGTCATCAAGAAGCCAACGATGCAGTGAATATACTCATTGAATATTTCAATGAACAACCTGAAACTGATGGCTTGGAAAGTCTTCATCTGAGAAAATCAGGAAAGTTATCAAAAACAGAATTTTTTCTTCAAAGAAGCAACGAAGAATAACTGATTTTTTCAAATAAATATGTAGACACGTATGTAGTACATACATATGCACATGTGTACATAATACATACTATGTAATTCAACTTTGAGTAGCTGCTCGGAAGTGTAGTATGTTTGGCCATATGTACATAAAACGATGCATTTATGTATTTGGGCTACGTTTTTCAGTTATATATCCATATACATATGGGTTTTTAAACATGTATTCACTTTTATGAGTATATAATAAACAATTTAAAAACATTAAATTTGTGTTTTCGGATTATCCGTGCTTTTTGGATTATCCGGCAAATGCTCGGTCCCGTCCGAGCCGGATAATCGAGGTTCTACTGTAATAAGTTTTTAGGTGCATACATCTACGATACGTAAATTAAACGTTGGTTTTTGTTTATAAACGACATTTCGGGGTAAGTAAAACGATTGGACTTTACCTTAAATTTTGCATGTAAAATACAAGTTTTTAAAAATAGTAAGTTTACGTAAAAACATTCTTTTGTAACCATCATAGCAATTTAGAGTAATTCTCATATACTTTTGATTGATGAAAAATAACTTTCAATGATTCTTTTTCACCTTAACTCAAATAATAAATAAAACAAGATTAATGTCACATACTCTTGTTGAATGTGCGGTTAATAAATAGGTTGACACTAACATCTAGAAGTTTAAAGTTAGTTACAACGTTACGATAACATGGAACTAGTAACTGATGATTAATTATTAACGCGGTTTAAATTTTAGATTACAAAGAATTAACGGACAGATTTAATCAAGTAGTTTCAACGATAAATTTGATGTAACAAACACGAGAACAACGATAAATTTGGTAACATTAATTAAAAGTGTTTTGTGAACAACTGATAGTTTATTTATTTCATCCCTATAGATTTTGCATTGCAATATTTTTAAGGGCGTTGTTACGTGATAAGCTCGGGCAATTTAATTTTGCGGCGCTAAAGCTCTTATATTCGTTTTGTATCCGTTCGCGTAGTATTTAGATTTACGTTCCAATTTTGTGATTAAAATTGCGATATTTTCGTTTAGAAAATACCTGGGGTTTTCGTCTGAAATTTTCTGCAATTTTATTTAAAAATAAACGTTTTTCGTTCTGGCGACTTGTACAGCTTTAAGACCTATAAACTTGGACTCGTAGTTATACTTTGTTGCAGGAGTATTCTCTCAGTTTGACATCAAACGCAATTATATATCAAAATATGGCTAATGGTTCTTGAATTCCACAATTGGCATGGTAAAGGATAAGAAAAGAATTTTGATTTATAAAACCTCAATTATCCGGATCATAAATAATTTATTTAAACAAGAAACGAAAGAAACGTAATAACTTTAAAAAATCAATAATTTTTTTTTGTTTTTGGTCTTTCTAAATTGTACCCGTTCTGATTTTCTTTATTTTTCTAAGTTGAAGTAGATGAATGTCGTCTGTTTCAGGCAGTTCTTTAAAATAATAGATAAGTACATTTAGTGTAACTCCTGAATCTCGATCACTTACTTGGAAGAAAAAATCATTGTCATCGTCATCACTATTTTTGACAAAATTTTCTGCAAAGGTTTAGTCATTTATATAATCTTCTTCCATAACCTGAGACTCTTTTTCTTTGCCGTGATCGCATTCTATCCGTTCCTGTATTTTTTCGTTGTCTACTTCTTCAAAGCTTTCGATTTACGGGGCTATAAAAGCTGTATTTTAGATTGATAACTCTACTCATTTACCTAATTATCCTTTTCACTACCTTCTCTTATCTGCTGTACCTTTTAAAGTGATTAGTTTATAAAATGTTTTTTTATTGTTAATTTTTTTCACTTCATTCTAAGCGCCAGCTATAGCATAAATTGCCTCTTTCAAATTCAGATGTTTCCAAAATCCCATAAAGTCACATTCTCCCAATAATTGAAACCTATGTTTTTTCCTATAAAGTGTTTTCATAATCTCTATAACACCTTGGTCTGTTGACTGGGAATAGAAGTCTCATTCAAAGGAGAATATGCTACGAAATGTCCCATGTTGACTTTAGTTGCTCTACACCAAGATGCAATGGAGCATTATCAAGTAACAGTACAGCCTTAGATAGAAAATTATTCTGTTGCAGATAAGTTTTAACTTGTAGTATACAATTTTCAAAAAATTACTTCCAAAATTAATAATCGCTTGGTCCATTCAACCCGCCTTTTGGTTATAATAATCAACGGGGAGCGCTTTTGCCTCGGATTTTTGATTTTCCAATAATAGCTTTATTTTATGATTTTATCGGTTTGCAGTTTTAGTCGGTTTTTACTTACTTTAAATCCTAAACAAAAAATAAAAAAAATAATTTAATAAAACCAACAGTACAAAACCTGGTTTCTGAGGCTGCAGCAAATGTTTTTACCATTGCTTTTCAATAAAGTTCAGTTTCATCTCCATTATACACTTGCTCGGGTTTTAAGTCATGCTGCGTTATAAGATTTTCCAAATCATAGTAAAATCTACCATAGCTACATCATTGGCTCTTAATTTCTTTTGTTGAACAGCTAACAATTGTATTCTATAATGTTTTTTTTAAATCTGTACACCGAACCGGAAGATGCAGAATAGTTTCCTTTAATTTTCAACAGTTTGTGAAATTATTGGGCTTGTTAGATCCTGATGTTGGACCCCTTTTAATTTTTTCTGTATGATCTACTTAGTCAGGTTCTCAAAAGTAGATCCAGTTATAAACAGCTTTATCACTGTCAGCTTTAGCTACAAATCTTATCAATTTGACTTTCTTTTTCCAAACCGTTTGTTTGCCAATGTTACATGTTTTGGCCAATGCAGTAACACTTTTGTATTTTTCAAATTGTGTCAATTTTTATTCTACAGTAAAACATTGCAACAGTATTTAGATTTAAATACATTTTTGAATGGGCTCAAAAAGCTCACCGCTTAATAACACAACCAGTGGCCGAATGCCTTTTTCCCGTATAGGCCCGCTGTGAGGAAATTGTGTTGCCTACGTGATTCCAAACACATGTAAGAAAATTACAATCTCAAGGCACCTCCGAATTCGCCAACGAAGGTGTTAGTAATAAAATTACCACCAGTTTGACAAAGATCAGGAGTTTTTCATACTGTAACCCGCCAGGTAGAAGGATTTAAGGTGCTATTACAGATTTTCGAAATAATTCCATGTTAAGAATGACTACAGTAGGTTTCTGTTATTGACTATTTATAAAGTAATTTTGAGTATAAGATGTTGCTATCTATAAAATCCCAGCTCTTTAATGTACCTTCACAATCTCGACACTGTTAATCAAAATAAATACATAAAATCAAGTTCATAATGAAAATTTAATAAAAAACCAAATTTGAGCTACATGAATTGAACAGAGTAGGTGTTGTTGTAAGTTTCTGAAACAAAAATAACGAATAAAATTGTATTAAAATAATAAGCTTACCAATTGAATCAGTGTCAATGACAATTAAAATTCGAACTAAACTGTAAATGTAAAATGTTTCAAATTTATAATATAGTTATTCAATGTATTAATACATACATTTCTAATTAAAACATAGTTAGCAGTGTATAACACCTTGGGTAACAAGCGAGTTTCACCAGTCCCTACGCTCTTACCTGCCAATTCAGTTGAATTTTTGAAGTCACGTCAATTTTGAGATGGGAAATTAGCACTCCATTTAATTGATATTCAGTTTAGCAAATATCATATATACACCATAAAATAATCATATTAAAACAGAAAAAAATAAATGTGACTGTGCCATCTCTCTGACGTAGGTCTTTCACGGTGGAAAAATATTAATTGTACAACAAGGATCTTTCATACACTACTGTTGCTTTATTGTGAATCATATTTTAGTAAATAAAAAACTAAGATTAAGAATTACAAAAACGGTGAAAATAAAATTAACGAACATAACGCATTTGGTTGCAAAATGTTTAAAATTAATTACTAATTACATATACAAGTTTTATACATATATAGCAAAACCACTGTAAAGTTACACGGATGCAAAATTTTCCGCTTGCAACCTCCAAAAACGGAGCTTGCAAAATCTTGCAAAGTTTGCCTAAAATATAAAAAAACATTAAAAATGGGAAACACAAGTAAAATATTGAAGATACATATGAGGTGAAACTCATTGAGGCGTTATTTAACCCAAGGAAAGTAATAATCATGTCAGAAAAGTGATGTATGTCAAAGAAGCTTGGGTGACGTATTTTTAGAAAGAGTATAAAATTATCTTTCGCTTGACTGCAAGTGGTAGTATAATTCTAACAAACCATATACATTATTAAATGGGACGGTCTTAGCTACAATCTGACGAAAAAATTATTTTGTATAATTTTGACATGTAAAGTGACAACGCACCAATTACTTTTCTACAAATTCTTCCCTAATGTGAGTACTTGCAATACAATCGTTAGTGCAGTTTTCGCACGAGGTCTAAACGTTCACAAGAGTTGGCCGGAAATAAAATAATGAACAAAATGATTTCTCAAAAGAAAACGTCACTTGACCATAAGCTCCCCCAAAAATTCTTATAGTTTTTAACAGTGGCGTACATTTTGGTATTTTTTTTCCTGTAGGTAACAGAATTTTACTGTTACAACTTACATTATAAAAATAGAGGTTACAACAGTGAAGTTTTCATTGTTCCGGTCAAATCTGGATTTTCTTAAGGTGCCGTTCGGGTGTTTACAAAATTACTAAGTGATATTAAAAGAAGGCTATAGGAATCACTCACAGAAATTCCACTGGTCGGGGTACTACTGAACCACCTGGTACCTGCACGGAGCACAATATCCGCACCGCATTGTATACAAGCATTGCTTTTTTGTAGTTAAACAATGATACAACTTAAAAGACGGAGCTGCTACGTAAGGGAAGAAACGTCATCCTCCTACAGAAACACAATACAATTGATGTGGAAAAAGTCAGAATGATTTCTGTTCCATTTTTAACGTCTTTGAAGTTTAGAAACGACTCTAAGTTACTAGCGTTTCCTATTGAAACAGCTGATGAACACGTTTAAATATGGAAAGCTTGTACTCTTGCACAGATCCGCTATCGTACTTAGGGTGTGCTGACAACGGTTGACTCACTAAAAGTGTTAGGTAGAGAAAGAATCAAGGTGGTCTGGATTATTTTAGCAGTCCTAGGAGATTATATTGACTATTAATGTTTGTTTTCCTGAATTAAATGTTAAGTTTTCTTAATAAAATTTCAGTTTTTTTATTTTTATTGTTGGGTCATGAACACAAGTGTATTATGTTGGATCAGGTACTCATAAAACATTTACTCAAAATTTTCGGTAACATTACGAATACATAACATATTACTACTGATAATCGAGCACCGTTCGGACAATTTTTTCGATCCATTTCAAACAACAAGTTTTAGTCCGTGGGCCCGTGACATAATGTGTCGGAAAACTTGTTTGTCAGTTTTTTTGATCTTAGGTGTAGAATTCTACGTCAGGTTTTTTGCAGACAGGTTTCTAAGATATGGTTTAGTTACCAAAGCTAAAAAAGCATTTCCATTTATCTAACGTGATTTTAGGTTATCATTATATAATTGTTTCTGTTTTTCTAGTTGCATGTAGTTTTCTATCCGAATCAGTGTTTGTCTTTTAATTTTGTGTTTATCGTGATTTGTTTCTAACCATTCTGTGATCACTTACTTCGTTGATCTGTAATGATAGTCATATTCTCTTTTGTTGACGCTCTGGATAAGCTCATGTTCATTTTCTGTGATCTTTTTTTATAAAAGAACATGTTCATTGCTTTCATCTGGTTTTGTTCTAGGAAATTGATAAGCGTATGTTCTTTTTCATTCCTTGTACCTATTCCATAATCACCCATGCGTGTTTCTCTTTTTTCTTTTTACTTAGTCTTGCGTTGAAGTCGCCAATCAATATAGTGTAAAACGTATTGTTTGCGTTTAATGCTGATTCAATCTCATCGTAGAACTTCTCTTCTTTTCGTCTGAATAGTCCTTTGCATGTGCATACACCTGTATTTTTTATGATAATACCTCTTTGTTAATTTTAACGTTACGTATAACACTCTCGAGGAGATTCCCACCACTGAACAGATGTGTTGAATCCATTTCTTTTGAATCAGTATTCCAACTCCTTTGTTGCTGCTGCCAACTTCGCCTTCATATAAAAAAATTCTACCTGATTTCAGCCTCATGGTTCCCTCGCCTCTCCTTCTGACTTCGCACATACCCGCAACATCCCATTTAACGTTTTTAAGCTTCTGCTCTAAGTGTAACACTCTGTCTTTCGATAAGGGAGACTTTGCGTTTAATGTACAGATACCCATGTTTATCTGGTTCTTTTGTTTATTTTTCTTTTTTTTTTGGAGTCGACTTTTGCCCTTCCGAAAAACCTACTTATTGGTGTGGGATTCTGAAATTCTGTTTCTACCCACCTGGAGTACTTCATTTTAAAGTTCATCATTTGCATTTCAAAGGGGGTTGTTAGCTTCACTTCGCCAAGCTAGCTAACTGCGTGTAAGCGAATGGATATAGAACAGGTAAGAAAAGGGATGTTTTAGATGGGAGTTATGGTTAGGACATGGTTTCCTAAAAATTAGGGAATTAGTAGAAAACCATGGCTTGTGTCAGTTATTTTTATTAACCGTATTTTTAAAATCCACCTTTACTGCTGATTAAGATGTGGTACGGGTTGTGGCAAAACCGTATTACCCGCTTAAAACCCACCTATAAAACCACTGTTATTAATCCGTTCTCTTACAGTTACCACATACTTATCACAGAACCTCTACAGTGCGGTTGATTCACTCGGTAGCACTGGCAAGGGGTGTTTCAAAACCACCACCAAAACCGAGGGTATAACTTCTTGTGTAAAGACCGCTTGTATACTAGGCTTCATTGTACTCGGGTGGCTATGGTTTATCCGGTGTGCCCTACGACGAAGTTCCGTCACTTATAAAGCTGTAATCTTAATTCTTATCTCTTAGGGAGCAAGACCGGTCAGAACTTGCTTTAACCTAAAAGATTAATTGTTGTCTTTAATAACCGCTGCTGATGCATAATCTGACTAACCTGTTTTTAGTAATCCGATAGCACCGTCTACTGGCACCAATACACCGTCCGATTCGACCCTAAAAGAGGGCTGCAACTGTAATTACCGATTTGCCGTCCGTACGCAAGAAACAACAAGCCGGGAACAAAATCACGGCAGTGTCTTCATCTACGCAACATTCCACCGGGAACTTTCAAGCGTACGGATTAAATAGTTTTTGATATTGTATATTATCACCGCGTGTAAATACTTAGTGTAAAATTGTTCTGTAAATACGATCATATGTGTATATTATTTCAAACTCTGGACATTATTCTTCGACTGGTATAAAGCTAAACCCGCAGCTAATTATACATTTTTGTACGTCCCTTTTATTCCCATACTACAATTTTTAATTGTAACTTTGGGTATCAAAGGTGGACGTTTACAATCTTCGGAGGGTTCCTTACAACCATCCCCGTGACTTTTTTTACTTCGCATCTGGTTTTCGTCCCTACAACTAATTTAAAGTGGCTACGCAAGTACTCGTGTATTGATTTTGACTTATTTGAATAAAATATTTATAAGTTATGTTTCTTTAACCGTTACGTTTGAAACTCTCGTATTAAGGTGTGAAAATGAAAGCGTTTGATTGCATTTCTAGATCGATTGATCCAAATCCCTATTTGGATAAGTTGAAGTTTATATTCATTTTTAAATGTTGCGCATTCTTTCCATTGTGGTAATGTAAAAGCTACTTGTTGTGTCAATTTACCCACTTTATAAACAAAAAAATAGTGGCGCCCTTTAAATGTTTCTACCCCAAATCCAGAATCATCTTCAGCTAACACAATCAGATTGATTTAACAAATAATGTACGGGTTGGACCAATTTCGATGGGATTGCAGGGTATTTCGGTAACTATTACTAGCGTAGAATCAAATGGAGTAGTAAATTTTTAACTAAGTTTATGTGGCATCTCGACTATTGGTGACCAAAGTTAAAAATGTACTACTCCATTTGATTATACAATAAAAACTGCACAAGAAATGTCTTTGCACTTTTTCCTGAATTTTTATCAACAGATGAGATATTGAACCCTGTCGAAATTTGGAAAAATTCAATTTTGGCCCCTGTCTCAAAAATTAAAAAAGATAACAAATTTTTGTTTGCTGTTTAATTTGTCTCAAAAAGTTGGTCTAATGCTACGTGAACAGTTTTGTTCTAACAGTAACAGTTACCGAAATACTCGGCAATCCCATTGAAATCGGTCCACCCTGTACAGTGCGAATAGCGGCAAATGTTTAAAAAATACCATTGAATTTGTATAACATGCACTTTCATCCCGGATTTTAAAAAAACCATACGTTACTTAGTTTTATATCTTTATATTCTTTTAGGTATAAATTTATTATTTTTTACACGAGATAGGACCTCTTTAAATCTGTAGGATTGGTAAGTGTAACCTATTATTAGTATATTTTAAGAAGTTGTCCAATAGGAGTTTTGTCTTAAGAAAGATGACAATGTTTTATTAATTGTGATAATACTTTGCGTTACTGTTATTCAAGTGATGGCTGTCCGCTTACAATAAAAAAAATTAGTCATTTGAAATCTTAATTAGTGGATATTTAGTCCCACTGGGTTACAAGTTATTTAAAATACTGTGAAATCGTTTCATGCTACACAAATGCTATCCGATAAAAATAAAAAAAGGAGATTTTTATTTGGTTTAGCAGAATGGAAATAAATTCGCTGTTACGTAATATTAATTTAGTGGACAATTATACGTAGAAATCGTAATTAAACAAAACACGCTCTACTGATATTTCATTTTAGTTTTGAAATTGCTATATAAACGCTATCTACAAAATAATGCGAACGACATCACTGTTGATTGTGTATTCAGATTGATACATACCAACTTAATTAAAGCATTTCTACGGTTTATCGCTTCCATTAAAATAATTCATATAGCGTGCGGTAAATTACAAAAATAAGTAAAACAATGTTCATTTTGTCATAGTGTTAATTAACAGTCCTTTTGGAAAAAAGTAATACAGTAATGTGTAATTATATAATGAAATATGTACCGGGTGTTAAAATAAGAATGATTGTCACCTCTGTTTGGTAAAATTTATTTTTACGAGGAAATAATTTTGATGTTATGGAAGTGTTTGTTTTAAGTGAGTTGTACTGTAATTTTAATTAGATTTCGATTGTATTGATAAAGCAAGTATGTTTTTCATATTCACTTTTAAGCGTCGATGACACTAGGCTAGTTTACAAGCTGCTAGTCGGCGAGTTTACAAGCTAGCGAGTCAGCGAGTAAGCGAGTAACGATGAGACACAGAACGGTTCTACTAGCTCAGTAGCTAACTAGCTAGCAAGTTGAAATCACGTGTTTGTTGTTTTGCGTGGGCGCGTTGTTTATTTTCTGATATGTTACGCTGAACAATGAAGTGGAACACGAGTGGTATCGTAGAGTTTCTAAACATATATGAGCAGTATCCGATTCTGTGGAATATAAAAGATAAAGACTATTCCAACACCAAAATAAAGGACGACATTTTCAAGAATCTCCTAGAGAAACTTAATGAGAAACAGCTAACTGTGGGTATGGATGTCAAGCAGTTGAAGACCAAAATAAAATCAATTAAGGACGTCTACAGACAAGAAATAAATAAAATAGAGAAATCTAAGAAAAGTGGCTGTGGTACTGAAGAAGTATACACGCCAAAGTTAGCATGGTTCAAAGATGCAAACTTTTGGCAGAGGTTGTGGCCACAAGAAGCAGCCAATCAAATTACGTGAGTAAAATATATTTTTATTATATAATAATACATATTAAAACTTAGACCGTTCTCCAGTTTTTTTGAGTCCAGCTTTCTCCCATTGCCAAGGCAGAGGATTTTCTTCTGTAAAGTAGGCAACATATGCTTTTCTGATCTCCTCAGCAGTTCGACTGTAATGGTTTCCTCCTAGGTGATTAATAGGCTGCACAATGCCAGCATTTTCCCTCCAAAGCCCAGGTGTGATAATCCCAGTATTCAAGTCCTCTCTATCTACTGCTTGTTGTGGCATGTAGTTACCCGGATCAGTCTTTCGTAACCAGTTATGAAGGCTACAGGCAGCCCAAATGACTTTATCGATAGTTTCCGGTGCCAAATCAATCGGTCTTGAAAATATTCTGAATCGCCATACTAGTATGCCAAAAGCATTTTCTACGACTCTTCTGGCACGGGAAAGACGATAATTGAATATTTTTGGTCAGGACTAAGAGCTGTTTTACTGTATGGTTTCATAAGATTTTTCCTCAAAGGGAAAGCATCATCTCCTATAATAACGCCATATTCAGGCAAACCAAGAGTCTCGTTTTCCATTCCAATATTCAAAGTGCTGTCTCTAAATATAGCACTATCGCTTGCTCGACCATTTGCACCTACGTCAATATACATAAAGCAGTAATCGGCATCAACCATAGCAAATAATATTATACTGTAGGTTTTTTATAATTGAAGTAGACTGAACCGGAACACGGAGGCCTCTTAATTATAACGTGTTTTCCGTCGATTGCACCAAAACATCTAGGAAAATTCCAACGCTGAACAAATTTATTTTCTATTTCTTTCCATTCATCAGCTTTTTAGGGACCTGAGAACAAACAAAAATTATAGGTTTATTTTATTTTCTAGGAACTGTCACAAAGCAGTCAAGCCACACCACCAGACGAAGACAATAAAAGTGTCGAGTCTGAAAATGACGAGGACTCATCACAACAACGTTCTAAGTCGCCTGAAAAATGGGACCACCCCCGACACCAAGGAATAAACCTAAAAACGACCGAGAATTGAAGAAAAATCAAATGAAATTTCAGAAGCTATAAAAAATTGGATGAAATTGCCAAGGAGTCATCCGATGAGAAGCCCTATGACCTGTTTGGGAAATTTGTGGCTTCTGAGCTGCGTCTCCTACCACAGCGACAGGCCATCTTGGTGCAGCAGGAAATCCAAAACTCAATTATTAATGCTAAGCTGTCGTCTTTAGAGCAAGAGGCCCCCAATCTGTCCATAGTGCGTTTTCACCTTTTTCAGATGACTCATTTGCTTCGACCTCTGCATCATCGATGCACGACGACGACATAAATTTTTGTCAAATAAATTGTATATTTTCCAAAAACTGATGTTTAATTTTTAATTTCACTCACCTCAATGAACGGTCGAAAGGCGCAGGAAATTTATGTTAGCACTTCGGGTAAAAACTTCGAAATAGTTGATTCTGGAACTCTGAACAGGTATTCCAAAGACTTCAAAGAATCGCCCGTGGCTAGATAACGTAATGTTATTTCCAATTTCGTGGTTACTGGTATTGCCGGTCTCATTTTCGTATCTTTTTTTTGAGCATTCCATTTACCATCTGCAGTAACTCATCAAATTTGGAACTGTTCAATCTCAACATATTTCTATAAGCCAAAGGATCTTCGTCCTTCAACTCTCTCAATAAACGGCTAGAAGCACCATATTCATCGCGTTTTTCTATCCATGATCTTATCCATTTTCTTTTCTGTTTCAAGTTTTTCTTTTGTTTTCGTTGTAAATCCTTCTTGATAGCACTTGCTAAAATAATTACTCCCGCGCGAACTACTTTCGTCGACATTTTAGCTTTCAACTGCCAAAACGCAAAGATGCTCGCAACTAGTTACTAGCAGCAATGATGACACACGGCTAGTTAACTAGCTTACAAGCCAACACGCCTACGAGTGGCGAGTAAATTAGCCCGGCTTTCTATATTACTAGCAGCGTTTTTACAATCGGATAGTTGACTAGCAGATTGTAAAAAGCCGATGACACGGGGCGAGTTTACAAGCTACTAGCGAACTCGCTGGCTTGCAGCTCGTAAACTAGCCAAGTGTCATCGAGCCTTTACTGTTTTCTTTTGTCATTTGAAATTTTTTAAATCAGACGTGGTGTCGTGAATTGCGTTATCTTTGTTTTCTCACATTTAAGCTTTAAATAAATGTTTATCTCGACAATTTGTATCAAAGGTTTTGTAGAAACATATCCCATATGTCGCCGTTTTGTCTTTGCTGAATTAATAAACTCTTTGTTTGTTCCAAGAAAAGAGCTTGAATGTTACTTGAAGGTAAATAGGATATTTGTTATGACTAAAATGAGTAGTACACCGATTACAAGCCACGGTTAAAATTCTGAATTTGTAGATTGTTTCTGAGAACTATGAACGTATTTTGTAAGGTTTTTGTATGTTTAAGAAAAATTTAGGAAATGGGATAGACTTTTCCTAGTTTGTATTTTAGTATTAAGTCAGTTAATATGCAGATTTGAGATTAGTACCATATAACAAAAACTATTGCGGTTTAATGTTGTTAAAATTGTTGACAAATAAATTATATGTGTGTGTTAAAGTTACATTGATAATAAAAATAAGGAACAATCCCGTTCACAAAACTAAAGAAATTTTTTGTTCGATTAAAAGTAAAGGTTGAAACAAACGCTAGCGGACTAGTGAATATCTCTACCAGTGCAAACTAAATATAGAAATGCATATAGTGTAAAGCATTAAGAAGTAATCGGCGTAATAAAATGTTTAAAGAAATTCAGTGTAACAACGACATAAACTTTAAAAACTGTGGTGTATACCCCAAAGCGGATTACTCGACTGATCAGAAGAAAACCAACTGTAAATAAACTGACTGTTTATTCCGGAAAACTATCGTGTTATGAATACGTTTTGTGTGCAGTTACGATTAACCATTAAGTTTGAAAACGTCCTTGCATATTTTTTTGTTCTTGTTTGGCAATGTTGTTTTGTTCAAAATGAACGAACTAGGATAGGGTTAGTGAGTTTCCAGTTTAATGCTAAATTAGTTAATTTGTTTTAAACAAAACCCACAGTATAGTTTAGTTCATGAACTTTGTGAATCTGTAAATAGTTCTTTTTTAAGTAAACTTTGGTGTAATCTTTGTTCACTAGTGGAAGCGAGCGGTACCGCCATTATACCCTTATATTTTTGGGTTTGGTTTAAGTAAAGCGATTGCGTTAGCAAAAGAACGCGACAGTTGTGTAATCAGTGTTTGTAAGATATTCTTGCATTTAAACAAAAAAATTATACGTCATTAGTGTTTCTCTTTTTGGAAGAGCTTCATTTCAGCTACCTATAGTTTTCCCGGATTTTTAGTAAGCATTTTTTGTACATTTAAAAGATCTGGGTGGCGCCTAACAAAACCCCGAAATTGACTCGTGATAAGTCTAAATCTATAAAGATAAGTGAGAGACATTTCTATAGACCCACCCCTCGCTTATGAGTTAGTTTGGCACATTGTTCCGCATTATGTTTTTTATTTTTAATTTTCATGGCGTAACATGATCATATCTCGGTTAATAATCCGATATTTTTAAGTTTTAAAACGGCCAATAGTAGTGTAGCAATAGTTACTAAGTGAAAGTTGCTTAATTAAGATGTACTGAAAATTTGTAGGTTCTCAATTTTTAATTTTGAAATATTTGGTTTCATACATTTTGTTCTATTTCAAAACATAAAGTGGTGAATAAACCTCAAAAACATTATTTTGTACATAAAATTGCGTCATCATAAACGTCACGTGCATTGCTGTCAAATGTATTATACTCACATTTTTCTTAAAATTTGTCAGTTTGAATTTTACAAATGTATACGTATTATTTTAATTATTGGGGAAAATCTTTTAATTTAAGGGAGTGTCTATTTAAAACATTTCAATCTCTTCTACTGAGGTCATTGCGATCAATACCATTTAAATTTATTATTAGGATACAACATTTTTATCAAAAATTATTTTTATAATAACATAATTAATATTAACATTTATTCAATTAAATTTAACTCATTGTTGCACTAACAGAAGTAATTGAGATTTTAATATATCCAAACTATAATTATCATTTTATTATTTACGTAAACCATTATTTATCATTCAGTTTCGGAAAAATTCCGATACGGATTGATTTTTGACTACGACTAGATATAATTATCATTCATAAGAGAGCCATATTGCTTAGTTTTTAATAGTGTGTTTTGTTGAAATCTAAAAATATACGCAACTATTTGTTGAATTTTATTTATCGACCAACATCGATTGTATAAGTTTAAGTCACAGTTAACTGTAGTTAATATCGTTACTTTAGGTTTTCGCATTCTGAAGATTGCATAAGTTTATGTAGTTCGGTTATTGACCACTCTTGAATTGGCAATCATAACCATTCTGGTCAGTGCCACCACAAAACGGAATCGGCTAGCATAAGTCGACAGGATTAGTTTCCGTACGGTTAGATTTTGAACACCTTCCACATATTCGGATTTTGATGTAACCAGTAGAGTCTATGTCAACTCTTAAAGCTGATTTCACCACTTTCACTAATTTTACCAGTAACAGTGCTACGCATAGTTCTAACCTAGGTATTGTAATAACTTTTATCGGTGCAACTTTTGATTTAGCGCATATTAGATTTGTGATTACTCCAACTTTTTTGTTTTTAGTTCAAATATATACACACACTCCATAAGCGGCATGTGACGCATCAGTAAACCCATGGATGCTAGTTTCAATTTTATCATCACATGTGACATGTTTTGAGATATTAAGATGATTTAAAGTATGCAATTTACTGTAGAATTGTTTCCATTAATTTTGTAAATTTGCTAGAAAATAATCCTCCCACCCAATACTTAATTGCTACAGATTTTGAAGAAATACCTTGGCTACTATTACGACCGGCCCAATAAGTCCTAAAGAATCGTAGATTTGAGCAATTACCAAAAAACAAATCTTTTATTTATTTGTGGCGTTAATTGGATTTTTTGGACCTTATAGCTAGTATATTAGACTGCCATTAAAGACCTAGCGTTTGAGTTTTATTATTTTTTCCAATGTTGAGGATTACATTTGATTCTGTGTTTGCAATTTCGCGTAATGATTTGTAACTGTTAGACACCCATTTATTTAAAAAGAAACACCCGTATTTAATATGAATTTGATTTTATTATAGGTGGTTCTAATTCTATAAGTGTATTAGCACCTACATAAAAGTCTTTTAAAATTATTGCACTAGAGTTAGAATATTCTTTTTTATTTTCATAGGCTAATTGTTGTAAACAGCTTATTGCTAAGGAAGGAGCAGTAGCGGTTCCGTAGGTTATAGTGTTTAGTTCATATTCGCGGATTGAATTAAAAGGGTTTGACCTCCACATATTTTTTTGCAGTTTCCTATCGTCTGGGTGTACAAGAATTTGTCTATACATTTTGGTGATATCTGCATATACTTACGGATTCTGAACCGTGTAACGGTTCAACCGTTTACAACTAACGACGGCTCTAGAGCAATAAATAGAAAAAGAACAAAAGGGAAATATGAATCGGTGTAGCGCACTAGGTTTGTGGAGAATAAAGTTTAATAGTTAGAGCGGCAGAATTATAATAAATTAACTGCTGTTTAATAAGGCGCCACCTGCAGGGTAAAAGAAAGAAATAAAATCGACTAACAGGAGATAAACAGGTATTACTTAAAGCCTAATACGCTAGATCAAACACAACAATTAGTCTTAAGAGAAAGACAAACAATTTAATAAAACAACAAACAAATCTTATAGTAATAGGTGACTGTAACAGAAAAAAAGACTGTCGGATATATTTATGTACGTTAGCAGTAGCCTCGCTTAATAATCAATAATCTTCGCAATTAATATGCCGGATTCGCAGGTAAGCTTTAGTTACACTAAAATTAAGGGTAACGTTCCAATTGAGGATTGGCTAATAGTAAGACTCTGCGTACACATATCACTTACACACGGCGATTTATCTGGTCGAACATGCAACGACACTGACCTAAACTAAGATTACAAAGGGTAAGTACCTAGTGCAAACCCAAAAGGCGTTTTGTTTTAGCGTCAACCGCTTTAAGTGAAGTGCCCGAGCCCGTATTGAGCCGGTTAAAAACTTTCGGTTGTGGAGAATACCACTTAAGAACTAAAGATCAAGCCGTTTCATGTCATATGTACATGAGCTTCATAAGCACTGGGATTTTATTTTCAACCAATCGTAAATTAGCAAAATGCGCGCCAAATACAACTTTTGTCGTAACACATTACTCGCGACACGCAACATATTGCTCTCGACACACGTTTTATATTCAAAAAATAGAACCGCAACAACCGCATAATAATCAATAATAAATTATTGTGGATTTAAGGCCCCACATCTTGTAAGTCATTCATTGAAATACCGGACGTGGATTTGCATAAAGCATCAAACACTACGCGAAGTTTAGTAGTGATGCTTGATTTTTTATGGAGCCAATGATGTGGTATTTAACATATGTCGTCGTCGCTTAAACTTACTTCTTACATGTGCCTTAACTTATAATATTCATCCACAAACTCAACATATTGTTTTCAAATTCCTGCGTTTTTTGTTTAATTTGTTTTCAAAAACATTAAAAGAGTTAGAGTTTCCTAGAATTTGAGATGATTGTTTTAGAGATATCTTTACAATAAATCGCCCTGTTGCATCACGCCGAGAAGTACCTTTTAAAATGGTTTCCGCTTGTTGATTGTCAAACGAAAAAGATTTTATCTGCTCCACTTTTTCCAATTCCCAAATTTTTGTAGATTTGTTTGAATTTTGAATTCTGAAATCCAGATTCAACAAATTTTTATCTGTAATTAATAAAGGAAGAACATGTACAAAATGAAACTGTATAACAAAATATGAATTAAAGTTTAAGTTAAATGTACATCGAATGTCGTATTCTATATTCTTCTGGGTTTCCGGCGCCGGGTCATCAGACGGTTATGGCCCATCGAACGGTGATCAGCTGTGCCTGCGTGTGCTCCTCGTTGAACGTATCGTGATGGCTTTTAAGGGGTTGTACTCTTGTAAGTTTACATTATTAAACCAAAGCAGTTACACCTTCCTTAATCACAAAGACCAGTCGTTTTTGAACGAGTTTGGTGTTTTTGAGTATCCACACCGTGGTGCCTCAAATATGTAAATCGGGCGAAACGATGGGTAAAGTTGTAGAAACGAGTAACGTAATAATATTTTTATTATCACACTCCGCCCGCTGTTTTTTGTTGGTGTGATGGTCTGCTGAATCTTGGTAGTTGGTTTAAAGATAATTTTGATGTCGTGAGTCGCCTTTTGGATTTCGGTGTTTTTGATCTTTTAGACGTCATTGATTTTTTAATTTCCTTCTTGGATTAAGTTCCGCTTGAAGATTCTGTGGTTCACAAATGATTCCAGCTTTTCTTCCAGGATCTTGATGATTCCGTACTTTTGGTTTGAGTAGAGGTTAGATAATACATGCAGATACAAGTTTTCTATATGACCTAGTTTTTTTTCTTGTTTTTTCACCTACTCATCCAAGATAGCTAGTTGTTGTTCATATTCTGTCTGCATAGTGAACTAAATACTAGGGTGTTCACTGTTTCGGTGTCTATGAAATTGGTCAAGCTTCTCTATGCCGTGTTTCCAACCGGAAAAAAAATTAATCAACGCCGACTTTTAGACCCGAACCTAGACAATACCTATACCTAGACGTCTGATCATTTTGAAAACTTCGTCACATGCTAGTGTCAACAGGACTAACTCAGCTAAAATATTTTCAAGATGGTGGCACTTTTGGTTATCCTGGAAGTAACTATCAACTTTGTTATTTTAAATAGAACACTCTATATATTCTTGCATTTTTAAATTTTACGACAAATTTTGAACATTTTCGATGTATAATGTTCTATACCTAAGTCTAACTGTTTCTGACTTATTCAAGATTTTATGTCAAAAATGACATTTGCAGGCCAACACAGAACTATTAATTTTACCTATACAGGAACTCGTATTATTTAATTTGAGGTGACTTCTTTGTAGAGGAAGATTTACTTTAACAGATTCTTTATGCCATTATGATAAATATTAATACAAGGTGGTCAAACAAGGAAGGTAAAAATTTTATTGAAAAACTCGTCAAAAATCAATTTTTTTTTAATGAAAACGCCCTATTTTTATAATCTTATCTCGTTTATCATAAAAAATAACAGTGACTTTATGTAACGTAGTTTATTCCAATAATTTGTAGTTTTTGAAATATTCGCAATTTTACAATTTCATCAATAGAAACATTGGTATCAGTTGGCAAGGCCAGCCACAAAATAGTGTCAAGTGCTCAAGAAACGTCAATTAGTCACTTGTTCTTTGTTATTTGATAGCTATCAACAATTATGTCGGGGCAAATGAATAATACGCAAGAAGATTATTTAAATTTGTTTATTATTTATGGCTAATGTTAAAAAGTTTCATCAAGAACATGCGAAATATTTGCTCGTAGATATCCTGATAAACAGAAACCTTCACCCAACAAAACATTTCCATACCACTTCATTCTATTCTGTCTGGTCTTGCTAACTGATACCTGTGTTTCTATTGATGAAATTGTAAAATTACGAATATTTCAAAACTACCTTACATGAAGTCACTGATATTTTTTATGATAAACGAGATAAGATTGTAAAAATAAGGCGTTTCCATTTAAAAAAATCGAATTTTGACGAGTTTTTCAATAAAATTTTTACCTTTCTTCTTTGACGACCTTGTATTAATATTTATCATAATAGAATGAAGAATATGTTAAAGTAATTCTTCCTCTACAAAGAAATCACCTCAAATTAAATAATACAAGTTCCCGTATAGTCAGAAACGGCTAGACTTAGGAATAGAACATTATACATCGAAAAATGCAAGAATATATAGGGTGTTCTATTTAAAATAACAAAGTTGATAGTTACTTCCGGTATAACCGAAAGTAGCATGTGACAAAGTTTTCAGAATGATCAGACTTCTAGTTTCCGAAAAATTGATCGCGGTTATTCAACGTGAGACACCTTATTGTAACCAGTTTAGGCAAGTAACCTCAAAATCGATTGGCAAAAATTTGAAATGTTGAGTTGAAAATTAGTGGATACACTAATAACTGACTTGTAAACTTTAATAGAGTCTTTCTAGATGGAGTGTGATGCACAAATAACTCAGTTTGGTATAATTGCCGACGTTTCACCCACCATAGTGTGGACTTTATCAAACCTACCTACAGTACCCAGTTGATGTAATTTTAATTTTAAGGTTAACTATTAACTTGGCTTTGTAGATAACCATGAAAAAGCCCACGGGCGAAACGTCGGCAATTACAACCAACTAGTTGTTTGTGCATCCCACCTCCACCTAGAAGGACCTCTATAAGAGTATTACAATCAATTTAAAAAAAATTTTGAAGAAACCTTATCTATACACTAATGACAATTAGATTCGTTAGTTGTCTTAAACCTTTAACACTGGTGCCGCGACGTATGTTTAAAAGTATCAACAAAATATTTTGCCTAATAAGAATAATAATTATTTGTGCTAATTTAGTAAATTATGAACAAACTATAATTAATACGGTCTTGTACGCTTCCAATTACATCGTATCATATTATTAATTTATTTTAAATTACAAGTTGCTGTTATCGGGAAAATTAAATTTTCTAGTAAATTACAATTTTGCGTTGCGTTTTTTTAAGAGTGACCTATTTTACGAATAACAATTAAAAACCATTTTTAAAATTTATTTAAATTTGCCGGCGGCTGCAGTTTTTATAAAATTATATATACAAAAAAAATCACTTTTTGAATTTAATTCACCACCAGTCGTCGTATAGTCCATGACCTAATCCGTAATACCCATGTCCTAATCCATAATAACTATGCCCCGGATAGTGATAACCATATCCATGTCCATATCCTAAGCCGTGTCCATACCCTAAGCCGTGTCCATACCCTAAACCATGTCCATATCCTAAACCATGACCGTAACCATATAAACCATATCCGTGTCCATAACCGCCGTAGTATCCAGCGTATGGTTTATACCCATAAGATACCTTTGAAACAACTGGTGCTACGTACGTGGACACTATGGGCGAATAATGCCCGTGTAAACCGTAACCATAGCCATATCCACTTGCATATCCCAACGCACCCCGTTTAACGGTTTTTTTATCGTCTTCAGCGATATCTTCAGCTCCAATTAAACCAACCGCAAATACGAGAAAAATCTGTAAAAGAAACATTATTATTAATGTCAAATTAAAAGCTTAACGAGATTTTCCGCAAATTCGAAATAACTATTCGCTTACCAGAAACTTCATTTTCAGGTGTAGTGTAATCTGACGAGGGTGCCTGAATAGACCCGACATTTATACTCAAACGAGGTAAATGCAACAATCAACGCCCCTCCGAAACATTTTAAATTGCAAAATATATAAAGGTTAAGAGGAAGTCGGAAAGGTATTGTTTATTTTATTGCGTGCGGTCACTCACATCAATTACTTAATTACGTAATTTTCAACCTTAAACTACTAAATAATTACTTTTTTGCGACACTTGCTAATCACCGGTGTCTTTTAAATTCTTATTACGCTCTTTGAACATTTAAATAATTTTATTTCATTTCTGCACGTGTATTTGAAGATCTATTTTATACTATTGAATTTATAAACGATAAATTTGTATTTATTGTTAATAAACGTTCTAAAGATTTTAATTAATTACATTTGAAAAAAAAATTATGTACATCAAAATACGCGAGATCTTTTTACGACTACGGTTATTTATTTGTATTCAAATTTTCGTTTAATCAATTTTAATTTTTAAGACGCCCCAAGAACAGAATTAACAAACAGTTCGTGATTCTTATTTGTAATATATTTATTCCGTTTAAAAGTCTATGACTTCATTTCTGGGTCTATTTGTACTTCTTTAAAAATTTTGGTATTAGAATTTTAGAATTGCTACCATTTATGATTATTCTTTATAATGTGTTATGAATACCTATGTACATAGTAAAAAAATAATACTTATAGATCTTCGTAGTTTTACATATTTTTTTACCTATGAAAAATAAACCCAATTTACCCAAATAAATGAAGCTATTCAATCAAAAAGCAAGTTAAAAAAACAACAAAAAGTCAATTTCTTAACAAAAGGGGGTTCAATTTTTTTTTGATACATGAACGAAAATCTTTTGAAAATTGATGGATAACGTAGGTAACTATAGAATTTGATTTCTTTTTTGGGTTCGCGTTAGAATAGGCAGTCGACCACTCCAGTCTTCCCATTACGTCGGGGTTACCACATTGGGGTAAATAGTTTTGCTGAAGATGACTTATTATGCTTTAAATAGAAGAAAACTGGAGATTATCATAAAGAAACATGTTTAAAAACTGGCTTGATGAAATTCTACCAGGTTTAGTATTAAATTTTGTAGGGGTTTTCAATACAACCAGAAAACAGAAAAAATACCAAATTATGGTGTTCGATGAAAGCAAATTGTCTTGAGCTAGAACTTTAACCACAACCAAAGAATGACGTTTCGACGTCATAGTTCATAACACTCTACTCCACTTTCAGAGTCCCGTAGTTTTTTTTATTGATCTCTTTTTACAAACATAGTTGAAAAGTATGGCGATCATATAAGAACGATGTTGAGAGTCATTGCTACTCTTCTCCGAGATGTTGCTGTTACGCTAAATTCTACACAACGTCACATCTTTCGATTGTCCCCATATGACTGTAAATTCAAACCTATTGAATTAATATGAAGTAAAAAACGGAAAAAGAAAAACTTGGGCAAATTGACGTTGCAATCGACATCGTATTACTATTTCACTTCATTAGATTCAGATTGAATTCAGAATCAGAATAAAGTATTATCTTATGATTGTGAGTTTTACGTTGTATTTATGGTCTTTTTTTTAATTTCTTGGTGAAGTTAACAACGAAAATTATACTTAAAAGTAAAAGTAAAAGAAATTTTACTTTAAACGTTTTGTATTTTGTTTTCATTGCTTCTCTAGTAAAATACATTATAACCTGCAAAATATTTTTATTTTTCCTATAGATGTCCATAGATTCAATCAAATCAGGTTGAGACTAGTGTAGGAAGCAATTACTTTTAATCCTAATTTTCATTGTTAATTTCACAAAATAATTTAAAAAATAAATTATTAAACAAGCAAAATGTATGTTTGTACATCAAATAAATAACTTCAACGACAAATTTTAATTATTAATTTAGTCGTTTATTGTTGTTACCCGTCGTTGTTTCACAAAAGTCAGTTGAAATTGTAAACAAAACATTATTAATTTGCTAGGAGTAAATAGGGTTTTTGAAGTCACCCTATAGCACAAGAAAATATTCCTAGGGAGTGGTTTAACTATTTCTGTTGAGCATATAGACTATAGATTGAATTTACTCTTTTTTTAAGCCTTTTTACTGTTATGATCGAAAAGAAACATTTCAATTAAAAAAAAAAATGACACTGTAACATTTTTCGAAACAGCCAAACCAATAAGCTAGATACTTTGTTTTAAAGTATCAAAGCTAGTGAGAAAATAGCATTTCTCAATATATTAAAAAGTTACAAACATTTTTTGGGAAAAGAAGTTGTCTAAACAAAAAATCAAATATTTCCAAATTTTTTATTGATCTACAATTTTATCTTGCTCCATTAATTAATTATTTCTAGGTTGCTGTAATTATTTCTACATATAGTGATTGATAGTGTGCTGAATTGTGTTAAATGACGTTAACGGACATTTCTTCATCTGCTGTAGAAAGTCTAAAAAATCTAAATCTAAAGAAAATTTAAAAATCTAAACGGAAATTTGGGGGAAACAACACTAATTTTCATTAGTTAAAGACGATGGAAACATTGAATTTATCTATTTAAAAAATGTGGCAAATTCCTAATCAGATAATAATGGATCAGAGGTTGCTTTAAATAATTCTTTTGAAATTTTTTTAACGACGCATGTTTTACTTAGATTAGCACATTCTTACTGGTCAATTTTTTTTTAGTTTTAATTTTCAGTTGAAGTTATTCAATGCTTGAATTTCATCTATTGAGATACCCAAGTTCTCTATTTTCTTTAATTGTAATATTAATATTTTGATCCAATATACGTCAAATTTGTTTTATAAGTAGACTCTAAACAAAGAAACCATCGAGATTGTTGTCAGTGGATGAGAAGTAACGAACTCTTGCAATTTTGATCAGGACTGGTGTGTGAAGATAACCTCTTTGTCGACAGAAGGATAGCTTCGGTCCAGTAGCGAGATAAAAAACCTTTGGTAGCAACAATATTATCGTAACTAACATCCAGTAGTTGGTAACCTCGAGAGAGATTAAGAACTAAGAGAGATTCTTTGTGTAGCAATGATAGTAGTTTAAACTTCGAAGATGAGATGAATTTGTAACATTTGAAATATTCACATATTTCCCTCCAACAAGACCAAAAGTTTCAAAGGAACTGAGACAAAAAAAAATCAGGATCCATAGATCGAGATGGTCACATGACGAGTTGTAAGTACAATGGAGGAGAAAAATGGATTATCAAAATTCCAATAGGAGGATTCACTGAGCACAAACCAGTACTACCACAACTACAAAAAAAATAAGAATGCTTACAAAAACCAATGATTGTTATCTCGCTCCTCACTGAAGGTAACCTCCTAGTCGACAGCAAGATACATCTTAAGAATTTATAAAGTGGGGAGTTTTGCCACGGTTTTTAAACCGAAAATTTTAACACGGGCCGTGCAAAGAAAATATGACAAGCAGGTAGGTGTCATATTAAAAAACAAAAATATGAATAATTTTTTGGCATAATCTGGCGAACCAAACGGGCACTTAACTTGCGTAGATTTTTCAATTTTATTTTATTTTACACATTTTCTTATCCAATAAGGGTTGTTTGTAACGTAATTATACCTTTCTTTAAACAATTTTTTGATTCAATCAGTAATTTAATTATCAAGATATGATAATATTGTGCTGTACAAAACATGTTATGGAGGAAAATTGGATCAACTACAACTTTCATTTTAAAAATTTTTAGAGAAATATTTTTAAAGCACCTTGTAGCAGGTCTTCCTTCAAATTAAGAAAACAGTATGCACCGTTTTTTACATCATCATTTTTGTCAGTGTCTTCAACGATTTGGCCAGTGACATGGTGGTCACTGTTATGAAGCATTTCTTCTTCAAATTTCTATCCACCCTGATTAATTGAAAACATTTTCTTACACCCCTTGAAAAATTTGAATTGTAAACATAAGCATGTGACTTTTATATACCTCGCTTCCTTGGGTAAATTATACTTTTATTCTGATTTAAAAGTTTTTTCCATTGCATGGTTTCCCAAAATTTCTAGGTTTTTGTTCCCTTTTCTAAGGAAATTCCCTTATACCTCTTCTCTTTTGTATATTTGCTGGGAGGTTTTCTTCACCTCGACATCAGTGGAATTTAAATTACCTTTTGAAGATATGGAACCAAAAATACAGGCAAGTTCTTTTTTCACATGTAGTGACGTATGTGTTCACAAAAAGAAAAACATTCGATTGCAATTTCGGATATAGGATCTTAACAACAAATGATTAATCCATGGCAATAATCACAATGTGGCTATTAGCACTCTCAATAACCCCGCTATTATCTTGTACTATTAGATTATCAATACTATTCTATACATATAGAGTCACCAATCTAGACGGAATCTGGGCCACAAAAGTTAATTCAGTTACTTCAGTAACAACTTCCTCAGAGCGGTCATCACAAACTTTTATTTTTTCAATGCGAATCTTCTTGTTACGGTAATTTTGAAAAATATAAAGTGCGTATACTTTGTCGACGCACCCTTTACTTCCTTTTTTTTTGCTAGTTTGTTGTAATGATAACACGGTTCTACTAAAATCCTCAATTATAAAATTGCTTGTGGATAACAAATTCGCTCGCCGACATGTCCGCCATTTCTAGTGTAGTAAGTACGACTCAAAGACGTGCGGACGTAATTTTGTTTTGTTAATACATTTAACTATTCTTTAATTTATAATTAAATATTTTCGGTTCTATTCTAATTATAATTGTTTTGTGATACATTTGTGCGTCGATACGTTGTGTTTTCTGCGATAAAAATTATCTCAATACATTTTCTAAGCAAAAGTGATATTCGTATTGTAAGTTATTGATAAGTAATTCTGTTGTGGATAAAACATCACCTTATTTTTTAAATTCTCAATCAATCATGGTTCAAAGTTGTTTTATATGCGATCTAAATATCAGTCCTAGATCTCCTGCACTAAAATGTAATTCATGCAAAAAATGGTTTCACGCTACTTGCGTTTCATTACCCGATCAGAAGTTAGATTTTTTCCTTGAAGAAGCCAAAAACAACTTGGCACAAAATGGTTCTGTGTTAAATGTACCATCACTCAAGATTCATCTAACCCGATAAATTTAACATATGAAGTACTGGAAAATCTTTTTCTGCAGAAATTATTGATCTCGAAAACAGAGTCAGTAAACTTGAAGCTAATATTTTACAAATTCACGAAAACAGTACTTCGATGGTGCATAATAGTGAATTAACGAATGTTGAAGAGGATATTTCTGAAATGGAGGATCGGCGTAAACGAAAATGTAATGTGATTGTGTATAATGTTCCTGAGTCTAGTTCTCATTCACTAGAGGAAAAGATTAATGATGATTTAAACATTATTAAAGATACACTTCGGTCTAGGAATGTTTCTGTTGTTCCACATAAAGTTTTGCGATTAGGTAAAAAAACTGATCCATCCCGTAGCCGACCTATAAAACTTATTTTTGATAATGTGGATGATGCTAGATCCGTTTTGAAATCAAATATAAACAAATCTAATTTCAGATTCTATTCTGATAAAACTATAATTCAAAGAAATTACTTTAACAAAATCAGAACCGAATTAAATGATCTAAGAGCCAAAGGTAACACTACAGCCTCAATAAGATACAACAACGATGTTCCTTACATTTTTAATCCCAAGTCTACTACTGCATCATCAAAAACTAAATATATATTTTCAAAATGTTGGTGGAATGAGAAGTAAATTAAAGGAATTTATGTTTTCTGTTAGTACTAATGATTACGATATCATTATAATTGTTGAAACATGGCTCTTTAGCGAATTAACCAATTCTATGCTAGGTATAAAAAATTACAATGTTTTTAGAACTAATAGAACAATTAGTGGCGAAACACGAGGTGGAGGCACCCTTATTGCTGTAAAGAAATCATACAAGTCATCACTATTATTTATTAATGATAAGATCGAACACATTTTTGTGCAGATATTTTTCGGAAGTCGGTCCCTTATCATTGGTGGAGTTTACATTACACCTGGTTCACCATCGACATGTTATGAAGAAAATGCCACTACCGTTGAATATATTTATGATAACTTTAGTAATATGCAGCTTTTGGTTTGTGGCGATTTCAATCTTCCGGCACTTAAGTGGAATAATAATAACTTAATATACGATTCATTAAAACCCTCCGATGTTAACAGTGAAATAGTGGTGGACTCATATTCATATGCCGGATGTCGTCAGATTAACTCAATCCCGAATGCTCGTGAGGTGTTTCTGGACTTATTTTTTACTAATAATGAAGAGTATGATGTATTTGAATGTCATGATCCGTTATTAAATACTTCAGTTCATCACAAAGCTTACATAATTGACTTCAAAATAAATTTAAGTTTTTCAAATATGACTATTTTTAAATCTATCTATTTATACGACTGGGCGGACTATATTGGTTTAAACAATTTCTTAGCCACTATTGATTGGAATGACATTCTGGTTTCTGGTAGTATTAATACAGCTGTTTCAAATTTTTACAACTATTTACTCCAAGGTATTGACATGTTTGTACCTAAAAATGTATAACTCAGACAAATAATAAGTTCCCTAAATGGATGAACAGTGAATTAATCAAACTAATCCATAAAAAAAAGCTGCCCATTCTCAGTATAAACGAAGCAATTATATAGGTGACTATAATGTATTCAATGAATTTCGTAAAAGTGCAAGATATTAAATAAAGAACTTCACACTAATTATATTAAAAAGGTTGAAACCAGTTTGAGAAAAGATCCCAACTATTTCTGGAAATATGTCAAAGATCTGCGTGAAGAAGAGGGTATACCTACTTTAATGCAATTTAAAAATAATCACATCTCTTCAAATGATGGTATAGTAAATTCGTTCGCTGACTTTTTCTCGTCCGTTTATTCTGATTCACAAAATGTTGATAATCTTAATGATTTCTTTATGGAAACATCTATTTCTAATTTGATAAACACTAGATTATGTGTTACGAAAAAGAAGTGTTTGAATCAATAACGTCAATGAAAAACTAAAAAAAGTGGTCCTGACCATATTCCCTCGTGTGTACTAATCAATTGCGTGTCAACTCTTGTTACTCCAATATATATGCTGTTCGATCGATCCTTAAAGGAGGGTCCTTCCCCGATCAATGGAAATTGAGTTACGTAACTCCAATTTTCAAATCTGGTAAAAAGTGTAATCGAGAACTATCGTGGAATTTCTATTCAATCTACTATTCCAAAGTTATTAGACAAATTAGTTGCAGATCAAATAATGTGGATATCCAAAGGTTTAATTTGTGATCAACAACATGGTTTTGTGCAAGGGAAATCTACTCTAACAAATTTAATGGTGTTTAAGGAATTCTTGTCTAAAACTTTGGAAGACTGTAATCAAGCTGATGCCTTATACACGGACTTTGCTAAAGCGTTTGATCGAGTTAACCATGCAGTTCTACTACGTAAATTATGCACAATTGGTTTTTCAAAGTGTACTGTGAACTGGATTTCGTCATTCCTGTGTAATCGAAGTCAGTGTGTGAAAATTCATGATTGCGTATCTTATTCGTTTAATATTTATTCTGGCGTTCCTCAAGGTTCGCATATTGGTCCCATATTATTTTTATTGTTTATAAATGATATATATATATATATATATATATATATATATATATAACATTTTACACATTGTAAATTCCTTCTTTTTGCTGATGATCTGAAAATGTACTGTAAAATTAATTCGATTGATGATTGTATCCGTTTTCAAAGTGACATAGATCGTTTATACACTTGGTGCGTTGAAAACAAATTATATTTAAACGTTAAGAAATGTCAATGTATTTCGTTTTATAGAGGCCAAAAGAACATTAATTTTGTATTCAAAATTAACAATATTGCGGTAAATAGAGTGGAAAATATTAAAGACCTTGGCATTGTATTCGATACCAAATTAAATTTTAGAAATAATATGTTAATGTTATGTAATAAGGCTACTCGAATGTGGGGGTTTATTTCCCGCATATGTTGTTCATTTAATGTTGATTGTTTACGTGCACTTTATTTTACTTTAGTACGGTGTCATTTAGAATATATGTCTCCCGTTTGGTCGCCATATTTGTGTTGTGACATCAAGGCTTTGGAAAAAGTGCAATGCCGATTTTACGATTTATTGAATATAAACTAAATATAAAACATGTACCTGGCAACTATAGTGTTATTATGAACAAACTCGACATTTTATCTTTAGAGGATCGTCGCATAATATCAGATTTATGTTTTTACACAACTTAGTTAATAACAAAATTTGTTGTAATGATATTCTTAAACATATAGATTTTATTATATTTCCAAATTCACGTTTCACAAGGTCTCGCACAATTTTTCGTTTAAAACACATTTAACAAACTTCAGTCGGTTTCAATCAATTGATAGAATATTATGTTTTGCTAATATGTTTAATAAATCATAATTGGTTTGAATTATTTAATTCAAATATTAATAAATTTAAAATTGTGTTAGGACGGAATATTAATTTATATAAATGATGTATTTATTTAGATTCTTAAATTATAGTTTTTATTGTGATTTAATTAGTGGGATATATTGCATTAAGTATTTTTTTTGTGCATTATGTATTATGTATAGTGGGGATTCCCGTAAATAAATAAATAAATAAATAAATATCAAAAGGTAATAATTGCTAAATTATTACATACTTACAAAGTTATCAATTTTTTTTTGGCAAAATAGACCACCTTTTGTTCCATCTTCCTGTGGTACTTGATGGATGGTTGAGAGAAATATTTGAATGGTCATTACTTTAGATTCATATATTTTTCTTTGCACCTTGTTGGGTATGTTGAAGGACTAGAAGTGAATACAAACACTTCCATTCACAGGAATTCAAAATCCAACATCCTTCGTTTGCTTCCGATTCTACGCCCCCTTTAAACGTTTGATATCTGATCTGATCTGACTGACATCAACCAACCGTAGCGGAACATAGGTATATAACGAGGAGCAAAAGACAACAACGCCAGTCTTTAGAGTAACTTCTGAAGAAGATAACAGCATGGTTAGCGAGACGTCAAGCAGAGAACGAAGGAAGGAAGGACGAACCCGGAAGATAATAATCTTAGTAACAACAGCCGCGAGAGCTTACATTCATACGTTTGATAGGTTACTAATAATTTTTTTATGCTTTATTTAATTAGTTTGGGGTTTTGTATACGAAACACAGACAATAAATTTAACTACCTATTCAACATATGTGAGTGCGGGTTGTCGCTACCCCAGTAGTATTTAATAAAGTTAAATTTAGTTTCCTTTGTTTTTACGTTCCATAAGCGTTTCTAAAAAAGAAGAATAATAATCCACAACCCCTCTCCGCCTTAATAGACTAGCCACCGCATATTCTTCTTACGAGTTACACATCAACAAAATGTAGGTAACAAGACGTCGTTTCATTCAGTTAATTCTTATATACAGGTTGGGCGGAAATAATAAGCAAAACCTCAGGGAACGCAGAAGAAATTAAATTTTTATAACATTTTTTGAAAACTCAATAATTATGGGGCTACGAAATCTAAAAATTAATTTTTTGAAATCAATTTGTGATCTTTGTTATTATTTTTGTTCTAAATTTTGCGTCTCTTTCTGTTGCATAATAAAAAAATTTGCGTTTAATTTTCATCAAAGGATATGTTTTTGTTCATTTTGTGTACGTGATAATTCGATAATTTTTATGTAACAGCTGTAGTTGTTTGTCTTTAACTCAAATTAAGATAAGAACTTTACTGTATCAATTGGAACAATGTAGTCTGGGTTTTCACGAATTTGCGTCGCCTGGGACGGAAGACAGTTTTTGAGTTAAGTTTGAAGTTTGTCTTAGGCTTTTGCTGTAGGCATTACTCAGTTAGAAAAATGTAACAAAACTTAAGTAAATAAATACCGGTTTAGTGTTGTGAAGTTTGTGGCCATGGTTATTGTGTAATTGCTTCGCAATTGCGGATTATAATGGTGCTTCAGACCGAAATATTCAGTTTTCGTCGTTTTCGGGGGTATTCAAGTAACCAACCCCATGTCGTATAATACGGATTTAAAGGAACTCTTTACTTACGCAGTAAGAATTCATCAAAAAAAAACTTAACGTTCCAACGAACCAACTTTGTGCGTGTGTTAAAAAGAACCTACTTCACCTCATACGAATTTTTGGGTAAGTTCACCCGGAAGACCTAAACGTCTTTAACTCTCGCAAACTTTTAAGAACACATCCCCGTAACGCCGTTTTAAAGCTCCAGTTCTTTGTTACGCCAGAAACAAGATAAGATATTTATTACTTTATGTTAGTGATTTTAATAAAATTCAGAAAGGCAAAGTGATTGTCGATTCAAATGTAGAATTCCGTTAATGTTTCAATTTGGGTTTAATATGTATTAGAAATATTTGTGTACTACGCCCTTTCTTTTAAGAATAGTGGACATTTAAAACGAATCGCATAATATTAATTAGCATTATTGTTGATTTATTATTGAATTAATACGTAAGAATGTATTAACATTTTTTTACTGTACTAAGTTTAGTTTTTTTGAATGAAAAGTATCGATCACGTGATCATCTCGATTTTTTTTGTTTTAACGTTTGTTCTTTTTTCTTATTTTTAAATGCAATAAATCATGTTAATGTTACATTGCATCGAGCTTTTTTAATTTGTTTGATCTCGATTTTGTGCGGTTTGTGATAACTTTTTCAGATTGTGACAGTATTTTTAAAGCAGGTCCAACCGAAGGTACCCTCCCTGACGAAGTTTCGCAAATAAGGAGTGGAAACAAAAATTACATCCCGTCATTGTTTAGCGCCCTCTTAAATTTGACATATTTACCGAATTTTATTGATAATTTTTAACTTCTTTACTCAAATGTTTTATCTCACAAAAGCAATTCGTCTCATGAACCACCCCATCTCGCGGAGCTGCTGTGCCAATCCTATTTATGTTAAGTTCTTGATTCAAAATGTTTGTAAACCTTTTTTTTGCATGTAACAAATAAATTAATACACCTCTAGTAACACTGTTTAAAACTTTTTGATATGATAAAACACTAAAATGTCTTCAAAAAGATCCACTTGTTCAACAAATTTACTTACGTTACCCGATAGCACTAGGTTGCACATTGTTAATATTGATAGATGAAAATATGCTACAAGTTCTTGTACAATTGTGTTAAAATTCAAAAATGACACAGATGCAAGGGTTCTAAACTGTTTTTTAAAAATCAACTTTTGATTAAGTACTTTTTGTTTTCTTTTTTCACACCTTAAACCACAGAAGTTGGACCAATAAAAGTATAGAAAGAACAAATCAACATACGTATACGATTTTGAGCCACTCAAAAAACAGAATACAAGGTTATAGTAAAGTATGAAAACATCTGTATATCTCACAAACGAAAAACGATGAAAACAAGATTTGCCATTGGAATAATATTTTCATATTACAACAAACTTAACAGAGTGGTCCTGAAAAGCGTAGTAACTGGAATGATTGATTCTTTCAAATTGTAAAGTAAATGTTTGCGATTTGAAAGCATTTAAGTCGTTTACAAAATTGTCCAATTGAATCACATAAACATGTTTGTGGTAACGGAAACATTTATTTTCTGAAACCACCGGGTGTGCCTCCCTCTCATCCAACTGCGATTGAGTGTGGACCAAATCCGGAAATTATGTTTGTTTATTTTTTCGTTGAGACAAAACGTTGCTTAATCTGAAAATACAATTTTTTCTCCAAAATCAACAACAACAAATTAACCCAACATTTTCATACAATCTTTATATCACTAACCTTATTATACAAATGAACGAGAAGCCTTTATGGTTCTTCACAGTAGTTGTGTAACTTGTAAAAATTCATTAACCTTTTTTGTATTTGTAGAAATTACCACCTTAAAATGCACTCACTACTTTACGGTAATTTTACAGTTAAATGTTAATAATTTTTGTTCTTATTTATTTTTGATTATTGGAATCTGATAATTTTTTTTGCCGTTTTACATAATTATTGCATTATAACATTTTAAATTTATTTATTTATTTGAAGATACGACCGACGTGACTTCAGAAATTCAGAATCCTTCACAAATCGTAGGTGGGCTGTATATACAGGGTGTTTCATTAATCAGTATAGAAAATGAAACTGGAGATTCCTTGCAAAATTTAAAGGGGGTTTAACATAAAAAAAATTTCCTTAAAGCCTCCCTGAAGAGTTACAGCCCCTTAAAGATGTGTAAAAATTCACATTAATCGATTTTTTCTGAAATGACTTGAAATAAGAAAAGAAATCTAAACATTCAAATACTACTACCAAGAAGCCTCCATAATTTCATAATTTTATTCACCCTTGTTCTCTGCAAGGGGTGAGTCTTACTACCCCTTAGAGTTTTTACCAGAATTTTTTAACTAATTTTTTTTCAATTTTAAAATTCAGATTTTGGAGGGCCAATTCAATTAAAACTTTTTGTCTCTTAAAAATTTCACGTAAACTCAATACTTTTTCACCAAAAATAAATTAAGCGAACTTGGAGAATTTTTAATTAATAAGTTGCGTATGCAAGTTTGACATAAATAACAATATTATTATTAACTATCATTTTTAATTTAAATTAACAATATTATTTCAGAGAGTGTTTAAAATGGGCACCATTTTCTTGAATACAGGCTCTTATTCTTTTGAACAAATTTCCGTTAACGCTACCTAGCATTGCTACAGATTGTCTAACTTCTTCCGACGCATCAAATACCCTATCCCTTAGCTCTATTTCTGTATTTATAGGAGTCGCAAAACAATATTCTTTAAATGACCCCACAGGAAAAAATTCATCGGTGTTAAGTCAGGCGACCTGGTGGCCACTGTAGCGGGGCATCTTGCCCTCTTCCTATCCACTTCCCGGGAAATTGCTCATGAAGCCATCGTCTGACAGCTAAAGTAAAATGCGGGGGTGCCCCATCGTGCATGAACCACATTTGTTGACGAACATCGATTGGTAAATCTTCTAATAATTCAAACAAATTATTTTGTAAGAAGTCAAGATACTCATTACCACCAAGACGTCTTGGAAGAACAAAAGGTCCAATTAATCGACTTCCTACCATTCCTGCCCATACATTAATAGAAAATTTATGTTGAAAACTTTCCGTCCTTTGACAATGTGGATTTTCATCAGACCAATGATGCATATTGTGATAGTTAAAAACACCATCCCGCGTAAAACTAGCTTCGTCGGTAAATAATATGTTCATTGAAAATCTCGGTTCTCTAATACATTGCCTGAGAAAACATCTGCAGAACGTCGTTCGTTTGATAAAGTCTTCTGGTGTCAATTCCTGAACTTTCATAAAATGATAAGGATGGAGCCCTTGCCTTTTCAAAAGCCGCCAAATTGTTACGAAACTGACGTTTAAATCTAGAGCTGCACGCCTTACACTTTGCCTTGGATTCATTTCAAAATAATGTAAAATATTTTCCTCTTGTTGAGGAGTTGTTCTTCGCGGACGTCCACGCTCACCGTTTCGTATGTGGAATCTGCCTGTACTTCTAAGTCCTGCATGTATTCTCACAAAGGTTCTACTGTTAGGAATACGACGATTCGGGAATCTTTCTCTGTATAATGTCTTAGCTCTTTCTAAATTGCCACGACATTCTCCATAAATCATATGCATATCAGAGTATTCTTCGTTTGAAAATGCAGCTGCATTAGCCATATTAGTTAACTAAATTTATCACTTAAAAGATTTCAAATAAACACTACAGAATTAAAATAATAAAGGCAACAATATGAAATTTTAGAAAATTGATTGTTAATATTGTGATGTCAAACTTGCATAGGCAACTTGTTATTAATAAAAAATTCTGCAAGTCCGCTTAATTTTTTTTTTTGGTGAAGAAGTATTGAGTTTACGTAAAATTTTAAGAGACAAAAAGTTTTTAATTGAATTGGCCTTCCAAAATCTGAATTTTTAAATTGAAAGAAAAAATTTAGTTAAAAAGTTCTGGTAAAAACTCTAAGGGTAGTAAGACTCACCCCTTGCAGAGAACAAGGGTGAATAAAATTATGAAATTATGGAGGCTTCTTGGTAGTAGTATTTGAATGTTTAGATTTCTTTTTTTATTTCAAGTCATTTCAGAAAAAAATCGATGAATGTGAATTTTTACACATCTTTAAGGGGCTGTAACTCTTCAGGGAGGCTTTAAGGAAATTTTTTTTATGTTAAAACTCCCTTTAAATTTTGCAAGGAATCTCCAGTTTCATTTTCTGTACTGATTAATAAAACACCCTGTATAGCTTTACAAAGGCCACTTAGATTTTTTTTTAAAATTGCGTGTATTTTCGGTTAACAAACATAAAAAAATCGGCAAAAACAAAAATTTTTAAAAGTCAATCCGTTTTTACTATCAACAGAAAGATTCTCTGCAACAAATGTAAATATGTTTTGAGGTATCTGGTGTACTGTATTTGAGAAATTTGCGATTAAAGTTCTAATTTTCACGTGACATAAGCGTGACGTCAGCAACTGAATAATTTACATATTTTCCTTTTTTCTCAATTTTTGTAATAAAAACGGGCATTTTGGTCTTTTTAATAACTTTTTCAGATTATTAATACCTCTAATAAATGTTATCTCATAGTTTCTTTCACTGATTAATTATTTGTACAGGTGCACGTGATTTTCGTTGCAAATGAATTTTTAACAATTTTCATGAATAACCATAGACCCAATCATGGAGTTTAATGTTTTAAATCTAAAATTGAATGAATTTAATCATAAAATTGTTAACCACATCTGCAACAAAGCTTTTTGGCCAAGTGCATGCGTATATTACCCTATTACCTCTCTAGGAAGAAAAGTAGTACCTTCGTCAAAAAAATTATGGATAAAATTGAATTTTTATACAGTTGTAGGAAAGAATTTGTATAACTTTTACTTGCACTAAACAAAATATCGACTCATCAATTGGTTTTGAATAAATTTGTATTTAAGTTTAATTAAATGTTATAATTTAACTTTATTGTACTAAATTTTGAAGTAGGTTTTAAGAATATTATTAATCATAATACGAATAAGATAAAATATTTAAACTAAAAGTGATGTAAATTATTTTTAATAAAATGTTTATGTTTCCTTTTAAACACCAATTGCTTGATTTCCCTTATTGTAACATTGTCTATTAAATTTAACTTGCAAAAAACCAAACTATTAAACTACACTACTCAATATATACACAAAACTGGTAAATTACGGAAAAGAAAAATTTATTACTACCTCTTGTTGTTTCTCCAGAATTTTAATGATCAATTCAATTAATTTATTACAGGAATGCACATGAATGCACACACAAAATTGTCCGTAATTAAAAAAAAACCACCTGTAATTACAGCAAATATTAAGCAATTGTCGCAAAACAAAGTATTCGGTAGTTTAAGGTTAAAATGAAGCAATTTTCTTAAATATGAAAACGAAAACTGTTTAATGATGTGAGTGACTGCACGCAATAAATTAAACAATACATTTTCAACTTCCTTTCGACCTTAAGTATTTTGTAATTAACTACTATCTTTAGGAGGGGTGTTTAGTAGTTTTAAATATAAATGGAGGTTCTATTCATAAACCCTCGTCAGAGTTCAGTAAAATTCAAAATGAAATTTTTGGTGAGTGTTAAAGATTAAAACGCTATTTACATCTACAAAATCTCATTAAACTTTTGGTTTACACTTAAACTGTCTATAAATTTTAGATTAGTAATTTGTTTATATTGCAGCTTATTGTTTTATTGGTGGTTGTTCTATGTATGGCTGAAGAGCTAGTGGAAGAGGAAAAGAAAAATGTTAAACGTGGAGTGTTGGGTTATACAGGGTATGCTAGCGGTTACGGTTACAGTTTGCATGGACATTATGCACCAGTTGTGTCTACGCATGTAGAACCGGTTGTTTCAAAGATTTCTTATGGGTATAAACCCTACTCTGGATATTATGGGGTTATGATCATGGATACGGTTTATATGGTTACGGACATGGTTTAGGATATGGTGGTTATTATGGTCATGGTTTGTATGGATATGGACGTGGACTTGGTTATGGATATCACTATCCATGGTACGGATACCATGGATTAGGACATTACGGATATGGTGACTGGTGGTGAACTAATTTTATTCGTAAATTAAACGTACAAATAGCCAGAAGTTTTTGTGTTAGGTACTAAAGCAATTCGATTACAGTTTTAATTTGATAAATTTAAGTTTGTAAGTGTGACTACCTCTAATGTATCTAATTACGGTTGATAATAATTAATAATTTGATGTTTTTAATTAGGTGTAAGCTAGTGACTGTAATTTTATTTATACAAAGTCCTAAGAAACTCTGTGAATAGAAATTATGTGAACGTTATTGTAGCCTTCACCCCAAAAACAGAATTCTCGAAAATTTATTATATTTACTTATATACTTTTTGTATTTAAATGTTTTAGAACATAGTAGACTTTACCTACTCTTAGTACCAGGTATTTGGAGTTGAACATTTTTCTCAATTTGTGTTGTAGACCGGGAAGTAGCCAAGACGCATGTCTCATCGGCATATATTTACTTTCTATAATGTTTACACACTTAATTAATATTATTCCATGTGAATACAAGGGTGGGTAAGGGTTGGCATCTTTAGGTTTTAGTGGTTTTCCTAAACCTTAAAGTAAATGCTTTGCCAAGACGAACCAATCCACTATTACCACTATTCAGGTTTATACTGATCTTCTGGGGCACCATACATCACACTTACATCACAATACAATATTTGTATAATGTACTATACGAATAAATAAATAAATATATAACGCGTACGACAGTTCGTTAATTTTTGGGATGTCGGTGGTAAAGATAGAGTACAGAATAAGCAAGAGCGTTGAACCATGCGTGACACCAGCGTGTATGCTGCATAAGGTGAATTTGGTAGTTATAATTTTTAAAGTAAAGTACCGTTTGCGTAAAAAATTGGAGTTTGAATTAATGATGTAGATTGTAGAGATACCAAGAGAAGAAGTGGTTTTGGCAAAAACCAAAGTATTTGAGTGGGATTAGTTAAAGATTATTGATCTGTTTTTGCAAACTGACAAAAATTATGTTTTCAAATAATCTGCCTAGAGTCGGGAGAAGACTGATCGGTTTATAGTTCTGGGGCATCGCATAGTCATTTCCTGGTTTAAAAACCAGGATAACGTCCGCGGTTTTCAGATGTTGAGAAAACGTCAGTCTGAGCCACACGGTGAAGATCGAGGTGATCGTAGCGATTTCTATTTTCTGGAGAAGTTTGATGGCTTCTTTGAAGCTTTGCGCGGTTTGAGTTTGCTCATCTTGTCTTGACTTATCTGTGAAGTGTGCGACAGATGCTGTCGTTTGGAATATGTGTTATGTTACGAACTCTGCGATAGATCGCACTAGCGCAGCGATAATACTTGACGTCTGAGTAGTTCGACTCAAACTGCCGTTCCAGAGTGCCCGCAAACAACAGTTTTAGCTTTGTCATTGTCGGTATAAGTTAGTCCGAGGAGTCAGTGAATGGCGGGCATCGTCGGTCTATTCGGGTTTTTAATAGCGCTAGCTATTTGCCAGACGCTGTTGTCGGGCCTAAGTTTGTCTCCCATGGGGAGTTTCTGTGCTTTTGGATGAGAAATCTACATTTGCCTAGACGTTGTTAAAGTTGCGCGTCGGCTTAGTAACAGTTCGTGTAGCTTTGTCGATGCATTTCTTCACAAGATCTATTTTCATGTGATCGGGGGTAAACGGTGTTGGTTGGTAGGTTACAGTTATTATAATTTCTTTCTATAAAATATTACATTCACATAATAATGAAAGGTACCGGATCCCCTTTGCTTAAATTCAACCCGCTATTGTATTTGAAAATTTCAAAAATGACGTACCGAACCTAAATCTGTGCCTACATGCTTATTTATTTCACAAATTTACCCACTTTTTGCTTTTGCAGTTGATGTATTGTAATAATCATACGATTAGTGATAAAGAAGTTATCATAGCGTCCCTCATCCCTGTTACATATGCCACTATGTTCCCTACTTCCAATCCCCGCTAGAACTCCAGATATAAATTGGGTACAAATTCAGCTGTTTTTCGTAGTTTACTTGATTTATTAATTATTCCGACTTGTCTGAATACTATTGACCGCCGCCTGAACTTGATTATTCTTTTGATCTCCTATCTGAAACCGATACTTAATATAACCAGATATAACTCTTGGTTTTAGCAGAAACAGTAGTCTCCAGTAATTAGATTTTTGCGGGCGAAAGTCCTGAACTTTACTCTTCGTTACGTCAACTCCATCAAAAAGCCCGGTAATTTAATTTACTGCTTTCCAAATACATAAGCGTAATCCTTTAACTAACTCGCACTGTCTGACGATGACCAATTTGCATTCGACCGTTGTGTGGACCTACTTTCAATTCACACTTTAGTATCCTGCCATTAACCCGAAAAAACTTACTTATTATTAGCGGCCAACCAGCAGGGTTACTAAAGTAGATCGTTTTTGTTACAGAACTGTCCGCATAAGCTGGACTACAGACATCGTAGTTACACAATCTACGAAATAGAAACGTCTGCCAACAAGTAGGGAGCAATAAGGTGTCGTGCAACAAATATCCGTTTAGATTCAACCTCCAACAAAAGGGCGGACACCAGCCGAGCATGGATTTTTTATTAAACAAATTGTCTAAAAGTACAAATTATATCTAATTGTACAGTTAATTTTTATGGAAATAAAAATTGTTAATAACTTTTTTCGTTAAATGTTAGATTTGTTTGCATGGTTTTGTTGCAGACTAGCAAAGTGTGTCTAAGTAGTAAAATAAAACATTTCTTTTTTGAATTTTAGCAAATCAGATGGCTGTTTTCCATTAAGCATAAAAAACAGGATTTTAGTGATCTCGTTGAGTTAATTTCCTTATTTTAAATTAGTTTCGAGAAGCAGTGTTTCGGATAGAGTGTACGAGGTGTGGCAATAAAGAAACCGGATTGATTTTTTTCTCATTTCCGGCTACGTCGATGACAAAGAGGAGAGTGAGGCATTTACTTGTAGACTCCCCTCTACCATCACAAAAAGTTTCATGCATGCGCTGCGGTAAGTCTGGCCATAGCTATTGTTAGAAGCCGATCGTGTATATGAGCTCCGTCGGAATCATGTTACGTACTAATGTAGAACAACGTGTTAACATCAAATTCCTCACAAAACTGGGAAAATCCGCTACAGAAATTTACAATTAATTGACAGAAATTTATGGTGATCAATGTCTATCTCGTACCCAAGTTTTAGAGTGGTTTAAGAAGTTTAAGGAGGGTAGGGAAGACGTCGGGGACGATCCAAAATCGGGCCGTCCTTCCACTACGAAAACTAATGACAATGTGGAGAAAGTTGCTAGAATTGTTTGAGGAGACCGCCGCCTGAGCATTCGAGTAATTTTTGAACTTACTAACATCAATAAAGAATCTGTCAGACAAATTTTGCACGACGATCTAGACATGAAAAAAGTGTGTGTTAAAATGGTGCCAAAACTTTTCACACCCGAACAAAAGGAACGTCGAGTAAATTGCTGAGCTGACGTTCTTGAAAACATTGAAAATTATCCTGATTTTCTCCAAAAGGTAATTACGTGTGACGAAACTTGGATTTTTTAATATAATCCAGAGACTAAGCGACAATCCATGCATTGGAAGAGATCCCAATCCCCTAGAGCGAAGAAAGCGCGCATGAGCAAATTCAAATTTAAAGCAATGATGATTTTTTTTTGATATTTGGGGCATTATCTACATTGAAGGTCAGACTGTCAATCAGATTTATTATAAGAATGTTTTGAATACCCTCCGTGAACGTGTGCGACGAAGGAGACCAGACATGTGGAAGAATGCCTCGTGGATTTTTTATCAGGACAATGCGCCGGCACACTAATTATTGTACCAACTCCAAAATGTTACCACTTAAATTCTCATATAACACTCAATGAAGTTTGTTGTAAGCATTTTTGTGATAACTACCCTAGGAAGTGTCACACAATGATTAAAAATCAAAAATATTTTTTTTATGCTTCAGTTCTTCAAAACGAATGTTATAGAATTAGGTTATAAGCACATTAAATAATACTCCGTTTAATCATTTTTGACTTCTTATTGAGCAAAAATCAAACAAGTACGTAAGTAATATGCACTAGTTCCAATGGTTTTGTTTTTCTGGAATTTTTTAGCGTTTCAAAATTTTAGTATCGGCGCAAGATAGTTCAGAATAATTGTTCATTTTTGCCAAGTTGTGCGAAATACTTCTTTAAACTCGCTGTCAAGAAAGCGAAGTTTTAGAGAGCCTTCATATGAAAACATTAATCAGAGATAGATGCTCATTTTCGATTAACTGACAGATACCGTCGTACAATCACAGCGTACATACTAACGACCAGTAACGAAACGTCTTGGCGGTACTTTGATGTTTGAATTATGTTTTTAGTAACATGGACGTCATTTTTATAAATGTACATTCATCAAATATTTGTATAAATTGTTACGGTTTATTTGCCATCAATAAATTAAATGTATCGCAGTGCAAGATGACCCCCTGCAGCAGCTCTTAATTAGTCGGAAGTGGTCGTGGGTGGATTAAAATTCGTTCACAAAGAGGCCTCTACACTGCTCGGAAAATGTATAAGACGCCACTTAGGATTCTGTAAGAGAAATATCTAGAGCCACTAGGTACTCGTAGACACAAAATAAATAAATCGTATCGTGCATAGAAATCAGTATATTGTGTGAGCAACTAGAGTTCAATTTACATATCGAGACACACATAAACACACCAATAGACAATATCAAATCAATAGCATATATAGTTCTTTGAGACTAATCATTCACGAGAGCGAGTTAACAAACATGAATATATAGTCAAGGTATATGCGTCCCCCAACTAAGTAAGCTTAAATTGACAGTCGCGGAATCCCGATGAATCCCTACACTTAATTCACACGACAAACTCGTGTTCAAAAGGTACTTAAAGCAATTACGAGTACCGGACCGTAGCCGATTATTTAAATGAGTTCGAAACGCACACAAATGATTGTACTGAAAGGATCCTTTAAGTTTACATAATAATAAGAATATGCGCAAAAAAATACGTTGTTAAACTTTCAACAACGATACAAATACATATGACGCGATAACATTAATTAATGACATGCATAAATAAACAACTTAGCTCGTGTATCTAGGAAGTCTTCCGGGTTCGACAGTTAATCGCTACAGATAGCAGGTCTCGTATCCAAATCCGGTATCTGAGTAGAAGGAGAAGGAACTAAAATGGACTCCACTGATAACAGTTGCTAGGCTGCACCAATGAGTAGATAACCGGCTTATCTTGAGTGGTGGCCTTGATTCGATGAGGCCTCAAGGGAAGTTGATTAACCATATAAGTACAGCTGGCTTTGTAATTAACTTACTAAAGTTGCCAGTCAATTCCCACAATGGTGATGAGTTCCGCTTCGATCGGTTATAGTTGTTGGATTATTAATATTGCTAGTATAGCCCTCATTCAATATTCAGCGACAAATTACCACAGAGTACGTCAAACAAACGTCCAACACGACATAAATCGCCAAAAACCCAAAATTAAAAAAAAGAGGCGTCTAGAATTAATAGAACTCGTAAGAACAAATATTTCACTAAAACAATGGAAAGTAAAAGAAAGAAAGCTACTTACACTGGAATCGTAACCGAAAGTTTATTCCCTAATTAGAATGGGACGATTTGACTTCACTCGCTATTATTAAACACATGTCTAATTGTTCAACTTTTAGACAGCATTTTCCAAGTACACCCTTTCACCACGATGATTTAATAGGAAAGAAACATACCATTTTTGCGAGCCGAGGAGGTGTCACTTGCCGAATACACGGATGCCAAATATATAATCAGGTAAGATTCCCAAATACTCACCAATATAAGAATGCACACTCAGACACACCAGCGCAAACACGACGGCCTATACTGTAGGGAAAAAAATTCTTAATAAACCAATTATTTAGGAAAAATCCCATCACAAAATACTACGGTAAGTGCATCGGTGTAATGTTGGTTGCCGCAAACATTAATGTACATACCCAGCTCCTAAAACATAAAATATGAGTTAGAATAAGCTGCGTTAAGAGTTTTAGTACAAATTAAAAAGTACATTTAGCATGTAAAATCTGTCCAGGAGTGTGATAATCGAACAGTTGTGTAAAATAACAAGAAATTGAATGTTGATCTCATTGTATTTGTAAAAGTTTAATTTTACCAGTTAAGCTTGTTTGCATACTGCATGGCTTCGTCCTTTTGCAACCAAGTGCGACCTTCTGTTTCGTCTATCTATGATGGCGACATAATTAATGCTGTGTTCCTGTGTTTCAATCTTTAATGCTAGCCCGTATCTGTTTACATAATTAAATACCTGCTTACAATTATTTTCTTTCGTAATTGTATCGTATTGTAAGATCATAGTATGGGCGTTTTGTTTAGTATTAGTTTTGAGTGAAATAATTCAATTAAGTATTACATAAAAGTATAAGCAAAAATTTTTGTAAGTTATCTGTTATTAGGGCGGAAGAGAATTTAGCTGTGATTACCTACACTGATTTACAATTCACACAATACACAAAAAAATACTCTTGGAATTTTCGATGACCTTGATACAAACACTTTTATTATTTTTATTTTGATTTTAGATAGACAATTGATTACTTACGTAATTAAATATGTAAGATAATGAAATCACGAAGCATACTATAGTATTACAAATTGTTTGAGTAAGCAACTGATATTACTAACGATTGAACGAAATTTTTAGCTTATTAAAAGATCGAACCTGAAGGCTATTGCAATAATTTTAAATCGCTTCTGATAGGGTGTACGAAGTATTAAAATAAAAGTACGACTTAAGTAGACACATTTAATTGTAAGGCGTTAGAATAAAGAGTAAATTTTGAGTTATTTTAATTTAATTGACCGTTTGTTATAAAGTTAACTAAACATCCATCTACAATTAATTAAATTTTAGGTGTCTGCTACATTATTATTCAAATAGTCACGATCAGCAGCAAAGTGGATGTACAAAAAACGTAAAACTTCAATTTTTTACAACAATTGTGAAGAGTTTGATGGTAAATCTTGAAAAGCAGTATGTTTGCACCCTCACTGCCACCTAATGAAGAAAGTAGAAAGTGTCACAATTCCGAAAGTAGTTTGAAAATATCATCTACTTAGTTATGTTGAAATAACCAAAATGGGGAGCAACAGTTTTACAAAACTGAACGCACTCAAAAAATAAGAAGGTGATGTGATGACACAAAATGTAGACCAAAAAGTAGGCAGTGAGTAGTACTAACAAGTCGTTTTACATATTTATATGATAATTTGTTTCTTACAGGTCCACATAATGAGGAACAAAGGAACATCTTATTAATTGTTTTTAGTTTTACTAATGATTTTATTAATATAGTTTTTTAATGTGATTTTTTTAATGCTTTATATACATATATTTTTAACCAACAGAAAAACACCAAAAACTGCACCAAAAACTTTACTCGGTCACGTGTTTCTACAGCTAAGCTGTTATCATCAGCGATACCGATACTACCGCAGTTGCAGTTTGTGTTGTGCAATAACGACACACAATTTCGAAGTTCTAAATTCACCAAGGTAGACAAATTTTCTTTATCAGTCCAGATAATTTTTCGTGCAAAGTTTGGGTCTTGAGTAAATTTCTTAATAAACCACCTCTCTCTCTCTCTCTCTCTCTCTCTCTCTCTCTCTCTCTCTTAATGCGCTGTTACCTTCTATATTAGTGTTTGAACAGGTTGATACTTAAATGGATGAAACTTATGTTTTTTAAGAATTCTTTGAATAATATTATAAGCAAACAAAATATGCTAAAACAGTCACTTCAACTTCTTCTGGTACAATAATTGCTATTTATGTAACAAGTCCATAATCTACGTTTCAATTTTAAAAACGAGATTATAGACAGGTTGCATACGAGATTTTATGGTTTTATTCAAACTAATATAAACTACAGAACGAATTTGTCATATCGACGAATAATTAGTCGTCTTGGCTTTTGCTTATAAATTGGTAGTTTTTACTCTTAAAGTTCAGACATGTATTCTGACATTCTGACATTCATGTTTGACGTTGCCAACCGTCCATAAAGAAACACAAAATGGGCGCTGAATTATAAACAGTATGAAGTTTGCCAGTTGACCATAAAGGGTTTTTTCGTTCTTTGTTTTGCAAAAATCTCTTCATTATTTTTAAATCTCCAGTATAGCCATAAAAAATAACCGAGGTTTGGTACTTTACGAGCAGGATATAAGTGCTCTTGACAACTTTTTTTGACAAATTAGGTATGTGTCAAGCATATCACATTTCTCTGCATGTGTAAACGCCATTTTTAAAAGGATAGAACCGATATTGATAGTGGGCAACCAACACAATTTTGGTTTACACTAACGCCTGATTTTTTTCACCTCCAGTTAACTTTACCAGTCGCTTAACTACTATGGAAACACAGCACTGAGCTGATCAAATTTTTAGAACACCGAGCGTCGGTGGATGGAGACTACCCCAAATAACAATTCGCTTCAACACTAGGAATACAGCCACTGGATGTCACGTGTACTTAAGTTTCGAACTCATGCAAAATGAATAGGTTTATTAAAACGACAACTTAGCTGTATACTGATGCATGTAGTTCTAATAAGGAAGATCCTTGCTAAGACAACCAGTTGACAGCTACTCAAAGATCAGTAGGATTGCCCTGAGGAGGAGGAGATGACACAGCTCTGGAAGCGATTGTTGCCTTTGTAATAGCAGGTACGCCGCGTGCGTGACCCACAACCGCTGGAGTATGATTGGCCGTGTAGCTTCGATGTCGACGACGGCACGACGATAACCGACACGTTTTGTGTAACAAAGGATTCTCAATTGTTCGTTTCAACGTCTCCAGGAATTATCCAGATTCCAGACAGTACGATATGAGTAGAAGATGAGTCAAAACACGTGCTAAAGCATACGCAATTAATACAACCACTAAACTAACCAAAGAAATAGCAAAGAAAACCACTTACGGCATAATTGGTCGGATTTATATTTCCACACTGATTTCTCGTGCAATTATTGTATCGCTGATGATAACAGCTTAGCTGTTGAAACACGTGTCCGAGTAAAGTTTTTGGTGCAGTTTTTGGTGTTTTTCTGTTGGTTAAATAGACGCTGCAGTTGGTGTTCCTTTCCTTTGATCATATACTACATTTTTATATACAACATTTGTTTTGGTTAAACCTCCGTCCGCACTGTATAGTATTATAGTAACCTAATTTATGATATTGCCACAAGCAAATTATTTCATACTAGATGAAAAGTCCGTTGATTTTAATGCATGAATTTAATAATGCTAGACTCCGCGTGAATGTAGATTGATCCCATTATTCTCTGAATAATGTTAAACCTACGGCGGAGGGAGACGCCTCTGACCCCGGCCCTGAATGAAAATTTTTGGTTTTCGAATTTTCTCGTTGGTTTGAAGGCAAGGCCCATTGGCATGCAAAATTTCAAGTTTCTACGACGTCATGAAAAATATTGGCGCTTTATTATACATATATGATTGCCACAACGTTAACTTCATATTTCAGTCATATATCTTCATAGTATGGTAACAATATAACATAATATTTCCACATATAATTGATTTCATATTTCAGCAATATAATCACTATCTTCTCGTTATTTATATCTTAACTTATATTTTTCTTATCACCTCGGTTCTCTGTTCACGTTTTAATTTCGGCCGGTTGTTGCATACGTAGGATAAGCAACTCACATGAATGGAAAATGTTCTTCTTCTTCTTCTCCTTCATCTTTTATTATAGGCACCAGCCAGTTTTTCTTCACGTCTTCTTTGCTTCTTTACATTTCCTCTGATGTGGACACCCAGCTCTCTACCTATCTCTTAGGTGGTCTACCAGGGTTTTGCTTTGCGAATGGTTTTAGGTCTTTTGCGATTTTGATCACTCGATCATTGTTGGCTCTGTTTACATGTTCGTTCCACTTTATCCATTTATGGCACATACCTGTTTTACTTCGAAGCTGCGTACTCTGTCTAATCTGGTTTTACCTACTATTGCTGTTAGGGTATTCATTTCTGTTGTTAGTAATATTTGTTTTGTTTTACTGGTTTGTGCGCAAATTTCAGCTCCATATGTCATTATCGGTCTTATTATTGCCTTATATATTTTTGTCTTACTCTCCATTGACATATATCTGTTTTTTCATGTGACGTCTTTGAGGTAACCAGATATTCTCGATCTATACATTGCGTGATGTTTACTTCTATGTTCAGATTGCGTTCACTGGAGATGATTACTCCCAAATACTTTATGGTCATAACCTGTTCGATAATTTTTCTTTCAATTTTCAATTTGCATCTAATGGGCTCTTTAAATATTGTTAAAGTCTTTGTCTTTTCTACAGACACTTCCATATTATAGGCCTTTGCTGTTGTGACCAGTTTATAAAGCATGTATTGGAGTTTGTTTTTCGTATCTGCGATGAGAACCGCATCGTCCGCATAACAAACTATGTTGATTTATTTTCTTCCCAATCTATACCCTGGTAATTTTTTAACGTTTTAAACTATTTTGTCCATAATGAAGCTAAGTAATACCGGACTTAAGGAGTCGCCTTGTCTAATCCCTGATTGTGTGTCTATATCTTCTGAAAGTTTGTCATCCAACTTTATTTTCGTTTTTGTTTTTGTATTTATTTCTTCAATTAACTGTATTAGCCAAGGTAGTATATTCTTTTCATCTAAAATCTATGTCTTGTAGTTGTACCCGATCGAATGCTTTTGTCTACGAAACACATAAAAGCTGAACTATGAAAATAGCGTTTGTTGTAGATCGGTTCTGGCGAAATCCTTGTTGTTCTTCGGTTATTTCTATAAAGGGTTGAATTTTGTTAAGAATGATTTTGGTTAATTGTTTCAAAGTGCAGTTAAGTAGAGTGATTCCTCTATAATTTTCGGGATTTCTTCTGTCTCCCTTTTTAAATTCTTCCGGTATTTTTCCTTGATTTATCATATTTTGGTATAGTGTTGTCATTTGTTTAATTAGATAGTCACCCCCATATTTTAGGAGTTCGTTACTTATGCCGTCCGGACCGGGTGCTTTCCGGTTTTTCAACAACCCAATTCCTTTTTCTATGTATTTTCTTGTTATTTTGACATTAATGTTACCCTGTTCCGCTTCTGAAATTTTCATTTTGTTCTGGTTACCTCTCTGTGTAGTATTCTGTCTATATAGTTCTGCAAAATATTCTTTCCACTGGCTCACGCTTATCTTATTTATTTTTATCATATTGCCTACTTCACACTTCTTATTTCTAAGCATCTTCCATACTTTCTTTCCTTTGCAAACCATACATGTCTCTTTCCATACTTTTGGTAAATGCTTCCCAATTTTCTTCCTTGATTTGCTTAATTTTTATGTTTGCTAAATTTCTGTATGTCTGTCTTCAATAGATTGTGTTCTTCTATATTTCATGTATGCTTCCTTCTTTCTTGCGGCAATATCTTTAACTTCTTCTTTGTACCAGGATTTTTGTTATGTGATGATGCTACGTTCACTTTTCTCTTGCCAAGCGCTTTTCTGCAGCTTGAACAATGCCAGTTTTATTTTGGCCATGCATTTTCCACTTCGTCTTCCTCCACTATTGGGTCATGCTCTATTGCTTGTTTTAATCTGCGCGCATACAGATCTTTAACTGCGTCATCTTCCATTAGTTCTATGTTTAACCTTTCAGTATATTGTACTGTCTTTCTTCTCATTGGTTGGTGTTGTATTTTTATTTTACATAGGAGCAGGTCATGATCACTTCCAATATTGGCTGAATTCAATCTACGTACATCTAGGACTTGACTAGGTGTGATATGTCTATTAGTTATGGCATAGTCTATGATGGACTGTTAACCCCTCGTGTTTCCCCAAGTAGACTTATACAGCCATTTATGGTCAAAAAATGTGTTGTTAATTTTAAATCTATTTTGGCTGCAGAAGTCGATTAGCATTTCTCTATTTTCGTTTTTTATCCTTTTATTGAAGCGTTGTTTGACGCCAGGTATGGGGTCGTTTCCTATTCTTGCGTTTAAATCGCTCATTACGATTATATTGTCATTCGTTTAGAGTTTTTCAACCTGGAACTGCAGATCTTCATAAAAGTTTCTTCTTTCTTCTCTTGGCTTTCCGATGTTAGGAGCGTAGACACTTAGTATGTGGAAGTGGTCAATATCGTCAATATATTCTTCAAATTTGTTATGCAGAAGCACACCCACACCAGCAGTTGCTTGTTCGATTTTATTCTTTCTACTATATATCAGGAAGTAATCCCATATTGCTTATGTGCCTTTTCCTTTCTTTTTTGTTTCAGAGATGCAACATATATCAATTTTCTTCTGTGAGAGTTCCATAATTATCTCTTAATCTCTTTGGCTCCAAGACATGACATTCCATGCACCCATTCTCCATACGTTTGTCTTTCTCAGTTGCTTATTCCTATTGTGTGTCCTGTTCGCTTGCCGTTCATCCTGTTCATATCCGAGGCTAATTTGCGTAGTTCTGTGAGCAATATAATATATACCAATATATCCCTGGCGGGATCAGGTAATTTTCTGTTGGAGTTTTCTTGTCTTGGCCGATGTGCTCAGGTTATTTACGGGCGCTGGAAATTCACCCTTCACCCTTTTTCGTTTGCTACATAACATTTAATGTTCTGTATTGCCCAGTGATCGCGTGACTAACGTCTTCGTGGACGTGAAAGTAAGTTTTGTTGGCAGAGCTGTTATATCAGTGAGCGTTTCTCAGAGTTTTATTGCTGTGCAAGTATCGGCACCCTATAAAGCCTCCGAGACTCTATACCAACCTTTGACCCCTGGAAATTGTTAACAGTGCTTATTACATCGATACCCAAATTAAAATAAACTCATTTTGTTTTAACTTTATTTCATTAACATGATTTTTGTGTAATGAATTGTCCTAATTGATATATTCGTGCGGCACCTACAAGCCGATTTATCACTAGTAGTGTTCTATTGTGGCAATATGGTATATTATATTGTCACAAGCAAAAAAACGTCAACATGTTAATATTATGGCAATATTAAAAGCAATGTTACGACTATATTTCAATATAATTTTTTTATGTTTTGGCATTCCATTTGGGTAACTCTTAGGAATGTCCCTTTTCACACTATGTCCATCTACCCCAATTTTTAATTTTATTCAATTATTTACTGATTTGCTTCATTTAAAAAGCATGTGTGAAAAATCTAAGTAAAATCTTTGACATGCTTACGCATTTGAAAAAATAATCATCTTGATCTTCGGTCTTTTACATTAAAGTTATTATAAATGCACCGAAAGCATGCTGAGTTGAGAGAGAGAGAGAAGAAAATTTTGAGAAATTTTTCAAACAGTCGTTTGTAAAGTTCTCGACTGTCGTAAAATTAATCGCAATAATAATGCTTATTCATGAAAGCGTGAAGTACAGCAATGTTAATTCGTTGTATTGAATTCACATAATAATAACTATCTGCACTGTTTGAATAAAAATTGTAAACTGTTTCTATTATATTTAATTTTTTCAAGCGATTTTGAATAAATGAAATTCTTCTTTCATAAAAATTAAATAAATTGAGACATGAAATAGTTTTCATTTTGTCGCAATTTTCATTGAGACTAATTTAAAAATTCTTAGAAGCATTCCTTTGTCACATTGACTGTATTACTCTAAAACCAAACAATAATGAAAACAATTTATTAATATGTCGTACAGAATTCTTATGCTTCAGCAAAAACAACGGTATAATTCATAGTTACATACTAAAATTAAAATTCACGGTTATTTTCATTTTAATTACTATAATGACTGAAGCACCTCATTGTTAACATTTACATGTTAAACGATGCTCTAGTTTCCAGAAAGGTTATCTTAAGTAATTCTTACAATTAAATGATGTTAAATGTTGAAATTCTTAATCCAAAATTATTTGTTACTTCATCATATTTTTAAATATAGGGTAATAACACCCAAGATGTAAATGGGATTAAAAGTATTGCTTTTTAAATTTCCAGGTACGTAACATTTTTTAATAAAACTTCCAATTTAATTTTCTCTAGAATCCGGTAAAATTTGAATCCATTCTTTTTTGTGATTCGTACAAGAAAGCCCTTATAAATTGCCTTGCATGTAACTAAATTTCCTTGACAAAAAAATGACATGGTACACGATCTTTTCTAGTTATACTAAAAATGTCTTGTGTACTGCAGCTTGATAACAATCATGTTACGCGAGTAAACGTGGATGTTGAAAAGGCGCTCGACGTATACCCATAATTACATCCGTAAATCAACGGTTTATTACGCAAAGCAACGAAGGAAATTTTTCATTAGTATTGCTAGAATGTGACTTACCAGGAAACTTTACACGTGTTTATTTTCTTTTAGCAATATCCTTGCTAGCTTAAATTGTACAAATAGCACATTTATAAAAATACATTTCGATTATTGTACGTACACCCGATTGAATAAAAATCGAGTTTTGTTTATAATACGTTCAGCGAACACACGAAGTTAAACCAGTCCTTCATTAATTTGTGATAATTTGAACCAATAACTCAAAAATAGTTTATACGTAATAAAGTAAACCAACAAATTTCAATAAATGTGAGACATTTCTAATATTTAGTATTTTTTATTGCAGTTGACTGAACTCTAAAATTATAAGATGTAGATGAATAAGTAAATAACGTAACGACATCATATGTAAAACGTATTTATAAAACAAATACTGAACTCTCAGAAGTAACGAAAAGATCAGTTATAAGTTATACAATTCCCACAATTGCCCACCACCAAAGAGCGAAAGACGAAATCAAATTACTTAAAGTACAAATCTACATTATTGAACAAACGTTATTAAAAGGCTGTTCTATCACTCGGGACAATTTCAGATTTCTAGTAGGCGGTTCACTATTTTTATTTCTTGTTACATAAATAGCTATTTGTTGTTTTTTTCTGTTTCTAAAACTATTTAAAATGCACGTCATTTACAAAAAAAACTGACATCAACAATTCAACAATATATTATTTATCTATTAACATTAATCGGCTTCCAAGTCTGGCCTGTTGCGCTCAGAAAAATTCGCCCGCGAGTACATTCATTTCACAATTCTCCAAGAGTTTTCAGTATTTATCGTTTACTTAATGTTAATTTTTCTCATTGATTTTTAAGTAAAAATTAAAAAAACAAAAAGTTGGGTTATCAGAAAATTATTATCTATGTCGCGCAGGAGTCGAAATTTGGATTTATAAACAAATCCATTTTTCTATTATTTTACGTTTTAATTAAATTAAATACAACGAAGACGAAAATAAAAAAAATAGCTCCTGCACGACATAAATAGTAATATTAGCTATATGTTTGTGCAAAATCAGGAAAACATTTCTAAAAATAAGCGAGATTACATAAACTTTATAGCTCCCTGAGAGAACAGCCTTAAGCAAACTGACTTAAAAAATATCAACTTTGATGTGATCTTAAACTCTCTGAATAACGCAACAGACATGTGGAATGTTTTTCTACAAATTATCAACAATACTATTCACAAAAATTCGTTTATAAAAACTTCCAGAAAGAATCCTATTAAGCCTTGGATATATAGTGCAATTATGTCACTTATTAATTATAAACGTAACCTTTGGAGAAAATACAAGCGGTCGAATACTAAGCATAATCTTATTACTCACAGAACTTTCTCAAACTTACTGAAATCCCTCATCAAGACGCCCAGACAGAAATGTGAAGAAAGTATTGCATGTTCAGATAATTACAAAATATAAATATGTTCGATTAACTGTGTGATCTAAAGTTAGTATTCCACGTCTGCGACAACCTGATGGATCCATATGTTCAACAGATTTCGAAACTGGCAAACACATTTGCATCGGTTTTCACAAATGAATTTTCCAACAAAATCTTACCAGAAATTATGGCAAATCGCATCCAAGATATTCTCACTAAAGTCACTTAGCCTCAAAAATAACTCTTTACCTGGGATTGATAGATTAAACACATTTTTCTTAAAAAAGTTTGCTGACATACTTTGTACTCCTATTTGCAACATTATGAATCGCTCATTCAAAACATCGACGGTCCCAGATCTGTGAAAAGTAGCATCCGAAACTGCTGTTTATAAAAAAGGTGTCAAAATGAACCCGACTAATTACCGTCCTATCAGCTTACTCTCAATTCCATCAAAAATTATGGAAAGCATTGTAGCAGAGGCAATCTTTGATTTTCTTACAAAACACCATGTAATACCACTCAAACAACATGAATTTGTGAAAAGAAGATCCACAACTACAAATCTTCTTACTTGCATAAACTGCTAATATAATATATCTTGACTTTGCCAAGGCGTTTGACAGAGTTCCACTCCGTAGATTACAGTATAAACTTGAGTCATATGGCATTCGTGGTAAGCTATTGATTTGAATTAAAAACTACCCATCAAACAGAAAATTTAGCGTTAGAATTGGACAATCTTTCTCGTCGGAAAAGTTTGTAAAAGTTGAGTTCCTCAGGGATCCATACTTGGCCCTCTACTGTTTATAGCATACACAAGTGATTTACCACATTATATTCATTGCAAGAAAGCGTTTTGTGCTGATGATACTAAAATTTATCGTAATCTATAACTAGAACATTATGCCTTACAAGGAGATCTAGGCTGTATCAGCAAGTGGTGTTGTGATTGGTTACTTCCCTTAAACGTATGCAACTGTGTTGTTTTGCACCTCGGCAAAAATAATCCGCGGTTTCAGTACTTTCTCTACGACCAACTTCTTGGACCGGTATCGTTCTACGTGGATTTAGGTATTACAGTGACATCAGATTTAACATGGTCAGAACAGAACATAAAAACTTGTAAACGTGCTAACTCTGTGTTATATCTCCTTCAAAAATCGTTTACTAAAATTTCATTCTAATCCTCAATTATCTTATATAAGACCTATGTTCGTCCTCTTCTTGAATACGTGGGTGTAGTGTGGTGTCCGGTCCTTAATCGTGATCAAAACATGTTAGAGAATGTTCAACGTCGGGCTACTAGACTATGCTTTAGAGTTACACGACCACCGTATTCTGAAAGACTAAAATCGGCGGACTTACTATATTTTTCTGATCGACGCTTGCGCGGTGACCTCGTATTCGCCTTTTGCATAATTAAATTTAATTATGGCCTTCGTGGACATGTATTAAAATTAAAAAAGGAACAATTCAAGTGCGTTCAAAGACAAACATTCCTTACAAATCGAGTGTTTCATTCCTGGAATGACCAATGCGAAGAAACAGTAGGATCATCTTCAGTTAATGTTTTCAAACATAGAATTGATGTTAATTTATTTTTATAATGTTAATGCTATTGTGTTTACTTATTTATATTTTTCTGTATATAGGCTGCCACAGGTTCAGTCTTCAGCCTTTATTCCTATGTAATAATAATAATAATAATAATTGTATCACATAGATACATTATGAAAGTTAATTTAACATTCTTATTTAAAAAAAACGTAATTATATTTAACTTTTATGATGAATCAGATTCAGATGAAGAAGAGTAATCCCTCAAATGAATTATTAACGGTTTCACAATGACGTCCATTGCAATGTCGACCTGCCACATTTTTTCCTCTTCACCTTGTGCATTACGAATTGCGTTTTTCCAATTGTTTGCAGAAACATTTTCTATAGCTTGTCGAAATAATTGGTGAAGATCTTTCATTTTAAAGGTTGTATTGCTCCTTTTTACTTGACCCCGTATCAATTCGATAGGATTGAATTCGCAATGGTAAGGAGGCAATCGCAAAACTGTAAAACCCTTTTCTCTAGCCATTTCATCAACCACGTATTTTGGTATAACCAAGCTTGTATATCTGTGCAAGAATTAGAAATCTTCTAGGTTTTTCTACTGTGATAAGAAGCATTGTTTATCAGAATCACAAAATTTGTCACTAAGCCGCCTAGAATTTGTAAAAACCAGTTTTCGGAAACTATTTTCAACAAATCCATCCTCAGATCCTATGTGCAGTATTATAAGACGATTTTCCTTGCCCGAAGGGTCTTTTAATGCGGTTGTTAACCTTCGATAAAAGCTTGTCTTGGGCCGACAATTGTTATGTCTTTCCATACTTTACTTACAGTATGGCCAACGTTCACCTAAGAAGTTCAATTTCTTCCCATTTTCTCTGTGTTTTCGAATTTCTCTCAAAAAATGTCACCTCCAGCCAATTATCTCGTTATTTTCCTTAAGAACACTATTGCGTGACCTCAATCGGTAGGATATATAATCAACTTGTTTACTCACCGAAATCCAATTTGATCAATTTACTCAAAGTAGTTGCGGTAAATCTCGTTTTCCTGAAATTCTGCTAACATTTTGTTCAGAGTTGGTAGGTCGTTTCTCTCAAAAAAAAAAAGAATGAATTAAACGTCGAAGAGTAGTTTTGATTCTATCATCGATGTTATCTAAAATTGCTCGTAGTCTGCGGTAAACTTTTGGTGCCTGAATTTCGTGTTTTTCCTGGTAATACTAATACCTAAACTGTAACTGACAGATAAATTTTAATAAAATCTTAATGCTTACCTGCTGCTTTTGCAGTAAACTCAACAACTTGTGTTTTAGAGTTATCGGGGTGCTCTTTACTGCTAACCTTAAAGATATTCACAATTCGTTCCTTGCCGCCAACCGAAAAATGACAGGGTGTTCGTTTCTTTGGTGGAGAAAAGCCCGCAGCTCGATTCATAATTAAATGAAATTAATTATAACCTAAAATAAAAATTTTTGTTTATTTAATCAGTAATGAATGACTTCTCTACGTACTTAGATATAAACACAAATGTACAGCAAAGTGTTGAAAAATACTGATTGTAAGTGGAATAGAAACGATACGATATGAATGATGATATGAACTAAAGCGAATGTGAAAACCAAAGTGTCAAAAAAAAACGGAGTTATGTAGCGTTGATTGTAATACTGACTTTAAAATTTAAACCAATAGCGCGGATTTGTAGGGAGTGGCTTAAGCTTAACTTTATTAGTTATAAACAATTGGCAAACAAATTGTTCTCAACTGACATTCTTGAAAACTGCAAAATAGTTTTTATTTATTGTACTCAGAATATAAGAATAAATAAAAAAAACAAGCAAAGAAAAGTTAAATATTGTCAGTTCTAAAGAATTACGTAATTTGCATATAAAATAAAAGATGGGGTCTGTACAAAAGTTCACTAACCTGAAGTTGCGGCGTTTTTAGTGCGAAAAGCAGCAAAAATAGTGATTCGTTTGCCAGCCGCATATAAGGTAGACAAACTTGAGGGCGCCAGAATCGTTTGCTAAGTACTAGTTTGTTGATTCATGCAAACGACCCTATATTATAAACTAACGTTTATTAAACAACAACAAAAATTTAATATAATAATAAAATTATTAAGGTTATAAGATAAAATTTCCAAATGTTAAGTGCAATTTTGAATCAAACCATTAGAATTAGTAGACTTCCGTTAAGGCTGTTTTCTCAGGGAGCTATAAAGTTTATGTAAATTTTTCTCGCTTATTTTTAAAAATTTTTTCCTGATTTTGTACAATTATATAGCTAACATTATTATTTATGTCGTGCAGGAGCTATTTTTTTTATTTTCGTCTTCGTTGTATTTAATTTAATTAAAACGTAAAATAATAGAAAATGGATTTCTTATAAGCCCAAATTTCGACTCCTGCGACATAGATAATAATTTTCTGACAACCCTACCTTTTTTTAAATTTTACTTCAAAATCAATGAGAAAATTAACATTAAGTAAACGATAAATACTAAAAACTCTTGGAGAATTGTGAAATGAATGTACTCGTGGGCGAATTTTTCTGAGCGCAACAGGCCAGACTTGGAAGCCGATTAATATTAATAGATAAATAATATATTGTTGAATTGTTGATGTCAATTTTTTTGTACATAACGTCCAGTTTTAGAAACAGAAAAAACAACAAATAGCTATTTATGTAACAAGAAATAAAATAGTGAACCGCCTACTAGAAATCTGAAATTGTCCTGAGTGATAAAACAGCCCTAATATAGATATATATGTATAAAATTTTTACTTATGAACTAGTATTGTTTTGATTCGGGTTGTAAGGCTGTTGTTCATTGGAATTTCTTTATAACTGGCTCAAAAGGGGAGGGGTTTGCATCGTGCCTGTCAAATCAAATTTTTTGTAAATGTAGCGTTCGGTTGTCTTTTTGAAGGTTGGATTCCAAATCTGATTAAGCCTCAGGTTTTCTTCATTTTCTTTAAAGTTTTTTTGGATGTTTATGGATCTGGATGGCTTACAACCTGCTAAGTCGAACTTATTATTCTAGATTCAACATCGGAGATGGAAGGACTTCTGAAAAGGTGACTACTAGCGTTAGCAAAACGTTAAGCCTAAATTTCACTCAACGACGGCCTGTAGACCCAAATCTAGACCACAGTAGTTCAAAAACAGGCCGCGAAGGCTAAAACTAATTTGTCATTTCACATTTAAGTTTATTTATTTTTCTTATATTGGGTGGACCAACGCCGACAAAACAGACCCAATTGCAGCCGCATCGATAATTTAAAAAAAAACTCATACTTGTCAATTTTATTATTGAGTGGGACATCTTTTCAGCCTGTCGGCATTTCAGTATTACATCAAACTTTTTAAAATGGCAACTCACAGGTTTTTGTGCAAAATCAGATAGACGACAAAAAGTACTTTTTAAAAAACCCCACTTGTTGCTAGTTTCCTTTGGCCGTTCGGCTGGAACAACCGTACAAAAACCCTTAGAAGGTCGTCATATGATTTCGCGGATATTGTCATTTAGAAAAACAAACGATATTGCAGTAACAATTTAACAATGCAATTGAAAAAATTGAAAAAATCTCCCCCTCACAAATAAAATTGACGGCTGCAATTGGCTCTGTTTTGTCGGCGTTGGTCCACCCAGTATAAGACAAGATATCTAATTAATAAAAAAAAGCTAATTGTCAGGAGAAAATACTCATAGACAAAAAAGTAAACTTGAAATTGGTTTTTAAGTGAATTTGAATTAAATTATTGTAAAGTAAATAATATTTACTGGAAGAAATTCGTTTTTAGTGGGTTGTACTGTATTTTAGGTATATTTTGTTTGCGCTAAAAGCACGCATGTTTCCATCCCCACGTTCGCTGCAATATTATTTTTTTAGTCCTTTGATATTTTTAAATCCGTCGTGCTCACAATGAAACTTTAAAAAAATGATTATTTCGATAGTTTTTATCAAAGGTTTTCCTAGAATTCTTGCCACATTACGCCACTGTGTTTCGTTGATTAAATAAACTATTTGTTTGTTCCATGACAGAGCGTGAAAATCGTGTTGTTTTTAAAAGTAAATTTTATATTTTATTTGGTTTAGACTAAATCGTAAAATTACACCCCACGGTTAAATTCTGAGAACTGTTAATTTTTTGGAAGGTTCTTTGTGCGTGTAGAAATTGAGAGAGGAGACGCATTCCCCGAGTTTGTATGTTTATATTTTTAAAATTAGTGTGTAAGCAGATTCCAAACTACGAGGTACTATGTAAATAAAAACAAGTACAAAATTGTAGCGGGTCATAATTGTTATTTTTAACAATCTTAAAATACTGAGCAGTGTGCGTATAAGTTGTTTGAGTACTGAAAGTAATTTGTATGCGAGGTATATTGACAAGAAGGATAAGGAACAATTTGGTTTGCGAAATTAAAAAGTGTTCCGTTTGGTTAACTTCGAAATAACGCTTGCAGACACTTTGAGTATATCTTATATCTGCGATGTAATTATAGAAATGTTTACAGTAAGTTTTGTAGCAGTTAGTCGGATCTCATCAATGAATTTGTTTTAAAAACTCTAAACTGACTAAAATATAAAATTTTTAATAGTTCTAAAAGATATTGAACTACACATTGTTTAAATTATTCAATGTTACGCATACATTAAGTGAGAGTGAACAACCGCATTCCGCCAGCTTCACGAAAGTGATTTGGTAACGGGCACAAACTAAGACGTATATTGACCTTCTCATAATAATGCAGGTCAGCAATTTTCTTATCGTACAGTTATGTATTACGTTTCTTGCTTAATGTTTAGTACAGTTCTAATTTGTATTATTTATTCAATCGAAATTGTTTGTATTATTTATTGCAACACATTACTCAAAATTTTGATTGTATATTCCGAAAAAGTTCGACCAGTTCTTACAAGTATTCACTTTTCTTCTTCCTTATTGAATGCTACTGCATTATTTTTTGTGTACTGGTGTACTAAACAAATTTATTCTTTTTACGTAAAAGAATGTCTTCTGAACAGAGGCATATTTTACAACAACACTAACTCAAAAACTTAAAAACCATAAAATTTACATTATGGGGTGTTGACCTTCTTAATTAGAAATCAGAATAACTTGTACGTGTTAGTTTTGAATTTTCTAAATTGCGGAGTTGACTAATTAACGTCAAAATTTAAACAAGCTTTTACACTATTTAGATTGTGTAGCATGGCAAATTTTATTGCAGTTGAGAGTTGCTTTGATAAAAAAATGAGGCCACAAAATAAAATTTGCTAAACGACAAATATTATTATAAAAACTTACTTACAGTTTCTAATCTTTTTTGTTACACCTCACAATAATTACTAAAGAAACTGATTAGGCACTAGAGTTAACATAAATTCATTTTGATTAATACACTCTCCATGTTGACAATTTAAAATGTTTATACGACGATCACCTGAAGTATACTAACCGATCAGGTAACACTAATATAAAAGACACATATTTGTCGTGTTTTTATCTGCAAATGCATCATTAGTCGTATTTCAAGATTCTATTGACTATTATCTTGACCTTCTCAATTTCAAATCAGAATAGCTTGTAAGTTTTAATTTTGAGTTTTTTAAATTGAGAGTTAATTTGAAATTTAGTTTACGTCAAAACTTGAACATGCCAGGTATAACCAATTTTCGAAACAAAACAAAATTTTCCAATAGACAAATATTATTATAACAACTTAAAGTTCTTAATTGTTTTGTTATAACTCACAAAAAATTAGACACTAAAAATAATAAAAATTTAATTTTATGTATGAATATAGGATCTACTATTAAAATATAGGTTATTTATATATATATAAATTATTTACGTTTTAAGCAATCCAATATTATTTATTTATTTATTATTTATTTACTAGTTTCAACTCAAACATTATTGTGAGTCATCTTCAGAAGTCAAAAAACTAGTAAATAAATAATAAATAAATAAATAATATTGGATTGCTTTAAAGCGTAAATAATTTATATATATATAAAATTTAATTTGTTTAATACACTCTCGATGTCAACAATTTAAAATGTTTATACGACGATCGGCTAAAGTATACTGACTGATTTGATAAAATGTTTTAGTGTGTTATTTTTTCCACTATTTTAGAGTTATTTTACAAAAATTATTACCCATTGATAAGTATAAGCATAAGTTGGGTTAAAAGTATAATATGAATGAACAAAATAGACATCGTCAGTTGAATCCTGACAAGATTAATAGAGCAGATAGAGTGCTGTAATTAGTCGACTATGAGACCTTACAAAAGGGCAGGTAATCCCAGGGAACAACTACTATTCAAAGCCAGAATATTATTCTGCGACAAAGTTTACTATCTGCTCATTCTTTACTTCAAACGCCCCTTTAGGGTTCCACCATTAACCAGGAAAAATAGAAAACATTGCATATACTGGACTCTAGAACACTTAAACTGGACTCGAGAACAATGGTCGACTAAACTTTTTTCTGATGAGTCGTGATTCAGATTAAGCCCAGATACTTGCATATTAAGAGTCTAGCGCCAGCTTGGTAATGCAGCAAAGCTTCAGCATGCCGAAGCTACAATAAAGATATGGGCGTAAATGGGTAGGAAAACTGATCTCGTTTTTCTAGACCAATTCTTAAATGCTGAGCAATATATCCACAATATTCTTGACTTGTTTAACAACTTGCAGAAGCTTCTTCTTCTTTTTTCGGCTGTTCTCTATTATTTGAATATAAGCTTTCCCAATTCCCAATTATGCCGGTGTTGCGCTACACGATACCAATTAAGACCAGCAATTTTTTTCAAATTGTCAGCCCATCTTGCCTATGGCCGTCCTAAGCTTTGTTTCTGAGTTCACGTGCTCCATCTAAGCAGTCTGTTACTCCAGTTGGTTTCATTTATGCCGACATGACCAGACCAGTTCCTATTCTCCTAGTTACATCTTCTACCGTTGTCTTCCCACGTATCTCACGTCTTTCGGTTTTTTAAAGTAATACCCAGTATTTTTTGTTCAGGATAGATTTGGTAAACACCCGTTGAATGCCGCTTACGTTAGCCTAATTCTTTTGTTGATTTCTAGTTCTTGGTTGGCTTTTCCTGTTGTTATTGTTTGACTAAGTACTTAATGGTTCTATTTCTTTTGCATCGAGAGTAACTGTAGCTTCTATGTAGTGTTTATTTGTCATTTACTTTGTCTTTTGAATGTTCTGAGATTTTCTGTAGATCTTGTTCACTATATTTTCCAGTTTGTTGTTTGTTCGTCCAAACACTATAACATCATCGGCGAATCGTAGGTGTTAGTTTTTGCCCATTAATGTTAAAACCCGTGTTGTCGCTGTTTATATGTCTTATTGCATCCTCTAGAGCAAGGGTAAACATTTTGGGCGAAATAGAGTTTATGCAATTGAATTTGGAGTGTTTTATATAATTTTAACTATGCTGATTATCTATACGTGCATTCTTTAAGGCTCGCTTTGAACTGTATCAAAAGACTTTTTAAAATTGATAAAGTACATCGATATTGGTTGGAATATTGTTCACTTTTTAGTTAGGATTCTTACTGTTTGTAGATGCTTGGTGGTACCGTAATCTGCTCAAAATTCAGCTTGCTCTATCGACTAGAAAGAGTCGAGTTTAGATGTTAATCGATTTATTATAATGCGTAAGAAGGTCTTATATATTTGCGACAAGAGGCTGATGAATCTGAGGTCATCTTTTTTATAAATCAAAATGACTAAAGCATTTTTCTTGTACTCAGGTACGTCTTCATCCTTTAGACATTTGTTGTACAGTTGTTTCACCTCCTTCTTTCATCATCTCCGCCAATATTTCTTTTACTTGCCTTTTCGTTTTTCAATTGTTTAATGGCGTTCTGATTTCGTGTTTGTTTATCGATGGTATATCCTCTCAAACATCTACTCTCAAATTTTGGGGAATTATTTTTCATGAGAAAGACAAAATTTTTATGAAAATTTGAAAGGTGGTATTCTTAAAATTTCCCTTCACTTGTTTCTTTTCTCGCGACGTTGAAGGAATAGGAGATGGGAATTTTTGGGAAGTACCAACTTTTTGTTTTCAAGAAAATTTTGTCTTCCTCATGATAAAATAATTCTCCACAATTCAAGTATAGGGGTCCTGGAGTTGTATAAGTCAGCTGTTGTGCTTTCTTTATTTTATAATTTAGTGATCTTATTCTTATTATGTCTATACCAAGAAGATGTAGGGCGGTATTAAACTGCGGAAGAGGATCCACTCTTCATTAATTTCCTAATCTTCAAATCCAAATATAAAATTAATTTTGAAACGTTGCTTACTTCCATTTCGTAGAATTTCTAATTAATTATGTTAAATATTAATTGAAGTTAATTTCACTAATAGATGACTTTACATTTATATTCAGGCCAAAATTAAAAAAAAAATGCATTAAAATATTTTTTGAACATATATTCTTAATTATGTTGATGTGGGTATAGGCAGCATATTAGTCATGTTTATATCTGCAAATACATTCTTACATGTATTCTAAACTAAATTGATAAAAGAATTTTTGAGATGATGTAAACATTTACTTCGAAGAAAAAAGTAGAAAAACAACCGAAATTCTGTTTTAAGTTTTCAACTTTGTATAAAAGTCTTACTGTACACACTTGTATCATAAGTAACTATTTTCCAAATTCGTCACCGAAGTAGGGGTCGAAATGGATCACTTTTCGTCGCTCGTTAGATCGATTTGACATTTTTGTGAAAATGGTGACGATGGTAACACGGATCAAAATTAATTAAAGTTTGAATTTAAAATAGGTAGGTACGTTTAATTTAATTTTTTGCAAATTTCAAAAAAGCTTGTATGTAACTCGTAAGGAAACAAGGTTTTTTTGTTAGCCATATTAGTTACGGGCTACTACTACTAATCCACTTTATTTGAATGTAGCACTATAGCAATTTGTAAAAACCATAGGTTCTAAAAATGTGTAGGTATCAAATTTTACAACAAAAATTGATTAATTCTGGTTAGCGCACGTATGTATAGATTGAGATATTTGTGTAACTCGTACTTTTAATATTATTTTTTATCAGAGTATTTTTTGAAAACTTTTGAAACAGGTTGGTTTGCATGATAGGTTTTTATGAAATGAAAACAAAATTCAATATAACACTTTGCATTTTAAAAGAATTCCTTCCGCCGGAAATGACGCGTTACGAAAAGGATGTATAGAAAGTAGTTCTTGTTCTGTAATTAACCTGATCTGATTTTGACATAACTGATAAGTCAACGTAAATACTTTTACTTTGTCATCTTAGTGGGATTATCTACAAGAGAAAATTAAAGTATTGGTATATATTGTCGTAAGGGGAAGATGATCTATCTATACAATTATCAATTGATCTTCTAATGTAAAAGTGCGAGAGTGTTAATTGCGAAAATCATACATTACTTATAATATCAAACAATAAATAAAGAACACACAAAGGACCTGATTTATTGATATTAAAAAATAAGTTTTATAAATTGGCATATTTATAAATTTTCAAGTGCTCGTTCCGAATTTTTACTTCGATAAAAATGTTTATCCCACAAACCGCCGCCATTTAATGTAAACTGCACTACAAAACAGTTTTTTGACGACTCACTTTACGGTAAAAATTAGTAAGTAATTAATTAAACTAAAGAGTACGCATAATTTATGTTACAACTTTTTTTTGTGAAATGTATATTTTCAGCTTACAAGCGCCGCAAAATCTGCTCTAACACGAGTATTGGTCAAAAAACTCATTTCCACACCACCATGAGGTAACCCTTATGGATTAAGTTTTCCAAATTTTAGGTCTTCAGAACTGAGCAAAACCTCACGAATATATACTTCTTCCAAGTTATCCGCGTTAGGGTTCTCGGCTCAATTTTACCTCAGGTGCATGGATTTTTTTGGGTTTGACGATCGAATGGGAATCGTCTCTTGAGTTTAACAAATGTGATTGATTTTTTTTTTAAAACAAACTCTTCAAAAGTTGTAGGGGATTGAATATCTAATGTTAAGTGTGTGGGAATAATAAAGTTTTTAAGTGTCTACTCAACTGGAAATTTTATCCTGAACACGAAATTCAATCAATTTAAGTTGTTTTCATGTGATTGGGGGTAAACGGTGTTTGTTGATAAGTACCTACAGTTATTACAATGTCTTTCTTTAAAATAATTGCATTCATAATAACAATTTCAAAAACAAACTTTAAAAAAAGTTCTCATACACTTAACATTAGATATTTAAACCTTCATAACTTTTTAAGGGGTCGATTTGTGACGGTATTATTTCGCAAATAATTGATTTATAGATCAATTTCTTCCTACAGTATAGGCAGCCGTATTTACACTCACGCTTTTGAATATGAATTTTTGGTTTGAGAAGTCTTCTGGGGATTTTAGTTGTTTGGAAATGCCAATTCCAATGATTCGTCGGCATTTGCCAAAGTTACACCTCATTCCCTTTTTACTGACTGTCGAGAAAAAGTGTACATGAAAAATGCTCTCTAAAAATTGAACAATTAGACATGTGCTTTGTAATATCGATTGAAGTAAAATCATCCTATTTAAAGTAGGGAATAAGTCTTTGACTACGGTTCCTGTATAAGTACCTTTTTTACTTTTCTTTGTTTTAATAAAATATTTGCTCTTACGGGTTCTATTAATTGCAGGCACCTTTTTTTGGTCTTCCTTTGTTGATTTTTCCATTTGGCTTATTCTGCTGGTCATTGCAGACGTACTCCGTTTTAATTAGTCAATGGATATTTAATTATGGTTATGCTGGCAAGGATAATAATCCAAAAATTATAAAATATTGAAGTGGATCTGGTATCACACCACCGTTGGAATTTTAACCTACCTAGAAGCCTTTGTCGGGTCAAAGTCACTACCCAAGATAAGCCGTTTATCTGATTCTTTGTGAGCAGCCCAGCAACTGTTATCAACGGAGTTCATTTTGGCTTTTTCTTTTTCTTCATTGGATACTCAAATATTAGATTTGGATATAGGAGCTGTCACATCTGCCGATTAACTGTCGAACACCGAAGACTTCCTAGTTATACCAACTAAGTTAATTCTTTTATGTATGTCATTCATAAATTTTGTCGCGTCCTATGTATACGTACCGTGGTCGTGAGTTTAGCAATGTACCTTTTGGCGCTGCATAGAAAACTTTGTAAACTAGAAAGATCTTTCAAACTTTGTTTGTTTCTGTGTCTACGAGTTTCGAGTGGCTTTAGATATTTCTTATACGTAGTCCTAGGTGGCGCCTTATAAATTATTCCTACAGTGTAAAGCCTTCCTTTCGAACGATTCTCAATCAATCCACGACCACTTTTGACCGAAAAAAACTGGCCTACCGGCCAGCATAGCTATATATTTATTTTTTAGTTTGTTTACAAATAAATTGTAACAAATTCCAAAATAAATCAAGCACATCGTTAAACTCAGAAGACGATTTCCTCTCGTTTGACCTCAAAAATGCATGCACCTAAGCAAACATCCTCGATTTTGTCGGAGGCGCTTGTTTCTGTGCAAGACACGTATGTCTTGAATTAAGCATATGCTTAGTTTTGACAGATTTGTTTATATTTACCTATTGGTGTTCTGTTTTCTTCGGCGTGTAAATCAGTAAATAAATAATTAATAAAGTTATAAATTTCAAACATATTTAAATAATACATCAAATAAAATACAGTGTGAGCGCCATCTGTTAAAAAATACTTTGATACAACAATGAAAAAATCTGTACGATAAGATGGTATAATGAAGACATACGTTTGGTGAATATTAAACCATATGCACAAATTAAACGCGGTTCAGTGTAGTATAATATCAAACTTGGTCTAATTTTGATTATGGCCCTGCTAACGTGCTACAATTTAATTTGTTTGACATCTAAAATCTGACAAATAAATTTATTGTAAAAAACTACAATTTTTTTTATAAACGTCAAATCCACTGATAAAAACCGACATGTTTCGGTTTACAATAATTAGGCCATTATTAAGGTACTGTGCTTATTTATCACACTTACGTTTTTTGTATCAAACATATTTTAATTTGTGATGGTAAGCACAGTACCTTGATAATGGCCGAATTGTTATAAGCTGAAACAATTGTCGGTTTTTATTAAAGTTTTATTAGTGGGTTTGACGTTTAGAAAAAATTGTAGTTTTTAATACGGCCCACTTCAGAGGAAATGGATTTATTACAATTCACAATTTAATTGTAGTGCAATGGTAGGTTTACTGTTAGCATTCAAATTTAACAGTCAAATTAACTGAGGCCTACAATACAGTCAGACCTTTCATAAGTTACGAAGTTGTTAATGATTAATTTAAAGAACTAGACAAAATTTGTCAAATACTGGATACAACTAAAACAGTCTGCTGTTTCAAGAAATTTGCTAGCACTTTATGTGGTCTACAAAGATAAACGCAGGATGGACTGGAAGTCAATTTGAAAGTTCCAGATGTAACCGTACTGTAAATGATTGATAGTGATGTTTCTTTCCTCTTGAGTATTTATTGAAGTTTTATTGTTAATCGTTATGGAAGAGGTGTTTGTAAGTGAAAAAAACTGGTTTTAACTGGCAACATTTGGCTCTCTTAAAATGAGAGCTTTTATTTTAATTTAGGGCTGAGGAAGCTCACGCTCTCACTTGGAAAGAGCGAAACGTTGCCGGTTAAAACCAGTATATTTTTCACTAACAAACACCTTTTCCATAAGGATTCACAACGAAACTTTTTTAAATGATTGGTTGAATTGTATAATTTCAAAGAATGACGACAATCTTGTCGTAAAAAGTGGCTACTTGTGTAGCCATTTAACTGTGAGTGTCATTGAACAATGTGAACAAATTAAATTTGTTTTTCTATCGACCTATTAGATGTGGTCTACTTCTGTGTACTACTATATTTTTGTATGACTACTATGTTTTCTAGATTTCTAAACCACATCATAGTTAAAGTTGAAGCAAAATGATCAGCTAATATACAAGCAATATTTAAGACTTGCCGTCTGAGTCAAATATAGTTTTAAAATAAATGGTTTCTTAAATAGAACAAGCTGAAATACAATGGAAACCAACTGAACTGATAGCGTTGTAGCATTTCTACGCAACCTGCAAACTGAATAAACACAAGAAACAAAAAAAAAAAGGAAAATAGTTATGAGGTTGCAGTCTCAACTCCATCGTAATGAACAACGTAAATTTACATCCGCATGAAACAAACATCGGAATGCGGAAAGCGAACTCAGCAAAACAAATGCTGACACTACGGGAAGCATTCAAACGACCTTGTTTACAAAGCTTCAACCTATTATCACATATAAAACGAAGCGGATACAATAAGCAAATCAGTTCAAGACAAAGTTCAGTCCAAGTTACAAACCCAGTTCTGTTCGACAATGTATACCAAATCGGCAGTCGTTGACCAACGACATCGCAAATCAGCGTCCAATCAATCAGCAATTCGGACGACATGTATTACAAACGCCAGCATTTCTGCAAACGCTGCATTTCGTACGCTACGAGTGCATTTGACGATCTACACAACATCCATTCATTCATGTAAATATTCCATCGCACCTACTGTAAGTGTAATGTAAATAAACGCAATTAAACATCTAAACTAAACAGACCCAGCCAGATCTTTGTCTGGTTAAACCGGTGGCTAGTACTCACTCTAGACACTACATAGTTAATGTTATTGCCGGTAAAAGTATTAGTGCAGCATATCAAATACCAATGATCAGAGAAGCAGTGGCGAATGATCCTGAAGTAAGCAAAAGTGCTGCAGAAAATGTACGTACACAACAAAAACAAGTTGTCGACGTCAAGAATAAACGACAACTAAGATATTAATGTCACAACAATTTCAAAAAACCAAGTACTGAAAAAAGTCCTAGATTTGTCTATGGAATCAATATATAAATAAAAAAATTAAATTTTTTTTCTTTCTTTTTTTCTTTCTTTCTTTTTTCCTCCCTAAAAAAAAAACAAAATAAAAAAAAAAAAACACAAAAAAAATAAAAAAAAACCCCCAAAAAAAAAAAATTAATTTTAAAAAAAACCCAAAAAAAAAAAAAAAATTACACAAAACAAAACACAAAACAAAGACAAAGACACCATTATAAAATGACCACAAAACCACGCGTAGTTTGAATGTGACTTGAATGGGATGCTATTTTTAATTTTTTAAATTGTGTCAAGCAGGCTTTAGATGCGACTCAAATGAGATGGATTTTTCAATTAAATTTAAGTGTTTTTAAACCTTTTTTTTTACTTTATAATAGTTTAAAAATGTATCATATATAGTGTTTTTTTTTACAAATAGTTTGCGACATTATATTTCAGTTAATTTATTAATTAATGATCATCTTTATCCTTTCTTATGGAGGAAGCGGATTATCTTTTAACAAAAAAATTAACACTTTAACATTATTTCTCAAAAACCAGTTTCATAAACAGAAGAGTGAGAAAATATAATATATTTTAGCAAAATTTTTGTTCTCTACTATAATATTGGAATAATTCTAATAATTGACTCGCTTTACCCCGTTTTACGGTATCTGGTATAGATTACTTTTTCAACTACAATTTATAGATCCACGTCAAAAATTTGATTAACAAATCAAAACCATTTTAAACCATCAATCAAAGAACTTTACCAACATTAATTTGGAGAGCTTTTTGGAATGGTTAAATATTAGTTAACATTTATTTATAATTGCATCAAGAAAATCTTATCTATTGCGGAGCTTTTTTCAGAAAAATTCAGAATTGGAATGGATTCATTTTTATCATCATTAATTTAAATCTAGATTTGCAAATGTTAAAATTTTTTTATGATTCTATTTCATTACTAACGCTACCCTAAAAACTAAGCGCTCATTTATGGTGTAAAGCATAATTTAGTAAAATAATTTCTACATGTATGTAATTGGAAAAAAAATAGGAAAAAATTGTTTCTTTATCACGTCTGTTACCTATACAGGGTCCGGCACATCGAGCGTGCGATTAAAAGTATATGGAGGAACATAACTCTATTTATTTTCTGAAAATAGTGCTGCGCCTGTTTCGACATCACTGAACTCAGACAAAATATTTTCGTTCATACAACACTTCCGGTTGTACCGCAAGTAGCTGTCAACCTTTTCTATTTCAAATAGAACAATGCTATTTTTTGTTTTATTTTCAGATTCTACGTAAAATTTAAGGTGTAGTTTAATTACTATACAATACCCAAAAAATGACTGGTTTTTTAATTATATCAGATTTTTAAAAAAATTAAAATCATTTTGAATTGTTATCGTTCATATCTCAAGATGATATCAATATTTTAGTTCCTAATTTGTTGTGGCAATTGTCGATACGTTACAGTAATTCACATATAAATGGAAACTCGAATTGCATGTACAGGGTGATGAAAATTCTCGTGCCAATATGAACAATTTTTGACCTCAAAAACTTGCTTAATGAAATGAGACACCTTATGTTTTTAATCATCAATCGATGTCTATTGCTGTCCTCTTTCGATACATACTAACATGTCCTAAGCTCAAAATAATGATTAAAAACACAGGGTGTCTCATCCTTCAATAGATATTCTATTTAAGTTGACAGTAACAACAAAACTACAGGAAGAAACAGTTCATACAGCTAAACAAGAGTATGAGATAAAGATAAAGAATATACTACACAAAACAGCATACGAAGCGTTAGGAGAAATAGAACAGAAAACAAAAAATCAGAGAAGTTATTGGTGGAACAACAAAGTAGAAAATAAAAGACAAAAAAACCTATACAGTATTTGGTTGACAACACACGACACAGAAAATAGAAAAATATACCAAGAAAAAAAGCAAACAGGTAAACCCATAACTAACAAAGGCAAAAAACGTTAGCTGGGAAGAAATATGTGACAGAGTGGAACAATATGTAGGAAGCGCAAAAGAAGACTGGAATGTCTGAAAAAAAATAATAAATTGAATATTATATAGATATACAAATGTACAAGCTATTTTACTCAAATATAGAAAATATAACAATAAAAAATAGAGAAAATATAAAAGGAATGAAAAATAATAAAGCACCTGGTCTTGGAGGCATTTTGATGAGCTCTTAAAACATGTACCAGGATATAAGAAGCTAGATGCCTTTAAAATAAAAACGAAAATCCACCGGAATGGAAAATAAGATTCCTAACACCTATTCATAAAAATGAATCAAAGAAAGCACAGGAAAACTACAGAGGAATAACGGTAGTGGCGACAACTGAAAGGCTGTACGGAAGAATAATAATTATCAATAGAATAGAACAGCAAGTAAGTATAGGAGATGATAAAATTTATTTAGTGATTTTAGAGCCCCTCCTGTAAGGTGAACTAATTACTATGTAAATATCATGTTACATAATTAAATATTTACCTATCGTCTTAGATAGTCTACTTTGTTTAGAAGCAATCCTTCAAATATTACACTATAATTTTACTTATTAAATTACACAAAATGTTTCATCAAATCAAGGTCAGACATATTATATAAAACTGTTCAATAAATATAAATTTATTGCAAAGATAACTTACAAAGAGTATTTCTTGAGGTGCTTAAAAGAAATGGTTCTGTCAGTACGACTCGGTATTTTACTGATATAACAAAAACAGATTCTGAGAATAGAAAAATAATAACATTAAAATTTGAATAAAAATTTCTGGTTCATCAAAATTTTGATTGCATTAGTGGGATTTACCTTTAGATAATTGGAATTTACTTTGACTGAAAACTGGAAAAATTAGATTAAATTTAAACCTGAAGATTATCTTTTCATGAAAATAAAATTTCAAAAAATGTTGTAATATTGTTTTACTCCTCTAATTTTTGTCAAAAGTCTGTTGAAAAATTCTATACAAATAGAAACATAAAAATTAAATTAGAAATTAAGAAACCCTCTAAAAACTTATAAAATTGCAAAATTAATTAGCTGGAACTCAAAATTTAAGAGTAAGTAAAAAAAATGGTTAATAAATTGTCAAGTAGAGTTAATGATGGCTATATTTTTAAAAGTATCATTTTTAATTAATCGATAGTGGTGTTGCCACTTCATGGGTAGTTGCCACGTACTAGATTCATCAATTGAAAATAATACCGACTATGAATTCATTAACATTACAGAAAAAGCTATGCTCATCTTTAAAGCAACCGTACACTGATGAGCCTCAACAAAGAGAAACACTGACTGCTGGTTATTCGATTGTCAAGAATTTGATATGTTGCGTTAAAAATGCAAATAACTTTTTCGTAAAGTGAATTCCTAGCCGGCATCTGACTAACTATTTTCAGAAGAAACACAACGAGTTGATAAGAAATTGCTAGAGTTTTTGTTCTCAAATACTCGTATTTGTTTCGACGACAACTTGTCACAGAAACAAAATACGAGTGATTTGAAGAGAAAATATCCTGCAATTTTATATCAACGAGGTATTTAACATGAAAATAGCGTAGAAATAGACAAAGCTATTGGTAATTTAATTCCTGTCAATCTCCGGAAAATACATGGCTCATGCTTGACGCTCGATAAGGTATTGTCGATTGAAGAACTTATTAACATTTTAAAGAACAACAGCTTTGACATAATGATAGTAAAGCTGATTACAAAGAGACAGTAATTAAAGTATTATGGAATACCACGGCCAAACTTTTGTAACAGATGAATTACGACACGTATAAAAAACCAAGTTGGATAAAGATCAAATTTAAAAGGTTAAAAATCCTGCGTTTAGAGAAGCGCGTAGTGCAAGAGACGCCAAAAGAAAAATACTGCACTGTGATGTAACTAAAAGAAGAGCATTAACAGATGACGAGTATATGAAAATAGTGAAGTTCTGGGACGAAGAAACGCCTCATGGTTTGCATCATACATTTTTCTTAATTGTTGCACGAGAGTTAGCCTGGAGAGGAGATGAAGGAGAACATTGATGTGTCTGGAAAACTGACTGGGAGCTACGAGCACAAACCCATTTTTTTTTTCAAAACTCATTAAAGAGGTAATCACTCTTTGAGTGATAGTAAACTGTTGGTCTCAAATATGAAATTTTCCGAATTTTGTCCAATAAGGTAATTTAAAAACCTTTATTAAAGAGAAACGCCTAACAACAAAACACCGCAAATCATGCACGGACTTCTGAAAATAACGCTGCATGGTTAAAGAATTACTAACAGGTGTGAACGAGTTTGGAAAGTGGTTGAAACTTAGTGCAAGTCTAGATACTGGCAAGTTGTAGATCACCAAACGTTTAACACGCTCAACTGCGCTAACAATTTTATCTAAATATGGTACTGGGCAAAAAAACTGATTAAAATAACGGGACATAGCTCAGGTGCATCAATTAAACCTCACTTGCAGCTTGACCAGAAGTACCATTTAAGATTAATATAATGTTTCAGAAGGAACGGTAAAGTGACAACTTTTGAATCGATTCTCTAACTGATTTACGTATCAAAAGATCTAGGTGCCTTTGGAATTATTTGCCTGCCACTCGAAATACAATTTTTATACTTCTTATTTTTCAAAATTAGAAGAAAACCTTTAACAAATCATTGCATACAAAAATATTGCGTATTGTTAGTTGTGGCATAGATATTTTGCAAAGAGCCAGCATATTTTGGATTGAACAGGCACGAATGGCGTTGCTTTCAAGCTGGTGGACTCTCCCGAAAATGATCTTGTAAACCTTCACGGTTCTCTTCTCGGTGAACGTTAGCACGTCCCTGCTCGGGGTGCTATGTAAACGTATTGGGTTGCTCAGCGGAGGTATCGGTGACAAGAGCGGTATCTCTTGTGGGGATCAATGCTTGCGTAGTAACGTGTTCTGGTTGCTTCAAAAAGTTAACGCACAAAACTTTCAAACAACATATATTGTGCACACTAAGGAAATTATATGCCAATAATATACAATGACGTTGATACTGCTCTTGGCGGCAATGAATAAGAAGAATGTTGATTGAGATGTTGAACTTAATTAGATCGCAACTAGTCAACATGTTTTTTAAGTATGGAGCCATAGTCGGGTTCTACTACACAATGTTAAGGAATTGTAGTTGCAAAACTGATTCTTTGCCCAGGGCTAAATTGTTTGCTGATGTATTATTGTTGAATCACTGATGTCTTGGAAAGTATTGGATGAATCAAGTCTACATAGTTTCGTAGGAATGCATGTAGCTTATGCTGTGAATTCCCCTTTTCTTAGACCATACCTTGTAATTCTGTTTTCAGAGTTTGGCAATAGCATTTTGTTTCCCCATTTGTAGCTGGTTGGCCAGGAGCACTAAATTTTTCCATTGCGTTTACAAAACTGATTAAACTCTGGAGATTTAAAAATTGTAATGTTGTCACTTACAAATATTTCTGGTAGTCCTTGACGACTACCAGGAAGTAAATGGTCCTATCTGTAGTTGGAGCATTAAGTCACCTGCTAAACGCATCTGTTTCAAGTCAAAAACAATGATTAAATAATGGTCCTACGTAATCCTTTTGTACACGTTGCCAAGGATAATCTGCTGGTTCCCATTTGTGTAGTGTAACTTTCGGGTGAAATTCTTTGATTTCTTAACATTCGTGACAACTTTTGACTATATTTTATATGTCATAATTTATTCCTTTCCAGTCACAATGTAATCATGTAATCATGTGGGTTGAATGTAATTCTTGAAACACTTTATGTTGAAGTACTTTTGTAATCATTACTCTCTTTCTTTAAAGGTTGATTCCATTTTGAATCGTTAATTCAAGATCTGGTCTCTTATCATTTACCCAATCTTCTGCAAGCTGCTTTAAGTAAACATCTTTATTTGTTTTTTGACAAATTTCGTATGCAGTTATTTCTTCTGAAAAGACTAGGTTTCCATTTGCTTCAATAATGGAGTAAACGTCATCAACTTAATTTCTCGAGAAACAATCACCATTAGCGAGTTCTTGTTCTTTCATACGCTTAACGTCAAAATTAAATATCGAATATCATTCTTGGTCAAGCAAGTGAAGGCGATTGTTCATCTACGTGAAAAATTACTCAAAGTGGTATATTGTCTGCAGTTACAGTGAATTTGCGATTATACAGGTAATGAATAATTCGTGTGAAACTCCAATATATGGTTGTAGCTTCTATATCTAGTCCACTATAATTTTTCTCAGCAGATGTTAAAGATCTAGATATGAACAATATTGGTCGTTCTGAACCATCTGGTAGCTGATGAGAAATGACTTCCGGATATTCCATATGGACTAGCATCTATTCCTAGAGTCAGAAGTAATTCGGGTCTAAAAGAAATCAAAATTTTGTCCCTGACATTTTTTTTCAAATCTTGGCTGGGGAAAGAACATAGTATTGAACAAGATTCAAAAACTATTACAGTTGTTCAAAGTTATTCAATAGCGGAGAATTGACAGTTGCTTGAATTTTATCGTTTGATTTTTCGCAGTCAAACACGTTTTAGGAGTGTTATTAAGGATTGTCAACATTCTGATATAGTTGAATCTTGACACACAATCGTCCAAAATACACTACTGTACCTTCAAGATCTTGAGTTATGTGATCTACTGTTTTATGAAACTCATTTGAAACTGTTTTGATTTCAAAGAAAACCCGTTTTACTTGGTAGGCTCGTTTGTTTGTAAATACGGCTTGAATGATTATAGTTTCTTCATGAACTGGTGCAGATATGCTTTGAAGATATCATAAGTACAGAAATACTTTCCGTTTTGCGTTTTGTTAAAATTTGTTCTATTTTGGAGTAAGACAGAAATGATCGACTAATTGTTGATTTTTTGTAATCTGCACATAGACGAATAGTACGTACCATCACTTTTTGGTACAAACACCAAAAGTGTACCCCATTCAGAGACTTCTGAACAATACCAGATTCTTGAAGAATGTTGAGTTCTGGTTATACTGTATCCTTGAGTGCGTATAGAACTAACCTTGGTTTAAGAAAGATCGTTCTAGATCTATTTTCTGATTTCAAGGAGCATGTGAAATTGTGAGTTTGGTCCACTTTTTGTTCCAAAACATTTTAGAATTCTTATAAAAGGACTCTAAGAATTGGTAAAACAATTGTACTGTGAATGTTGTTAACTTTTTGTAAGTCGATAGAATGTGCATTTATCTATTTTCTTCCCATGATTATTGAAACATTTCTATCAACAATGTATAAATCCTCTACCTATTTTTGATTGGTGTAAATTATTAATGTTTTTATCAATTTCCATTCAATTCTAATTTGTCAAATACTTTTATGGGGTTACCGTCTCAACCCCATCGCAAATCGACACGACCAATCTTACATCCGCATATTGCAACGATTGGAACGCAGAATCCAAACACAACAAACGCAATTAAGAAAACTCAGACAATCCGGGAAGCGACCTTGCTTACAAAGCAAACAAACCTACTTTAAGCATATAAAGCGGAGTAGGTTCAATAACGAAATAAGTTCATCAGTTCCATCGAGTCAAGTAAGAAACAGTTAAGTTCTTCAATCAGTACCAATTCGAGTTTGAGTTCATCAGTTCAGTTCGATTTCGCACTTCATTCGCCTCAACTAGTTCGTGACGACAACCAGCACGAACGCGTCGCTAACATCCACCGGCCAGCGATTTCCGGCAAGACCTGTGATACCACGACGTCAAGTATCACACACGCAGCATATAGTACGCGAACTTACTATGTTTCATGACCTACGCAACTTCCATTCATTATGTATGTAAATAGTACATCTCGATTACTGTAAGTGCCAATAATAAACGCATTCAAACTCGAAACGGCAATACAGTTTTTTATCTGGTTTGACCCGGCGTTTTGAGTAACCGCACCCTAAACGCTACACTTTTTTCGATGCAACAGAAACTGAACTGCCCGTGCCTAACTTGCATTTTACGTGTTTGTTTTGAATGCAGATTGTTACCATAACTTTAGATTCACTGAACGTCACTAAATCAGTGGAATTTATGTCAGTTACGTGATTGATAGAATATAATTCTTTTTAAATTTCTCACGTCTCCTGTCGATTTTTTATCGAGTTAACTTTCTTCCTTTGCATAAATGTTGTAATGCAACCTTCAGAAATATGTACCTTTTTCTTGCATGATGAATAAATTAATTTCTCTTGAGGGATTTTCCATTGATTGTTGTTAGGACACATATTTGAAAGACTTAAAACTTGTAGATTTACTTGGGATCAGGGATGAAAAAGTTTTGATGATGATTATGGACTGTGGTTCCTTCATTTGCTTTGGTACCAACAAACACCGTTCACTCTCGATCACATGAAATGACCCCTGATCACATGAATTTTAAAAATTTCCCAAGATAGAAATTGTAATAACTGTAACCTACCAACCAACACCGTTCACCCCTGATCTTATAAAATGACACTCGTTGAACTTCTAATTTTCCATATACGATGACATTAAGTTAATTAATAATGATAATAAGTAAATATTTCCTCCTATAAGTTTTATTTAAATGATTTGTTCTTCTTTGAGGAAGGGCACTAAAAAATCACTAAATGTCTGAGGAAGTGCATTTTCGTTGCACAAAACGTTGCCTAAAAAACAATTTGGTGGTTTTTTGGTGTCCCTCCTTCAAAGAAGAACATTATTTAAATTAATTAAAAATAAATAATAATAAAAAAGTCAAATGAAGAAGTTGTTCAGAATTTAATTCTCTATCGAAATGTATATGAACCCCCAAAAAAATGTCTTTCTAAAACCAACTGGAACCCATTTCTTTGTTTTCAATTTTCGATGCTTTGATTCCTAAGACCTGATTGTATGCTAAACTGTAAGTCATGTCACCATCCTGTAATAGTTTTTTTCAAATATTTGAATCTGATAATGAACTATGCTGTGAGAAGCTGATTATATATTAAGAGCATACAGTCTTCATCTCCACATTTAGACTTAAATCGACAACTTTTTAATAGTTAAAGTAATAAAACAGCGTGACAGGTAGAAATAGATTCACTTGTTCTTTAATGTCCCGATAAAATTTATGTTCATTAATACTTCAGTTGTATTTGCAAATTTAGGGTAGTAAAATTAGACAATAACGAATATACTTTACCTCCGAGTTTACATCAACAAAAACAGTATTTTCATTTCTTCAGTTGTCAGGTCACAACTTTTGATGCCTATAAATTTGAAATAATTTTCTAATTTTTCAATTAACAGTTGAATGATTTCACGTTTTCATCAAACGGTTTGTTACTTACGTTTTCAATTGTTTTTAAAGATCTGCTTTTATAGTTGTTTGTCTGCCTAGCTCAATAGCTTAAAATATCGATAAGAGCATAATTGTCGCCACTTTTATGTATGTATAGTAGTTTTTATAATTTTTATTGACAATATTTTATATATGTCAAAATATTACGGTCTGATAACTCATCTACTGTATAGCATTTGTTAGGAGACAACATAAAGTGTGGAACTTTTGATAGAAAAAGTGAAGGAAACATAACGTTTTTATAATGTTACGTAATTTATTATTAATCATTAATCAAGTACCGTAAAGACAATTTAATAATGAACTGTTAAGACGGAGTTTGTAACGGTTGTAGTTCACAAATAAACGAAAGAAAGCGACGGCTCTAGCGGTACAACCTAGAGAGAAAAATAAGACAATTTTACTCGATGTAGCGCACTAAATTCGTGGAGGATCCAGTGTTTGTAGTAGTTAGCGCAGCAGCGTCCGGCTTAGTCGGTGAGTTGGTTTTTTTTGAAGAACTATAAAAAATATACTGCTGCCTAACAAGGCGCCACCTGATGGGTAATAGAAAAAAATAAAACAGGAGTTCAACAGATTTTACTCAAGTTCTAATACGCTAAAACAAACACAAATCAAAAGACAAATAGATAATTCAATGTAGCAAATAAAACTTAGGTACGTTTGAATGGTTTAGACAATGTTATGTTTAAATAATAACACTATTCTGGACTTCCATCAAATATATTTTTTTAATAGAATAAACACAACGTTTCGATTGCTATTAAATCTGCATATTGTCTTCAGGTGAATACTGACAAACTTAAAGACTAGTGTAACTTATATACTAATACAAAGTTGGTAAAACGATCAAGTGTACAAAGTTAATGAAGGGAAGCGTTTGTATTAGTATATAAGTTACAGTAGTCTTTAAGTTTGCCAGTATTTACCTGAAAACGATTGCAGATTCAATAGCAATCGAAACGTTGTTTATTTTAATAAAAAATGTTGACAATGGAAGTCCAGAACAGTGTTATTATTTTTAACATAACATTGTCTAAACTCATTCAGGTAAGCTTTGTAGTTACACCCCAAATTAAAATTAGCGTTCTAATTGAGGATTGGTTACTAAGAAGGCTCGACGTACACGTCACTTACACATGGTGACTTAAAACTAATTTAAACTAGGAGTAAAAAGGTAAGTACCTCCCACCAACCCAAAAGGTCTTATGTTTTAGCTTCAACCACTCTATGTAAAGCGCCCTAGCTTGTATTGAGCTGATTAACAACAAAATCAAACGTCGGTGGTGGAGTCTACCCGAATAATAATTTGCGTAAATGCTAATGATTCAAACAGTTTAATGTCATATGTACGTGAGCCTCATACGCATTAATATTGAATAGGTTACTTAAACATTAAAATTTAGGTGTAGTTTGTAGTATGCAGTTCCGAGAATGAAAGTTTCTGCTAGCAACAGTATTCGACAACTCCAGAAGGTAGGTAACCCCAGGATTTCCCTTAGTGGATGTATGCAGCAAAGAACGGAAGGCAAATATGTTCCCTCGAAGCAGCAAGTATGCAGCATGAACGACCCCTGCAGCCTGTAAGTTCACCGGTTGCAGCTTAATTGGATGCGAAACCGTGGTAGTCGTCAAGTTTATAGGAAAAGGTTCTTAAATAGCCATTCAAGCACCCTCAGGAGTTATCCAATTGTAAGATCGATGAAAATATGAGGTCAACGCACGTGCTAAAGCATATTTCGTAATTAGTACTAACACAACCACGAAGCCGAAGATAGGAAAAGAAAGTACTTACGGTGAATGCGGTCGGATTTAAATTTAAACACAAATTCGACTTGGAATTATTGAAACACACATTAATAATTTATGTGTAATGTTTTAAGTTTAAGAGGCACGCCAAACACCCATCTAGAAGGAAGTAGAAAATGTCCGCTCATCGTCCCCGAAATTTTTGTTAATTAAAAAATCCACTAATGGAAAATTCGCAACATGCGCGGCAAATTCGACTTCTGTCGTAAGTGCTACACACGGCACACGTTTTTAGAATGCTCTCGACATACGTTCTACTTTTGCAAATAAACCCGTAACAAGCTAAGGTATCTGCTTTATTCCAGTTTTCTCGAACGAAATAACGCGTTCTCTTCTTCATAAAGTTTTATGATTTAGACTGTCCTAAAAGAAAAAAAAAAGCAAATGGCGTTTTACAAAAAAATAATTTGAATAATATAATAATGAGTTTTCAACAACTTTCCCCTTCATAACTTTTTGTTTAATTACTTTTTTTAAAAATATTGTTAAAAAAATTAGTTTCACGTGATTGTCAAATCTCAGTAATTACTTTTTGGATCAAAAAATTAAACATATTTATAAGTAATTCCTATAAATATAAATAAATAAATTGTCTTGCTCCACTATAACGTATAACATCTCATCTATGAAATGAAGTTCTGAATAAATCTGTTTATGTTACCAGTGATGAAACACATGACTTTTTGTAACCAATGTAAGTTACAAAAAATCATATTTCCTTAAGCGTAACATTCAATATTTTTTCTTAATTAAAAAAAGTTAAAAAAAAAGAATTAAACTTAAACGAATGTCAATTGACTACACAAGTGGCGAAAAATGTAACTTTTCGTTACTAGTTAGAAAAGTGACTATTTTAAAACCTATTTTGACTATGAAAAATTTCACTTTATATGTCAAAATTGGAAAAAATGATTTTCTGAAAATAAACTGCATCTTTACCTTCAACAATTGTTTGATTATATAAAATACACATACGTATTAGCACAGAATCGATAAACAAATTTTTGTAATTTTACAAAATTTTGTTTGAAATTAAGTTTAAGTTTAAATAGCAACTCTTTTTAAAGCAATTACATTAGAATAACACAATGTTTAATAGTAGGTGATTAAATCTGCCGTTAAATTGATTGTATTTAAAATTTGCATTACATTCGATTAATTAATGATACGCTGAAAGTATTGTTAGTATTTTAGTTGTAGAGACATTCTAATGCCTTTCTAAAACTATGTATCCGTTTACTTCAAATATCTTTACTCTACTTACTCTATGAACATATTATATACCTCAATAATAAAAGTGAACTCGACCATAACCATCAGAACACCCAAGGAAATGGTACATTAACTGTTAATTGTTGTTAACAACTTAATTAGCAATTAATAATTATGTTGATCAACAAATTATTTACACTTTCTAGCCATACCGTAATTGAAATTATTTGAGACTTTGTACACTGATTATTACCGCATAAAACTATTAAATAAAATCACCATACCCAGCTTCACCATTAGCACTATTACATTTAATCTTAGGTTAACGGGATCCAAGGATTAAGCATAGCAATGATTCATTTTAACAAGATTATTTTTAATCGAGTTTATTGAAACGGAGCACAATTTATTTATTATCTACATTGATGATTTTAAACTTTGTTACAATCTTATTGTTAAATAAAGACACAGAAGTACTGCATATCTGTAACTCTATCCTGATCAGTTTTCTAAATTTTAAGAAAACGTATAGCTAAGCTACTACCATCATTGAACATAATAAACAGTTATTTATTGGTGCTTCTATTCACCTTAATTAAAAATAAAATGTCGCGAGAGTGAAGTTGTAGTCTCTCGGCAGGATTACATATATAGAAAAAATCACACTATTCTTTGTTAAATTCTAAATACTAGACAATGATCAGGTTAGTAAACTAAAGTAGACATGCTCATTTAACTTGTAGCACCATCGTGTCCCATTTTTTTGTTTTTTCGCAATGGTACGACTATACAAGAAACCGTAATTTACTACAAATTCTTGTCAGATAAAATTATGTTTGTTTCGTTACGGCTACCATTGAAAGTTTATGAATAATTCCATTTCCCTCAAAGAACTTCAACTATCCACAGTTTATTGAACAGCGCACTAAACAATCTCATACTGTTTTTGACACATTCAACATTTCATTAGAGAAGTTGCCTATGTTATCGGTTACACTTCCTACAAAATATTCGTTTTGTTTTCCGAATTTGTACGCTACGTCAGTCAGAACTTAAAACGCAAACATCAAAGCGAACGCACATTGTCGCATTTGACAATGTCTTTAAATGTTTTCGGTTGAAAATCATTCTATGCATGTGTATTACTAACCATAAAGATAAATTGTTTAAACACGTAACAATTATAAGATAAACTTCTTTTGTAAAATGAATGATTTATGAGTTTAGTAGAATAAACAGAAGTTGGGTTTGTAAAGTGGTGCAAGATTAATTTGTATTTGTAGAAGTAGTTATTTACAACTCGTTTGTACTTTAATTAATGTTGTAAGTTGTACGAAAAGGAAACAATTAAGAAATCTTGACAATTTCTTATTCACAATATACGATTTAATTTAAATTTTTGAAATGTAAGGTTGCTTTTACTTTGCACCCGTAATGCAGAAATAGACAGAATTTTCGCTTAATGATTTGTAATATATTGACAGATAATACGTAAGTTTATTTAATTACTTATACAGGTGTGGAAAAAATACGTTCCGATATATGAGCAACTTATAGATCTCATCAGTACAAACAAAAAAGTCAAAAAATCAACCGTTTCCGAGATACAACCTGTTTTTGAAATTAAAATAATTTACGCTCAGTAGCTAAGGAAGTGGGTAAACCAAAGGTCATATTTATTTCAACGAGGTTTTCAATAGAACAAATATCAGTATAAATACAACATTTTAATTACAAATGATTCTTAAAGAAGATGGTCAACATGTCCTCCTTCCATTTGTATACACATTTCCATCTTCGTCAAAGTGAACGCCACACTCTTTCAAAGAGTCCCGGATTTGTACGAACAGTCTGGCAGGCATGTTCAATTTGTTCTTGCAACTCATCTAAATTATTTACAAGACTTGAATAAACTAATGTCAATACCCCTAAATGCAAAAGCGGAGTGAGGTCGGGAGATCTAGGTGACCATGCAATTGGACCTCCTCGTCCTATCCACCTGTTATTGTAATTTTCGTTTAGGTAATCTCTGACCAAGACTGCATAATGCGCAGGAGCTCCATCGTTCATCAACCACATATTAATTCTGTGATTGAGGGGTACATCTTCTAACAGCAGTGGCAACGTATTCTGCAAAAAAGTCAAAGTACAATTGACTAGTCAAACGGTTAGTCAGGAAACAAAGCCCTATCAGATAGTCTCCCAACACACCAAGCTAAACGTTGATTGAAAATCGGTGTTGAAGATTCGATTCAACAATGGTATGCGGGTTTTCGTCAGCTCAAACATGGCTATTATGGAAATTAAAAATGCCATTTCTCGTGAAACCAGCTTTGGCAGTAAATAAAATTTCCGTAACAAAATTTGGGTTCTCCACAACTTTTGTCAGCATCCTTCGACAAAACACCAGTCTTGCGGCATAATCAGGCACAGTAAGAGCCTGTACCCTTTGAATATGGTATGGGTGCAATTACTGCTCGCGTAACATTCTCCAAATTAGGGTAGAATTAATATTTGTTTCAGTAGATAGTCTTCTAGTACTAGTACCGGGATTTTCTATAATTCTTCTTAAAATGTTAAGTTTTGCCTTGGGAGTAGAAACTGATTTTGGCCGACCACCATCACCGTTCCTTGAATTAAACGATCCAACTTTGGATAAACGTTGATGTAAATTTGTAAAAAGTTTGGGACACGGAAGTACCTGGTTTAGGAATGCTTTGGCATAAAGGCGACGTGCCTCATAAGCATTTCCATCGGTCTTGTTTTGTTATTTCCATAGCTGACGTGTAAAATACGACAAATAACTGAGCTTAGTAATTTTAATTTCAAAAACTGCCTGTATCTCGAAACCGGTTGATTTTTGGACTTATGTTTATTTTGACTTTTTTGTTTGTACTGATAAGATCTATAAGTGAGTCAAATATTGAAACGTATTTTTTAAACACCCTGTATATAGTACTAGCTGACCCGGCCAACTTGGTTTTGCCCAAAGTATATTTTTGATTGAATTAATTTTGAGCATTCACGATTCACTAAAAATTTGTTTAAATGATAAAAAGCCACTTGTTGAGAATTTTTTGTACTTAAAAGTGTAAACTTTTATGGCTCACGGTGAGAAAAAATAAAATTTTTCAAGTTGTTAAAGTCAAAAATGTCAACAGTTTTTAAAATTTGGATATAAGTTATTGATTCTTTTAACACAAAAAAAGTTAGTTTTAGAAAGGATTTTTAAAGGCTTTAGATATACTAACAATTGACACTTATCTTGCTGACATCGCCACAGGGGCTGCAGATGTTGAATTAACAATTCAAATTTATGCGGAATGTTCTTTCTTACTTCTGGGTGGTGCATAAATTTCTTTTTAATTTGCCAGAATTTATGTCTCTAATACCTGAAGATCGTAGGGCAGCTAATATATTATATTCACCTAATAATATTAATAATAATATTCGATGTTTTTACATATGTTGTGAATGTAAATTCTTCCCGTATTACAAAGCGTTATACAGTTTGGGGAAATTGCTTTGGAAAAGGAGTAAGTGAAATAATCGCGTAAACAAAAATCGAATCTATGTTAAATCTGAGCTTTTATAGATCTGATAACCCCCTTTTGCAGAAGCAAGTGATTGTTTTGTTAGGAAATTTGCGGGCCATAATGTTAGTCCTGTCGACCATACTCAAAACTTCATGCTTTTAAAATGAGCTCAATAAAACATTCTCAAAAACAAATGGATTCAGTTAGATTGAAAAAAATTCACGAGTCTAGGAGTTTTGTAAAGACATTTTTGGTTTTACGAGTTATGGCTTCGCGAAAGAGAAAATTTTAAAATTTTTCTTTGACGGTTCATTCTGCGCAAAAAACGCTATTCCACGGCACTTTTGGCCCACAATTTTGGTTCTATCGAAAATTACTCAGATCGATGGATTTAGACAGAGTATATGGTGTCACAAAAAAACAAAATTTTTAAAACTGCCATTGGTGACATTTTCCGCGGGTAAAAGCCTCCGAATAGAACCTAATTTGTGCATTTTTTACGGGTAATAACTTATGATTCTCTCACGATTTTGAAAAATCTATACTTTTGGATATATGAACGAAAAAACCTCTTAAACAAAATCGGGGAGAAGTACTTTCTACGCATGGTCATGATTTATGAAAGAAAAAGTATACCGTCCAATAGGTCTCTCGTCGTTTATGTGGAGAAACTAGTAGACTAATATATCAGGACGGAGGTACTAACACTTAAACCTCTTCATAAACACCAATTTGATTATCAGAAAGGCAAATCACCGATATCAGCTTTACAAAAAATTGTAAAAACCATAGAAGAGAGATACCCATCGGTATCGCTGATGATAACAGCTTAGCTGTTGAAACACGTGTCCGAGTAAAGTTTTTGGTGCAGTTTTTGGTGTTTTTCTGTTGTTAAATAGACGCTGCAGTTGGTGTTCCTTTCCTTTGAAGAGCACATGAGTTAAAGGAGATAGCCCTATCAGTGTTAGTTGACATAGATGGCCCTTTTGACAACACTGTCTATGTTTTTATAACCTTGTCTCTCAAGAAAAGAAGGATGCACAATTTTATTATTTAATGGATAAACAACATGCTGATGGGTAGAAAGATATCTATCAACGTAGGTAGCGCTAGCAATGTGGTACGCACTACAAGATGTTGCTCACAAAGGGAAGGCATATCCCCACCGTGGTGGTTGCTTGTAGTGAATAAACTACTAAATAACCTGAGTAAAGATGAGTATAACGTTTTTAGTTATTCTGATGACATAACAATAATTTTGAGGGGCAAGCATGACACTATTATTGGGGAATTAGTGTCTCAAAGAGGGCATCTACATAAACCAGAATAAAAACACAATTATACATTTTACTAAACAAAGAGATTTAAATATTTCTAGTATTCGGTTAATGGAATCACTATTCCCCTCTCTGGAGGTAAAATTTCTAGCAGTGACACTGGACCAAAAATGAACAAGGAAGAGTCACTTGACTAAAAGTACTAATAAGACTTTATGGTCAAGATGCCAAATAGTTGACAAAATATGGGGCTTAAACCCTATGGAAACTAATTGGATCTGCAAGCAGGTCGTCAGGCATGGAGTCCTCTATGCGTCCGCAGTTTGGTATAGGAAAGTAGACCAAAATATCGCGCAAGTAAAGTTGGCAAAAGTACAAAGGCTTTCATGTGTGATTGACATAGATTCCATGAAATCCCCATCAACAGCCGTGGTAGAGACCCTTCTCAGTCTGGATCCTCTACCGGTGGCAATTAAGGAGGTATATCATTTGTGAGCGATCAGATAAACTTAAAAATGACCTTTTATCATAAGTACAATGTTCTGTTCCCTACTAGAGAGGACTAAACTGGAGGCACGGACTGCGTGCCGGAGTCTTCCAAAAATGGTTCACCGATGGGTTCAAAATTGGAAATAATGTAGAGGCTAGAGTGGTGGGACCAAGGTTCAAAAAACATGATTTTCTCAGTGCTGACGTCACCATTTTTCAAGCAGAAGTACTAGCCATCCACATGGTGGCAGAACATCTCCTCACAAAAAACCGATTCAAACAACATATATGCATCATGATGGACAGTCAATTGGCATAAAGTACTACATATTGACAACGTGACATCACATGGCGAAGAAGAATAAAGTTGTCTAGGTGCCAGGGCATGAGAGGATAGAAGGTAATGAGGAAGCAGATCAAGAAGCAAAACTAAAGGCAGAAAAACGGGAGTAAACTGTTAGATCTTAAGCATTCTAAGAAGTTTTTTAGTGCTAATCAGAAGAGAAAAAAAAATGTTAAACTTACGCAGAAGAGAATTAAAACTACTCTGTAGTACACTAACAGGATCCATCAATAGCAGGTATCACTCAAAAAAGATGTGACTGGTAGTTGATAACACATGCAGGGACTGTGGTGAAGAGGTGGAGCTACGGACCACATCATCATAAAGTGTCCGGTCCTGTGCCTAAATAGACACAAACACCTAGAACTGATTTTCACTTCCGAAGAAGATTTACTAAAACTCCCTACTAGGGACCAAACCGAATTTGTCAAAGACATAGACTTTTCGTAAGTCCAACTAGAGGGGGCACAAAATATCTCACCTTGTTGCAGTGCAGGAGGTTTTCCATGACACTCACTTTATTATTAATAATTATAATAATAATAATAATAATAAATCAATGCTTTTTGACTAGCAAAGTGCTGCTGAAAAGTAAAAATTGTTTTAAATATGTCAGGTAAGTAAACTTTTTTCCACACCCTCGGAGTGCAAACGCGTTTTATTTTAACGGGTTTAGTTTGAGTATTAGAAATCACCTCGTTCCTCTGTTTTTTCCTTGGTCTACTTCTTTTGAACAACTTCCTCATCTTCAACATCAGAATCAACGGCGGTTGTTCCAAAATTTTCTTTAATATGTGCGCAGCTGGGACGCGCATTCAAATGCAACTTGTCTTCCTCAAACTCAAGCAGATTTCAGCAGCACATAGCACGTAAAAGTAGATTGTTTAAATAATTAAAACTTTTTAGTAGAGCAGTTTAAGGTTCATATTGTTATGTTTTGGATTAGGTACCAAAAATGTAGGTATTTAAAGTAATTCACTTTTACTTGTTTATTTACAACCGCCGACTAACATGTTACAACAAAATCCAAAAACCAGTTTTATTTGCTATGGCGCTCCTAACTGTATAAATGTATAACGCCAACTATCAAACTTAAATAGATAATACATATCTCGACCAATCTTGCTCTGAACAATTAGCGGGATAGAAAAAAAAATGTTGTCAGCAAAAACTGGACAAAAAGTGAGTTACCGTGGAATTCCGTCATTGTTTCGAGCTGGAATGAGCCATCAGAGCAAAATTTAAAAAGTTTCTTCTTTGCGACGTCAAAAATGTCGGTCCAATTAATTTGAGGAATAGAACCAAAATTGTCTGGCGTCTTTCAGAGTCTTTGTAGACTCGTGGATTTCCGCCAATACAAGCAAATCCATTTGTTTCTGAGCTGATATCTCAAAACATGTCGATTTTTTGAGTTTGGTCAAAATGAGTAAAATTGTAGCCCGTAAAATCCCCCGCAAAACGATCGTTTGTACCAATACGGCATCGCGAGTTATAGCCGATTAAAAAAATTCAATTTTTTTTACGATTATACAGAGCGGATTCTAATGGGATGGAAACCTTTTTACAAGCCTATGTAGCATTTCTTTGTTTGAGCGATTATTTCCTACTCAAATGACATTTTTCCTAGACTATTATGATTATATATTATCTGTGATTGCTCGTATCTACAATCTTATTGGATTCATTTTAATTTCAATTTTAAGTCTGAACTGGGATGATGCATCTGATTCAGGTTTCATTAAATCATCATCAAATTTTTTCGATCAAACTAATTTTTGGAAACAAGCAGGCATCGTTTCTGATTTTAGAAATGATGAATGGCGTTTTGAAAAATTTGAACCTTATTTCACATTTAGAATATACCAATGCAGTTGTTGACTCCCGTTATGACCTCTCTTCTGATCAGCTTAAAAATTAGACACTTTAGATAGACAATTATTTTTCTTTTTTAACCGACACTGTTGGTTCTATCACATTATTTCAGTACGCAATTAAGATCACTTTCGGACCTATTAATCAGAAGTAATACCGAGTTTTGCATTACATTCAGAAACAAATTGATTTAGAGTTAGAGAGAATGTTAAAGTTACGTGTCGTAGAGAAATTCCATTCAGCTTAGTGAAGTCCAAATTTAGTGGTTAAAAAGAAGACGATTGTCGTTTTTGCGTTGACTTTAGAAAGTCAATAAGGTTACAGAAAAGGATGCGTATTTTCTTCCTTTCGTTTCGTCTATATTGAATTGGCTTTGTGATGCAAAATATATTGCCTCTCTAGACATTAAGTCCCGCTGATTGGGCGAATCTTGGGTTGTTTCAATTCATGAGATTGCCGTTTGGCTTAGCCAATACACCAGCTTCGTGGCAAAGGTTGATTGACCACGTGTTGGATCCCGAATTAGAGCTCTATGTTTTTGTGTATTTAGATGATGTCATAATTGGTGCCCCTATCTTTGTTGCCTTAAGGAGGCTAATTTAACGTTAAGTAAGAACAAGTCTGATTTTTGTAAATCAGAGCTCACATATTTAGGTATCATTGTAAATAGTAATGGTTTGTTAATGGCCTCATGGTACAGTTGTTTTGTACCCGATTTTTAGACAATTATCGCTTCATTAACGTCACTTTTAAAAAAATCTTCTAAATTTAATTGATCTAAAGAGTGTGAAGAAGCCTTCCAAATTATTAAAAATTGTTTAATTTCTGCTTCAGTGTTATTATGCCCTAACTTTAATATTCCGTTTACTGTACAAACTGACTCTCGGTTCAGATCTTACTCACCTTATCGAAGGCAAGGAACAGGTAATTTGTTATTACAATAGATTACTCACGAAATGTGAGCGTAACGAAAGTCTTCGTCCGTATCTTGAAGGCGTTTTTTTTACAGTCGTTACCGATCACGCGAGATGGGCTGTGAGATTACAGTAATTCAATTTTCAGATAGTGCGTTATAAGGATAAAGACCATGTTATCCCTGACACATTTTCTCGTTCCGTACCCGTTATTGACGAAATTAGTACCGAAATTGACATTAGGGACAAATGGTTATCGAATTTAATGAACCGCGTTTGTTTGAATCCTTTGGTCTTTCCTCAGTTGAAAATTATAGATGGAAAATTATTTAAACACGTTAGCGTTGATTATCCCGATCTCTGAAGCTGTATCGAGATCTGAACGATTTAGTATTTTGTCTAAATTTCATAACGAACCTACCGTTGATCATATAGCAATTTTTAAAACACTCGAAAGAATTTCTCAGCTTTATTATTGGTTTAAGATGATGTTACGGGTTTATTTGCAAAAGTAAAACGTATGTCGAGAGCCTTCTTAAAAACGTGTGTCGTGTGTAGCATTTTACGACAAAAGTCGAATTTGCCGCGCATGTTGCGAATTTTCCATTGGTTAACATAAAAATTAAGAAACGTGTCGAAGAGGACGAACGGACATTTTCTACTTTCTTTCTACTTGGGTGTTTCGGCGTGCTTCTTGAAGTAAAGTTTAATTTTACACATAAATTATTAATGTGTGCTTCAATAATTCCAAGTTGAATTGGTGTTTAAATTTAAATCCGACCGCATTCACCGTTAGTACTTCTTTTCCTTTTTGTTTTGTGGTTGTGTTAGTTCTAATTACGACGTATGCTTTAGCACGTGCGTCGACTTCATATTATCATCGTGTCTTACACCTGGATAATTTCTGGGTGTGCTGGAATGGCTATTTACGAACCCTTCGGTACATAACCTAACGACTACCACGGTTTTGCATTAAGCTGCCAACTACCGATGAACTCTACGGCTACAGGGGTCGTTTATGCTGCATAATTGCTACTTCGAGGGAACATATTTACCATCCGTTCTTTACTACCAACCTCCCCTGAAGGAAATCCTGAGGTTAAATAACTTCTGGGGCTGTCAAATACTGTCGCTAGCAAGAACTTTCATTCTTGGAACTGCATACTACAGAATACAGCTAAGTTTTAATGTTTAAGTAACCTATTCAATATTAATGCGTATGAAGCTCACGTACATATGACATTAAACGGTTTGAATCTCTAGCATTTAAGTAAATTTTTATTGGGGTAGACTCCCACTTTATAAGGCTTGGGCGCTTTACATAAAGTGGGTGAAGCTAAATCAAAAGGCCTTTTGAGTTGGTGGAAGCTATTTACCGTGTTATTACAAGTTTAATTTAGTTCTAAGTCACCGTGTGTAAGTGACGTGTGTACTTCGAGTTTTCTTACTAACCGATCCTTAATTGGAACGCGAATTTTAATTTGGGGCGTAACTACAAAGCTTACCTAGAATTCGACACATTAATTGCGAGCTTTAGCTTTAATTATGGTTGTTGCTAACGCACATAATCATATGCGACAGTCTTTCTCTCTCTATTTTTGTCACATTCTCCTAGTACTTTAAGTTTTATTTGCTACATTGAATTGTCTATTTGTCGTACACACGTCACTTACACACGGTGACTTAAAAACTAGTAATTACACTCGTTCTAATACGGAATGTAGCTCCCGCCAATCCAAAAGGCCTTTTGTTTTAGCTTACCCCATTATTAATGACAACGCCCCAACTCTGAGAAAGTTAGTGCCAACAACACCGAGCGTCGGTGGATGGAGACTACCCCAAATAACAATTCGCTTAAACACTAGGAATACAGCCACTGGATGTCACGTGTACTTAAGTTTCGAACGCATGCAAAATGAATAGGTTTATTAAAACGACAACTTAGGTGTATACTGATGCATGTAGTTCTGATAAGGAAGATCCTTGCTAAGACAGCCAGTTGACAGCTACTCGAAGATCAGTAGGATTGCCCTGAGGAGGAGGAGATGACACAGCTCTGGAAGCAGATTGTTGCCTTTGTAATAGCAGGTACGCCGCGTGCGTGACCCACAACCGCTGGAGTATGATTGGCCGTAGCTTTGAGGTCGACGACGGACGACGATAACCGACACGTTTTGTGTAACAAAGGATTTTCAATTGCTTGTTTCAACGCCTCCAGGAATTATCCAGACAGTACGATATGAGTAGAAGATGAGTCAAAGACACGTGCTAAAGCATACGTTGTAATTAGCAATTAATACAACTACTAAACTAACCAAAGAAATAGCAAAGAAAACCACTTACGGCATAATTGGTCGGATTTATATTTCCACACTAATTTATCGTGCAATTATTGAAGCCACATTAAAGTTTCACAAGTAGTTTTTAGCTTCGTGAAGTACCGCCAATTGCCCAAAAGGAAGAGAGAGTCCCAAGATGTTTGTCCGTCGTTTCGATTAAAAATTCCAAAAATACCGATTCACCAATAGGAAAATTAGTTGCATGCGCGGTAAATTTGATTCTTGTCGCAACGCGCAACTCGAGTATTTTGCATGGTAACACTAAGCTCGGTGGAACTGACCTTTAGAATGACAATCAATAATGATAATTTTTTGTTTGATGGATACTTAATTCTAAAGCGTTTAAAACGTTTAGTTATATTCAATTTTATCAATAAAAGTTATAGAAGCGAATTTTGTCAAGTAATTAATTTTTCATCTAAATGTGAAAAAATATATAGGGTGTTCCATTAAAAAGAATGTAGTTTTTGTTAATGCCTCAAAAGCTCGACATTCAATTGTTTTTCTAATTCAAACATTATAATCAGCACTAAAAATGCTACTAGTTACTAATTTAACCGACTCCAATAATCACAATGTTAGCAATGACCGACATAATTTAGATCACCTTTTATAATTGAAACATTTTTCTAATATATGAAAATGTAAATGTTCGATTAACATTAATATTTATACTAAGTATTTAGAATCAAAAAGAAAATATTTGTTGGGTTGCTTCTTGTAAAAACATAATAAAGAAGTTTTTGGCACCTAAGTCGTACGTTTTCATTATTAATGAATCTGTAATATCTCGGGATGCACAATTTGGTTTACTGGAACAATTTCTTAGACAAAAGTTTTTGATTAATTTTTCCCATAGCTGAAAGCGTGTGGTTAAAACAGCTAATAAGTCTAAGTGATATAGACGCTATATTTTTCTTTTTTTTTTAGTTCTGGGACATGTGAAACGCCAGAGAATGTATAAAAACAGAGAAACATATTTTTTTGGTCATTGTACATCGTGTTTCTTTCACTTGATAAAATATATTTATACAGTAAAAACAATGTCTTGAATTCAATTACATATGGTGTAATTCCAAAACGATTTTAAGAATGTTTCATCCTATACGCATTATAATTCTTTTTCAGATTAGTTTCCGACAATAAACTATTAAACGCTGTTAAATATGTATTTGAATAGTCCAGTCTCATATTGAATACGTTTCTTCTACAATAAGGGAAAAAGTAGTTCCGGTAGAAAGATTTCTCCACAGCATTTATTGGAAAAGAAGATATTGATCTAGATGAACGTTAAAGAATGAATAGTACACGCATTAAATATTCAATCGTTTGTTTCTTACGAAATAAAACTCGTTGAAAGAAATTTTCTAAAGAAAATAAAACAATGGATATGTTTCATTGAAGGATTTATATTGTATGGGAATAATTAACTTTCCGCTATTCATTAAAATTATATTTGCGTGTTAATTGTTATCAATATGTTTTCGCATAACGCTTTAGATAATTCTCGTACATACGTTGAGTATTAATTAAAGAGTAAGTAACAAGATTTTCTAAACTAATTAAATTTTCTTTGCAATTTTTTATAAAAGGAAAAAGTGTTGGAAACGTACTTATGCAACAAAATAAATTTTCATTCGCAAATATCACATCAAACGCAAGTTAATCATCGTGTAACGATAAAAAATTGTAATTAAAATAGGTGTACTTTACTCCTTTGTGCAGTTATTTGGAAATTTTACAAGCGTTTACAATTTAATTACCTAAATGAGAAATATGTTGCCTAAAAGATAATTACAAAGTAATATTTATTGTGTCTGAATCATATATTCGTTGTTAAACAAATAAATTTAAAAATATACACTTAGATTTTAGAAAAATGTGCTCAAACATTTATTTGTATTTATGCAAAACCAACAATTGTAAGTAAAAAGAAAAAATTGAAAAATTTAATTTTAAAATATGAATAATATGTATTCACGGTGTTTTTTAATTAAATGTCCGTATTTAAGGGAGCAATTTTGGGGCCATTTTAAGAAGAAAACTTTATATAAACGTATATCCTAAACATTTAAACTTCTGAAGTACACGGTGGTAAAGTTTTCAAAAATAAATTATTTATTATTAATATGCCATTATAGATATTTCAATGAAATTTGGTATACGTGTACTATGTATCACTATTTTGCCACACATTGACGGTACGTCACTGATTTTTCTTAAAATCTGATGCACGAATTAAAAAAAAATAACATATTTTTCTGCATAGTGATATTATCATATTAAGGATATTGTCACGTAATGTAGAGAAACGGTTTTTATTTTTTTAATCTAAAACCGTGCATGGATTAAAAAAATTCAAGGAACCAAATTTGCTTAGAAATGATTGAGAACTTTAAAAACTAAGAGAAATCAATGTTGTACCATCAATGTCTGCCAAAATAAGCAGGTCAAAATTCGTGTAAACGCCACTAGTGGAAATAATAAAATGTGGTACATTAAATAATGCCTCTTGATACATAGTAGTGTAGGTCAAATTTCTTTAAAAATTTTTTTTTAGAACGCTATCACCCTCTCCTCAAAAGTTAAGACGTTTAGGACATAAGTTTATACGAAGTTTTCTTCTTATAAGGGATCGACAAATTGTTTCCTTAAATATTGACATTTAATTAGAAAACACCATGTACAATAGTGTAGATTAATAACTCGAGGAACCGATTTTTGCAAAAAAATCCAAAACACGTCACGTGTTGCTTTTTCTTTTCCTGTTCCCGGAACTGCCCAACTACCTCCGATTTTTTTTGAAATGAAAACAAATGACACCCCGTCTGAAAGATTTGTTCTCAAGAAATATGTTACACTATTTATTTCTTGGATATTATCATCTGATTAAAAGTTGGAAACCAATTTTGTAACTTGGTTACAACTTAATGAAACAAATGTTTAAAATAATAATAAGAATAATTTCTTGACAAAGTGAAAATCGATGATAACAGTCACCTCTTACGTTTTGAAACATTTCTGGTGTGACTTGCCGTATTTGATGCCTAGTACTTTGCGTCAATGTCATTTGGTTTTGGTACGTATAGGCTTTATTCTTGAATATATCCCCACAAAAAAAAACCGGAGATCTCGTCGGTCATTTAATGTGACCAATCTATCGACTGGGAAAAGTTTATCTAAATGTCTACAAACGATTATAGCATAATGAGTGAAACTCCGTTCTGTTGATACCAGATTCGTTCATCAGGTAAATACCACAACAAAATCGCTATCGTTCCTACAAATTGCAGTGCAACATGCTATCCACACAAATAAAAATAGCTAAACTAAAATTTGAAAACTCAATAATAATCGGTAATAACAAAAACGTTAACAGAAAATTAAAAACAAAGGTGGCACCAGTAGTCTTAAAGAAAGTTGAAACACCAACAATTTACACTGATTCCTTGGCGGTCGCCAACATATTTGCTCAGCAGTTTTGTAAATCCTTCGTTTACAAAAATGTCACAACAATGCCTCAATTACCGGAAACCACACGAGTACATGAGACAATAACAACAATCAAATTCAACCTTCAAATTTCAAAAAAAGCCAAGAATGCCATTAAAACATTGAAATCCAACTCTTCCCCTGGTATGAATACCATTCATCCAGTAGTTATAATAGAATGTGTAAATTCCTTGAGCAAACCTTCAGTCAAAATTATGCAAAACTCCATGAACGTAGATAAATTACCCGTGGATTGGAAAAAATCTCTAGTTGTGCCAATTTATAAAAAAAAGAGACAAAATGATAGCCTCAAACTACAGGCCTATCAGCTTGACTTCAGTTGCTTGCAAACTAATGGAAAAAATTATAGTTTGGGAACTTATGACATTTATCAATAAGCATAACATTATCCCGGACACCCAACACAGATTCATGCCCGGACGTTCAACGGTAACAAATTTGCTTTTTAACTTTGATCAATGGACAAAAATGGTAGATAACGGAGAACCAGTAGATATTATCTACTTGGACTTCAAAAAGGCTTTTGATAGGGTAGCGACCGAGATACTTCTTCTTAAACTAGATCATCTGGGCATTCGTGGCAACTTACTCAAATGGATAAAAGATTTTCTCAAAAAAAAAGTTTTTGTGTTAGAATAAACAACAGTGTATCTGCACCATTACCTGTCTTGAGTGGAGTCCCTCAAGGATCTGTTTTAGGACCACTACTCTTTAATATTTATATTTCTGATCTCGGCAAGAATTTTCACTCAACGATATCGTTCTTTGCCAATGATACGAAATTTTCACAAATCCCATAACAAGTAGTAACTTTATTTACCATGACATTAAACTTCTCGAGAAATGGTGCAGCGACTGGCTGCTGACTCTAAACTTTTCTAAATGTACTGTCTTACAACTAGGTCAAAACAACCCACACCTAACATACTACCTTGGTGGAAAAATCCTAAATTCAGTTAAATTCGCAGGAAGACTTAGGTGTAACAATATCATCTAATTTGAAATGGCAGAATCATATCGCCAAAATTGTAAAAAGACTCATTGTCTATCGTTCTGCATAACTAGAACATTTAGTTATCTAAATGTACCAAATACTAGTAGGATTTTGAAAACTTATTTAAGACCAATATTCGAATATGCTTCAGTTATATGGTGTTCTTATTTTAATCAAGATGTGAATATGGTTGAACAAGCACAACAAAGGCTTATAAAGCTATGTCCTGCACTAAACAGTCTCTGCTATGAAGATCGTCTCCAAGCTCTCAACATTCCAACTTTGCAAATGAGAAGGTTCACGGAGTGACATGGTGGAAGTTTTTAAGTTACTAAACGATTTTTATTCGTGCAACTTAAATATATTAGTGATAAGCCATAACAACTATACCAGTGGCCACAGTTTTAAATTGCAACATAATAGAGCAAATAAACAAACTAGACAAAACTTCTTCACCAATCGTGTGCAGAATCAGTGGAACTCTCTTTCTAGCGAAGTTGTCAGTGCTACATCGTTAAACACATTTAAAAGTTGTATGATCTTTTATACAAATAATATTGTTTCTTTTCATTTTGTTTTGCCGTAATTCAATCGTTGTTAACCTATATTTTGTAACTATAAAGTTTAAAGGTTTTACTTATAATCTTTATTGTACTACACTTAAATTTTTCTTTTGTATCGTTTTATTTATCATGTAAGTGCTGTCAGTAAACAAAGTATAATCGGTTATGCCGCCTACTTCATATATATATATATATATATATATATATATATATATAATAATAATAATAATAATAATAAATCCAGATCTAACGGATCTGGAAATAAAATGGCTAACGCTAGTTTCAGATTGTCTTGAAGTAACGTAAGGTATGTTGTTCATCATGATATAAACTATGGTTATAGTTGATAAACCATGCTGTTCTCAAATAAATCGCACTGAATCGCTTTGTTTTCTGATACCATAACCTATATTTTTTCATCTTCAGATTTTCGATACAATTTTAAAGATTTCCGTTAATCCAGCGTTTTGGAAACTACTTTTTTTCAAATTGAAAGCGTATGTGACTAAATTGGTGATATTATGATCACCGGTAACTAACAAAGCATCAAAAATATGTCAAAATACACAACTTTTGTAATCCCTGAGAAGAGATCTTTTAAACGAGGTGTAGTTTGATATACTTTCCCCTTTAAAAAAAAAACTGGGATGAAAGATTTTTTCAATTAAAAAAAAAACGGGGGGTTTTTTTAAAAAATATTGCAAAAATCGGTCATATCGAAATCATAAATTAAAGTTTCAAAACTGTATAATGCTGTAAATAAAATGAGTTACTAAAAGAAAAAACGGTTTTTCTGAATTAAGCAATGATTGTTTTATTGGTTTCCTAAAAACCAGCAAAAGAGGAGGAGAAGAGAAAAAAAAGGAGGGTTTAGAGAAGTAGCAAAAAGAAAAGAAGACGATGACGAAATGAAAATGATGGAAAGAAATGTTAAAAGAAATAGAAGAAATGAAATTTGTGCAAGAGAAGAATAATGAGGAAATGAAAGAGATAAATGAGGAAATAATAAGAATGAGCAAAAGTTTGAAGGAAAGTGCAAATACATGAAGAGAAATGTGATGGTCTGAAGAAAAGAGTAGAACTCTTGAAAAAAAAGAGAAGAAGAAAAAGTAGTAAAGGGGATGGAAATAAAGGGAGGAAAGAATGAAATAAAACAAGAAATGGAGGAGCTGATAAAGAAGAATCTAGGATTGGAAAAAAATAGAAGAAGCCGTGAAGATAAGAAAAGGTATAGTGATTATAAAAATGTCGAGTTTGGAGGAAAAATAGAGATACTAAAGAACAAAAGTAGAATGAAAGGTACCAAAATATACATAGACGAAGATAGGACAAAGAGGGAGAGGGAAATGCAGATGAAAATAAGAATGGAAGCAAAAAAGTGGAGAAAAGGGGTTTGAGAGTGAAAATTGGATACAGGAAAATGTGGGTGGAGGGAGAAGAAAGAAGATGGGTGGAGAACGAAGGGCGGATAAGAAAATGGATAAAAAACAAAGGTGTAGATTTTGAAACTATATAAAGGGTTTTAAAATGGTAGGTTTAGTAGAAACTTAGATGGAGGAAAAAGAATGGAGTACATGGAAAGATAAGATGCCGAAAGAATATGTATGGGAAATTTAGTATGCAAAAGAGAGGAAGGGAAGGGCGAAAGGAGGACTAATAGTGGGGGTAAGAAAAGAATGGGAAATAGAAAAGGAAATAGAAGAAGAAAATGTAGAGGGATGATTAAAATCAGAGTAAAGACGGAAAAAGGGAAAAATATAATATTTTTACGATATATGGAAAGAAAATAGACACAACAAAAGCAATTATAGAAAAGGCAATAGAAGAAAGGGATGAAGGCAAATTGATTATAGGAGAAGATTTGAATGCTAGGATAGCAGAGGAGAGAGGAATAATGGTAAATGGAGAGATAAAAAATAGGATATCAATGGATAAGAAAATAAACGGACAAGGAAAAATTTTGATAGAACTATGTGAAGAAAGAGGTTGGACAATAATGAACGGAAATTTGGAAGAAGAAGGAAAAGGGGAATTTACATATGTAGGAGAAAGAGGCTAGTCAGTAATAGATTATGTGATTATAAACAAAAACGTAAGGAGGACATAGAAACACTAAGAATAGGAGAGGAGATAGAATCGGACCATCAGCCGCTAGAAGTAGTCATGATGGAAGAGGGAGAGAAAGAGGTACAAGAACAAGAAGAGGTATGGAGAGAAAAGAAAGTATGGACTGAAGAGAGTATAAAAAGATATAAAGAGGAAATGGAAGAGGAAGTAAATACTAAAGGAGATGTGGAGGAAGAGATGGGGAGAATCACAGCCAGGATGGAAATGGCAACAGAGAAGAGAAAAAGAACATAAAAACAAACCGAGATAAAGATTAAAAAAATTAAAAATAAAGGACAGGTATAGGAATTCATTAATAAAAAGAGGAAAAAAGGAGGAAGGACAGAACCAAATATAGATGGGGAAAAATGGGAAGAACACTGTAAGAAGTTAGTAGGAGAGAGTGAAAAAAAGCAAGAAATGAAGAAGTTAGAAAAAAGGATATGACACAGAGAGGGTGGAATAGGAAAAGAAGAAATGGAAAGAGCAATAAATAAATAATAAAAAAAAAGCAGAAGGGACGGATGGAATACAAGGAGAACAATGGAGGTACATCGGAGAAGGAATGAGAGAAAAAGTAAGAGAAGTATTCGAGAGAATATGGAAAAGAGAAGGGTTACCAGAAAAATGGAGAGAGGCAATAATATGCCCAATTTACAAGGGGGAGATAGGACGGAAGCAAACAACTATAGAGGAGTGAGTATAATGAATGCAGGCTATAAGATATATGCGGAAATAGTTAGAAAAAAATTGGAAAAAGAAATAGAAGAAAAGAATATAATACCAGATTGGCAAGCAGGATTTAGGAAAGGAAGAGGAACGATAGACAATATATACATATTAAAGCACATAATCAATAAAGAGTTAGCAAAGAAAGGAGGAAAGATGTACGCAATATTTCTAGACATTAAAGCGGCATTTGATAATGTGGAAAGAGGGGGATTATGGAAAAGGATGGAGGAGGTAGGAATAAACAGAGATATAAAATGCAATAGAAAAAACGAGAAACAAGGTGTAGAACGAGGGCAGGGAGGAAGCTAGGTAGAGAATTTAGGACGAAAAAGGACTAAAACAGGGATGTCCCTAAATTCAATCTTATTCTCGATATACATTAGTGATCTTGAGGAGGAAAGGAAAAAATCAAGTAGGAGGAATAGTAGTAGGAAGGAAAAAGATATGGGTTTTAGCATACGCGGATGACATTGTGGCAATAGCGAGAAATGAAGAAGAGATAAGAGAAGTAGTTAAATTTATGAAGAAATACCTGGAAATGAAAAAACTAGCAGCAAATGTCGGGAAAACAAAAATTATGGAATTTAAAAAAAGAAAAGGAAGAAGAAAGGAAGTGAAACTGTAGTGGGGGGAGGAGGAGGTAGAGAGAGTAGACATGTATAGATACTTAGGTTACAACATCAGATATGATAACAAAGATGGAGACCATATAAAAGAGATGAAAATGAAAGGAAATAGAATAGTAGGACAAGTATGGGGGTTAGGGGAAAGGATATTTGTAAAGATATAGAAAAAAGGAGATGGATGTTTGAAAAGTTGGTAAGAAGTGTGGTACTGTATGGAGCGGAGATTTGGGGTTAGAGGGAATAGCAAGAGCTGGAGAAGACAGAGAAATACAGGTATATAGTGGAAGAAGAGCTAGAAATAGAAAAAATAAGGTTACAAGCAGGAAGAATTGCAGTAAGGTATGAAGAAAAATGGGAAGTAGGAAGGAAAATGAAATACTATACGAATGTTGGAAAGAGATCGAGGCACAGAAGGTAAAATATGGGGAAGAAGAAAGAAGAAAATACTATGAAAGAGTGGGATACGTGAGAGAAGAGATAAAGAGATTAAGAGAAGGGGGAGAAAGATGGAAGAGGAAATAATTAAAAGAGATAAAGATATTCAAAAGCAGGAAAAGAAGGGCAAAAATAAAGGAAGGAAAATATAACGAGAAATACATAAAAATAATGACAGATAAGACACCAAGGTACATAACAAAGGGAAAAGGAATGAATGAAATAAGAATGATTGCAAGGTTCAGAATGGGTAATGAAGAAAATGAAAATGAATATTGGATGAGTGATGAGGAGAGATTATGCAGGGTGTGTGGGGATGAATGGGAAAATATAATACATATAAAAGAGGGATGCAGGGAAACAAGACACGAGGGAAAGGAATGGAAGTTACTACCAGGAGAGAAAGGGGAAGGAAAACAATGGATGAGGGAAGTGTTAGAGAGGAGGAAAGTGATGGAGGAAAGGAAAAGTTTAGAGAAGAGAGGGATGGGAGGTTGAAGAAGGAAACATTTTTTGGTATTGTAAATTTAAAAAAAGGGAAAAACTGAATCTTTTGTTATAAAATTTTAAGACAAAATAAATAATGAATTGATGATAAAAACTAAAAACCAAATTTAAAATACATTTTTTTTGTTTCTTAAGTACTTGCTTTTGTAAAATATTTTTACCATAAAGAACGCGGACGGACAAGTGTCGGGCAAACTTAACACATACTGAACTTGGCGCAGGATAAACTACGCCCAAACCAACCTGACGTAGTTCTAACTTGGCACAATCTAAACTTAAACTGAGATCAATGCATAGATCGACTTAGTGCATGTTGATGATGTACCGATTTGGTTCTGACAGGTATATCAAGTTGGTTGCGACATAATTTATTTTATTTTCCTGTATTAGTAAAAAAAGAATTGTATAACCTTAAAATTATTCAAATTAAATTTTCTAACAATAATTGATTTCAGATCACCAGTAAAATTAAGATGACATTAATTTTAAAAATCTGGTACATACATGGTGTCACTAAATTCGATGTCATAACTTCTAGTGTGTGTTCATGACGTAAAATTATCACCAAAAGTCTATATAAACATGTGTCCGAAAATGTCTTGTCTTTTTTGATTTTTTAGAGAACGGTTTTTTGAAACTTTACGAATTTTGACAAAATGGTATAAAATATTAGGACTAATAATCTGGCATTATTAAAACAACAAATGACTTCATTTCAATCATCAGGTGCATGTTCTCAAGAAAGCATTGTTGGAAATATTAAACTAATCACCTTACAGATGATGATCCCGACCAGAGTACCAGTAACGTGATAGCGATAAAAATTGTTCCCTATTGTTTATCCCAGTAGTAGAAGGATATAATTGTAAATTAAGTCTACATAGTAAATGAATGAAACTTATCAGGTTCTGGTTAAAGCGTTGCCTCGCACCACAAGTAGGTGCTTCTTCCAGGTTAGGGCAAGATTATGAGAGTGTAAGAATAAGAGTCTACTTGAGATGCAAAATGTCGTCTCAACCAGATCCTAAAAGTTTTCTGTCCTTTAACATTTACTTTCTAATAAAACCTCTTGACACGTCCCTGCCAAAATAGTAATTTTACCAAGGGAAGAAAAATGTAATACACCATAATATAGGTTTTAGTGTTTTTATTTATTGTTATTTTATTTATTTAAACTACTTAATTAGAGTAAAGCATCTTTAATGTAATCGTGACTGCACAATCGTTTGGACCCAAGTTGTCTTTGTGCTAAATTGTCCCAACGTCAAGTTTGGTTTACGCCAAGTTTAATCTACATCAACTTTGGTCTGCGCTAAGTTTGGCAAGGTCGCGTCTCCGTATTTGTTTTAGATTCTACAGGCCCCATGTTGTGATCCAAAAAAACAAGTTCTTAATTCTTTTTTTAGTCTTTCCTTACAGGCATTGAATGACATATCACTTTCGATATATCAATTAATTTGCTTTGCACTATTAAGATTGCCTTTAACATGTTGTGGAGTGGTGCTTGAGGTATGTTTTGTTGTTGCAGCTGACAGATGCAGCCGATGTTTTTGATGGCGTAAGGCCATCCGAAAAAACTAATCAAGAAAGGTGCGCTGCGTACTGCCAGTGAGTGTGGTTGCTGCTGCGTTGTTGTATGTTGCTGCTGCGGATGTGATGACTCTTTGAGTTGCTGTCCTTGCTTCAGAGGAGGATTTTGCGGATCGCCGTACTGTATTGGACAGCGTTAAGACGTCGGAACTGGTCACGACAGCTTTGTAAGATAGGACCGACTTGTGCTTGTAGTTGTATCTGACAAGCAGCACCTCAAAGACTTAGGGGCAGCAGTTCCAGGACAAATATGCGCGCAAGCAAGTTGCTCAAACGTGTTCTGTTCATAGCGGGTAATGGACGTTAGACCCCTCTAGCTCAAGTTTTGCGACATGTACAGGTGAGCTTGTGACTTCAGCACAGATGTACGTTGGGTCTTTTAGTTCCGTAACGTGTATGCGGATTTGATCGTTGACGGCTACGACGTAAAGGGTTAGGGAGCTAAACTATGTACTCGTTAAACACGGGCGAGTGTAATGTTGTCGTCCGAGATAACAGCAGGGTTGATTTGGTAGGTGTTGCAGTAATGGCGTTTGCGGATGTTACAGCGGTTGTAGCGTTTTATTTTGCTGTTGTTTGTTGGTTCAGCTGTCTGTTTGGGATGGAATTGAAGAAACAGTTTTGTGGCGTTCTACATTACCTAAAGCGGTGATATGCGTTACATCACGGCAAATAAAAGAGAGGGGGGGGGGGCGTTCTTCTAAGGTCAGTGTTGGTGACCATTTTTCTTGCAAATGGATTTGGAAGCGGTGATAGGGCGGCGCACCGAGAACCAAGAAAAGTTTGCCTCTTACCTGTTTTTTTTTCAAATCCTCTTATTTCCGACGCTACTTGTGTGAACACGCTTGCGTTAAGCTATATTCCTATAACACATAACTCAACTGGTTGCGTTGCCAAGGCAGCTGTTACAAGAAATCAAAATAAATACAAAGACATCAACAATTTCTACTTTGTGGTATTTGCTGTAGAGATTATGAGTCCTTGTTCTATTGAGGTTAAGAAGTTCGCCCGTATAGGCTATTTACTATCCAATGTCGTCATCCTTCTTTGGTCAGCGAATAAACTAAAGATGAATAGCCACTTGAAAAGAAATGTCAGTAGTTCATGGGAAAGATCTCTGTTTCCCACTCCTTAGAACAAATATTTTATATTTTTTGATTATTAAATATGATGAACTTTAAGAGTTTTGCTATATTTGCTTATTTGAAGTATTTATTAATAATTTGCTATTTTTGTATTTGTATATAAATTTATAGGTGATCTAGATTTCGTGACCTAATTTCAGAAGGTTAATTTTCTGTACCTAACCTAACGCAGAAGGTATTCCCCGTTGGCGACAACTTACACTAACGTTTAAAAAGTAACTTTTGGATTTTTTCCGAGGAAGCTGGTAAAAAAATTAATCTAAAAAACCAGTATGAGGTTCACCAAATGAATGCAAAGATCAGTGCAAAAATTTCCGACACAATTATATAAGTTGAAACACATCGAAGAAGGAAATAAAGTAGTAATGTTATCAAAGAACATTAGAAAGAAATAACAGTGAATAAATAGAATAGGATCAAGAAGAGGCAACACAAAAGAGAGGGTATCGAAAGGTTAGAGAAACAAATAAAACCCGAAAAGAAGCAAAGACATATATTTGATAGAAGGAATGTAATGAATAGTGGAAAAAGAAGAACTAACTAAAACTGTGAATATCTGAACAATAAACAGAACATGAATGATACGCTTTATCAGGACGACACTACAAATTTTTCTGACAATTAAAATTTTTTTTAAACAAAGGTTCGTAATATTTTGTAAGTAATAACGCAGAAATGTGCATTTATAATTACTTTTTGTTTGCACTTTGTAAAATGTCCGATAAATCTAATCAGTATGTAAATATTTAAAATTTAACGACTTTCTAAGTTTAATAATAAAAACAATATTCATTTTCAATAAATAAAAAAATAATTAAAATAGGTAATTTAAAATAAATATTATTCCTCAAACATAAACCTTTAATTGGTAATTATTTTCGAACTCTTTATTGTCACAATGTTTCAGAATATTGTAATGGTTGAAAAGAAAGGACACATAATTGTTGAATTGTTATTTTTGTCACAACAATGAAACAACTAATTTTATTAAATTAACTTCATCAACATATTTTTGGTGAAAGTAGAATGTCAATTTCTGTTTGTAGAGACAACCTACGCATGCATGAGAAGAATAAGAGATTTTAAAACATTCAATTTTCATAATTAGCATTTAAATCTTACAAAAAGAGAAAAAAATTGTATATGAATTTTGTTAATTGTAATACGTTTTTTTTTAAATCTGTTAATTTAATAAATTTTTATAATTACATGCATTACATGATTAAATTTAACAACAATTAAATTGTTATCGTAAAGTGTGCTTGCAAAGTCGTGGTCACTAACCTTCTTCAGACCGATCGAAGTATGAATTCATTAAAAATACGCATCGAAGAAACACAAGAAAATGTTCAATATTTTTAATGGGTTGCACCAAAATGCATTACAGATTTGAATTCTACCCTGAAAAATATTAAATTTTTTCTAAAATCCCGAGAAACATGCAAGATTGAAAAATTAAAAGAAACGTTCAATACTTTTAAAAATGAGAAATTTACAGAAGTTACATATGTACATTCTTTTTTTATTAATAATTTCAACTGGACCAATATTTTAAGAACATTTAATTGATTTGTTACGTAACCATAAAAAAAATTGATAAATTTGGGGCACCGTCTTGTTGAAACGAAATTGGTGCGTCTGTCATAAACAAAAAAATTATTTAATTCACATACGTATTTTATATGTTTAAGTCAACTTTAATTACTTATCTCTGTAACATGCAGCTAGGTTCCGGGAGTAAAAAAAATAGTTTATGGGGTTTGTTCTACATTGTGACAACATACTTTTCTTGATTCTAATATTTTTTTCATTTCAATAGCATTTTTTACCGTTTTTGTATAAAGTTTCCATATAAAGAAAATTTTATGATTTTCAATTCAATTCAATTTTAAAATTAAATCCGTTCAAAAAAACCAGCCCATGGATATTATTGCTTAAAACCGGAATTCAAAAGAAAATTTAAAAACAATAATCAAATGCATTTTAGAAACCTATTCTAAAAGTATAAGTAAAAAAAAATTAGTATTTGAATTATTCGATCCAAATCACACCTTTTTTATTTGGGGCCATCATTGTTTATAGTAAAATGATTTTCATTTGTTTTTAGCGGCTAGGGCTTAATTTTAACTCTATACACATGTTTGATTGGTAATAGTAGAATATGGTAATTTAGTATTTTCCTGACCTCTGTGTTAATGAAAATTTGAGGTTGTTGTTTTTGGGTTCTTGATGGAAAACGTGGAAAACTTAAGAATATTTTCACCAAAGTTTCTTTTACAAGATTTAACATAGTTGCCTAAGTGATGGTGAAACTCCTTAAATTCTTCTTAATAGGTAACAAATTTCCCACAGTTGGGCCTTCTTTTTAGTAGTAGGGTAAGCCCAGTTTTTATCAAGATATCTACGTATATTAGAAAATTAAAGGTTAGGTGCCTAGTAAAACTAAACCATAGCAACGGATAACAACATATTAAGTAAAACAGAATTTTATTGGAAGATGAACGCTGAAAATGTTTTTGAAGGAAATAGGGGTATTTTGGAGGCAGCGAGAGAAGCGACTCTAATCAGTTTCCATCTAAGTCAAAAGAAAAATATGATAAAACTTTTAAACAATTTTGTGAGAAACAATCAAGGGGTACAAAATATCAGTGACAATGTTATGCTAGCGTTTTTTTTGGGAAAGGTAAGAAGTAAATGCTTCTAAAATAAAATAAATGAAGGCAGTGACATTTCATAATTACGCAGTTAATCCAGATCTAGATCAGATTTGTTGTAACCGGAATGGTAAATGCACTGTGCAATCGGTGAGGACCAAAACATTTTATAGTTTGCCGAGAAAAATTCGTGAATATTTGAAGGTTTCTGGATCCAGTAGCTACACAGGGCATTGTTTGCGAAGAAATGCAGTTACTATGTTTGTTGGGTAGGCTTCAACATTATCTGCTGAGGTTATGTAGGGAAAGCATTCAAAATAGAATTGAAACATAAAAGAAAAGAAAATTTTAGGGGCTCGGATTAACAGGAAGTTTCAAAGGATAACTTTTGGAACCTTTTATCTTTATCAAGATTAAGTGCCATGAATATTTCATTAAACGAATTTTCCAAAAGTGCAAATGAATGTTCATTCCAAAATATGTCTAATTGTACATTAAACGAGTAAAATGTTGCTAACTAGTAAGTAGAGTGTTGCTAACTAGTAAAATAAAACATTTATGGCCGGTTGTATTCAACACAACTTAAACGTAAGCTGAGCTTAAAAACTTAGATACAATTGTTAAAACGATAGCAACTATTGTTTTAAGCAGAACTTAAGTTTAAGTCGTGTTGGTGCAATCGACCCTTAATTTATGAATTCTAGTTAATCAAATGTCTGTTTAACATTAAGGATAAATATTGTTACTTAAATTTTACAAATTTGTAAAATTACTGGTATTTTTGAAAATATGTTTTATACAAAAGTATTGAGCTCGGTGTAAAATTGGAAAGTAGTAGTTTAACATTGACATCAATAATAAACAAAAAGTTTTTTCGTGACTAGCAAGTGTGCTAGCTTATTAAAAAATTGCAGAAAGAGAGGAAAAAATGGAGGAAATTTGAATCTTTTATATAATATTATTGGAACAATTACAAACATCTAGAAAAAAAAGTTTTTAAATGCGAAGGCATGAGAAAATGAAGGTTAACCTTCACAGTTACCGTGGAAACGACTATTGCTATTGGTAGTCAGTAATTTTCAGGGGAAAAGGTGGGATTAGAACCTTGACTAACCCAAACTTAAAACGGAGAATTCTAGTATACAAATATAAAGATTATTATATATTTTCAACGAAAAATTTAATCTGTGGACTAAAGACACTTTTCAGAAGTAAAGTAAAGGAGCAATCAACAAAGGTAACAAAGATATCAATAGCATGCTTGAACAACACTATATAAGTAAATAAACATATAGCGGCAACTGAAACCAAGTCTAAAATATAAAATCACAAAAATGACGTACACAGCGGAGACCCCATCCCAGACCAAAATACTATTAGGAATCAGCTGAAATGAAAGTACTTCAAGAATAGCAGAAAAACACTACTGTAAAGAGAAAGGTAACCATCAGAAAACGGTAATGTAGACAGTGTAATGGAGTGGGTGATAGAAAAAGGAATGGAACCAACGTATCAACTCGAATAGACTTAGTTTTTCAACCAGTACCCACAGACATAAACCAATTGATAAAAGGTGTAAGACCTTTGGTTGTAGAAAATCTAGTATGCAACATGTGTGGTCTGTTTTAATCTCGTGCTACCATTTGCATAAATATTCGCACTCTATTAAAAAGAATTATTTTACACACTGTTGTATAAATATAACTGGAATGAGAATGCGTTTATCAAAATAGTAAAAATGAATTTTGAAACATTTTTATTGTATAAATTTTTTTGAATAATAGTTTTTCCGATATCCGCAATAAAGTAGCAAACAATCGGCAGTAAAGTAATTAAAATTGGCACTATTTTTAAGTTTACATTCAAAATCAAATAAATAAATTAATCTCATTTGTATAGTAATCTTATCATAGGTTAGAGATTATCTAACCAATAGAGAAGTTCATCAATATTTTCTAATGGTTTTAAAACGTTCTCAGGAGTCCCTCAGGGACAGCATTTAGGGCTTGTATTTTTATCCTTTTCATGGAGTGACGCAGCGTCTATCTTTCCAAACCTAATTTATGTGTATATGTTGGCTGATGATCTTACACTATGTACATAAATCCTAAATTCTTTGGACTGTGATCTTCTTTAGAGGGCTCTTAATATTTTTAATGTATGGTGCACAGACAATGGATTATCATTAAATCCAATCAAATGTTCTTCAAAATCATTTTCCCGGATAACACACAATTGAATTATCTTACAAAATTGATAATACAGTTATACTCGTACATTTAGGTCTAGTATAATTAATGATTTAGGTATTTGTTTCTCGCACGAACTTTTTTTCATATGATATTGACAATATTACTACTTAAGAGACTTGGATTTATTATACGTTTTTCTCGTCCTTTTACGTTTTTTTACGTCCCATTCTGGAATTTGCAGTTACTGTTTGTTCACATTATAAGAAAAATGAATTTAAAAAGACTTGAAAGAGTTTAACACAAATTTTTAAGATTCATATTTTCTAGATTGGGTGGTAGACTATTCTATTAATTACGACTTAATCATGTCACAGTTATCTTTAAAAACCCTTGAACAGCGTAGAATAAAACATGATTATTCTTTCTTTTTTAAAATTATTAATGGAGGTATTAATTGACCAGAGTTATTAGAGAAAATAAACATACCGTTCCTGCTCACTTTACTCTACACTTTTTATCTGTTTGTTCCTAAATCTCAACATAAGTATTATTCTCTTTACTCTCCGTCTCCCATAAATAAATTATAAAGTTGAGCAAATTGTAACTGTTATTTAGTTTTACAGTTACCTACAATCGGAACTATACATTTTCTTTGTTTGGTCATTAATTTTGGTTTTATTTTCATATTTAACCATGAATCTTATCTTGTAATCATAAACTTATTTTATACTACATTTCAACATCTAACATCATAACTACAATTACGCAATCAAAACTGTTTTATACAATTAGTGCACGCTCATCATCGTTTTAAGTTCTTTATTTATGACCATACCATATATTAGATATATACATTTTTATTAATTAAGTAATTATAGTACTCGAAATTGTAGATTTTTTCTTTGTACATTGATACACAATTTGTAAAAAAGAAATAAATAATTGTAAAGATCTAACGAGTGTTAAAATAAATTAGTGCGTTGGACAGACAAAAAGTATACCAAAATAACGCGTGGTGGCGTGGAACTCTGATTTAAACTGATGTAAATATAACCTATAAACTTGACAGAATAGAATGTTTTCTTGATACCCGAAATTCTAACCTACACTGACTACTTAGTTAACCAAATGACCTAATGTAAAAGACTCTCCCAACCAAGTTTTTTTATTTAATTACCCGTTAAATAGTTGAAATGATTTTTCAAAGAAACCATTTTCTGTATTTTTTATAACAATTCAAATAATACAAAAAAACTGCATTTTCAAAGAAAATAGATTGTGTCTTTTAGAAAAACTATTAAATTAATATGAAGTAACGCAAAAAAAGAGGTGGGATAATATTAAATTCCTATTAATGTGTATGTAACTAATAAACTTAATGACACAAGTCGGGTTTTTTGTTGTAATTCATTAACGCATTTTTTTCATCCCGTTTAGTAGAGTTAGATTTTTTTCTTCTCTTTTTCTTTTATTGAATTCTTTATACAGATTGATCTTCCAACTCTCCTTTGTTCTTCTCCGACTATTGCAGTTACTTCTTTTATTTTAATGATTTCACCACAATTATTTCTTGTGTCACATTTATTTGTGAAATTTTTTGGTTACATTATTCACGCGCATTTGTTCTTCTTGCAATCTTTTGTTTTTTATTGTTACATTAATAAGTTGATTATTTGTTATTTTTAGTTGATTTATTCTACCTAATATTATTTTAAATCAAGTCTTTTGTTTGGTAGCTATTTTCTTCATTATCTTTTTGGTGTTTTTTCCCTTTGACTTAACCACGTGTATTAGACTCGAAATATTTAAATTTTGTTAATTTTTATTAAATAGGTATTTTATAATAATATGTCAGGTAACAAATTGGTAGTAAACTACTATAAATTACTTTTATTTGAAAACCATAATTTGGAAGATGTTGTATTATTATCAATTTTAACTAACTTAAACTCTACCGAATTCTATCTGTGTGTCATTTGGTTTGTCCTTTTGCCCTAAAAAATTGCAAATCATAATAATATCAATTGTAATTAAATCTAAAAATTTTCTAGTAAGTAGACTTCAATGTAGTTACTAAATTGCAAAGATAGCGCGTGACCGTGAACACAAAATTAATGAGACACATTCACTCAGAACACATTTTCGCATCTCACACCACGATATATATGTTTTTGTTCCCAACGCAGCATAAAGTTAAATCATTTTAACACTTCTTGTGCGCTGTCATTCTTTGTCCAATTCAACGTCTACCAAACTCATTTCACAAGTAATAGCAAAGATGTTTGTCCTATTTAATAATGATTGGGTATATGATACTTTTAGCCATCAGTCTTAATTGCTTTTCTTACGCGTTACATTGTTGCATGGGTTCTTATCCTAATTTTTACGTTTTTGGTTTTATTTTTTAATATAGTATTATATTCGTAATTAATTAGTTTTATTTTTTTCTCATGAACATGATATTCTTCATTCATTTACCGAGATGTTGTCAACCAGACCCAAGTTCCATACACATGTTAACTAAAATATAATTGACTTATTCAATATAATTGAAAAAAAAAAAAATATTGCAAAAAAAAACTATATACAAACACTCGCTTTGTGGCAGCAAACTGATACTAAAAGAAAACTTACATGTCAACATTAAATTTATCTGACTGGTGATACAATTTGTACAAATATTGATAGGTTTCTTCCCTATATACACTTTGTTACAATCTTGACAGCTTATTTTATAGATTTTAGAAAATTTCTAGATTAGAATCAAACTTTGAAAATACATCCTGAAAACCATTGCTTTTTAATTACCACCATCTAACGTTGTAATGTTCTTACTGTTTAACTTATGTATATGTTTCCTATCTGCTTAATATTCCGTAGTTCTTCATTAAATTCCGTATTGAGAATGGAAATTGTATCTCGACCAAACTCTAGAAAAGCAACAAAGTTTGGTTTTAAGTCAGCTTTTAATTTAATACATAAACAAATGTAAGCATTATGTATTATTGTTTATGATCTGTTTCTATTTAATACCGATAGGTATAACACCTTAAACATACACCTGAACCAGAGATGGTCGCTTCTAACAAAACTAAACCTGGCGTATCATATGCGCAAAAAGCACTAAATCAATCAGAAAACCCAACTTCATCAAGTAAAACTAAACCATATAAAATGCTCATCTGCTGAATATGATAAAATTTATAAATGAAGTAAAAAATCGACTTGATCAATTAGGAGTTAGAAACACTAGTCTATTCCTGAGCTGACATGAAATCATGAACCGAAGAATCCAAAAACTGCCGTATGGAATATTACCGACGTTCTCAACTTCCTTAACATAACTGTATGGCTCATTTCAAAGACTAAACTTATCTAAGAATAAAAACATACAAAAATTATACTTTATATCCATCCATCCACACAATTAAGTAAAAGGTGGAAGTGCGGTTATTATTAAGGAGTCTGTCAACCACTTTGAAAAACGCTACTGTTGTGTATGGAGTGCGAACCCACTTTGGTTCGCCCTGTATATTTGTATACGTTGTAGAATTAAGTTAAGTTGGTACAAGCGATTTTTGTAAGGTGTGGCATATTGTCTAATGGCAGGTAATAGAGTAATAATCCCGGAGTCGTTGAAAACGAAGGTGTTAGAATTAGTTCATACAGATCATGTAGGAATTGTTAGGTCAAAAATGTTGGCAAGACCAATGTCAACATCTGCCACTACACTAAGTACGAGTGTAAATAATGATAAGATAACTGTTAAGGATATTCCGCAGGTTGTAAGCCCAAGGTTGCAAGTCCAGATCAGTCAGTCAGTGACACAAATGTTTCGGTTAGTCAATCACGACTAGAGCTGGTACTGTGGAACCGTTGAGGCGCAGTCAGCACAATAAAACCGCCCCAAAGGTTAAATCTATAAAAATGAACAAAAGGGGAATGTTGTGTATGGAGTGCGAACCCACTTTGGTTCGCCCCTGTATATTTGTATACGTTGTAGAATTAAGTTAAGTTGGTACAAGCGATTTTTGTAAGGTGTGGAATATATATGCAAGGACACAAAAGTAAATGGTCATTTTTGGAGTTAAATAAATAAATGCTAAGGGCTTATGTGAATTATTTAGAAAGACATAACAGTGGCGACGAGGATGGGATTAATCGGTACGATTGAATATTTCAATGGCAATGTGGAGGAGTTTCAAATGTACATGGAAAGATTGGAACATCTTTTTAAAGTCAACGTCGTAGAAGAGGATATGAAAGTGTCGTTATTCATAACTCTAGCAGGTCCTGTAGTGTACAGTACCCTTAAGAATTTGTTAGCACCACAAAATCCGTCACAAAAAGTTATACAGAAATTATAGAGGTTTTAAAATGTCATTATTTACCAGAAAAGTCGGAAATAAGTGAAAGGTTCAAATTTAATAAATGTAACCAAAGTCAGAACAGTCAGTGTCAGATTATATTGTCGAACTTAAAAGTTAGCAAATACATGCAAGTTTGGTACATTTCTAGACAAGCTTTACGTGACAGATTTGTTTGTGGGTTGTATTCCGAGGCATTGCAAAAGCTCTTAGCAGAGAAACAGCTGTCCTTTTCAAAAGCATGCACAGTTGCCCAGGCACATGAAATGGCTACGAATCAAGTCAAATTATTAACCGCAGGGGAAATGCACAGTGTCAAGAAAATTGTGAAATCTGACCGGCCATGGGTTAAAGGAGTCAGTAGACAGCAGTCGTCAAATAAGTCAGTCAGTCAACAGTCAACCAGTAAATTTATACCAAGTCAGCAGTCTGAGCAGTCGAGGTCGTCGGTGAGTTCCTGTTTTCGTTGTGGCAGGTTTCATAACCCCCATAACTGTCCGGCAAGTCAATGGGAGTGCTACATATGTAAAAAAAAGGGGCACACATCTAGAGTCTGTAGAAATAAGGGGTACATCAAAGCAGTCGAGGCGGAGGCAGTACAGCAAGATAGTAGTCAGCATCGGGAAATCTCTGAGGTAAATGCGGATTTATATCCATTGAACAGTATTAATGTAGTCAAAAAAGAGGAAAACATTCCTCACAAATTAAGTTTAACATTAGAGAAAAAGAATGTAGAGTTTGAAGTTGATACCGGTGCATGCAAAACGGTAATGAGTGGAAATGTGTTCCACAGTATGTTAAGTAAGCAAAGTGTAAAACCTGTATCGTATAAGTTAAGCTCTGTCACAGGTCAAATAATAAGAGCAATAGGTGAAGTAGAGGTGAAGATTCAGAAGGAAAATCAGACATTCATGTTACCATTAACAATCGTAGAATCAGAAAGGAGCTTTACACCACTATTGGGTAGGGACTGGTTGAATGTTTTATTTCCTGGATGGCAGAATAACTTTGTAGTCGCAGAGATAAGTATGTTAAATGTTAATGTTGTTGAGGAGTTAAAACAAACTTACAAGTCAGTTTTTAACATGGATTTAATTAGTCCTGTTAAGGAGTTTGAAGTAAAACTCGTAGTAAAAGAAAATGCAGAAACCAGTATTTAGAAAAGCATATAATATGCCGTATGCAATGCGACCTAAAGTAGAAAGTAAACTAAAGTCATTAATGAACACGGGTATAATTGAGCCAGTATCAAATAGTGAATGGGCTTCACCTATAGTAGTGGTAAAGAAAAAGATTCAGATGTGAGAATCTGTGTAGATTTTCGAGTAACAGTCAATAAGTGTTTAGTTGTAGAACAGTATCCCTTGCCAACAGTAGATGATATTTTGCGTCATTGGCGGGCGGAGAAGTTTTACTGTTCTAGACTTAACAGGGGCATATTCACAGTTAAAAGTAGATAAAAGTTCTCAGGAATTACTTACTATAAATACGCATATAGGGTTGTTCAGGTACACGCGGTTAACATTTGGGTTGACAAGCGCTCCGGCAATTTTCCAATCTGTAATGGATAGAATTTTAGCGGGATTAACAAAAGTTCATTGTTACCTGGATGACATTTTGATAGCGGGTAAAGATTTTGATGAGTGTTACGTTTTAGTATGTCAAGTTTTAAGTCGTTTAGAGTATTATGGGGTAAAAGTTAATTTGGAGAAATGTAAATTTTTCGAAAATAATGTGGAATATTTAGGTCATAGGGTAGATAAAGAAGGAATCCATCCTACACCAGAAAAATTAAGGGCTATAATGGAAGCACCAAGGCCGGAAAATGTCACGCAACTTAAATCATATCTCGGGTTGCTAAATTATTATGCAAGATTTATTCCAATGCTGTCGTCAAAACTAGCTCCATTATATGCATTGTTAGAAAAAGAGGCAGAATTTGTCTGGTCTCAAACTTGTAAAAGTGCCTTTGAAGTTAGTAAAATATTAATAAAAAAACCAAGTCTTGGTACATTACGACCCAAGTAAAGTATTAGTGATATCATGCGATGCAAGCTCATATGGAGTAGGTAGTGTTTTAAGTCACAGAATAAATGGAACAGATAGACCAATATTTTTGCGTCAGGGACATTATCCAAAGCAGAAAAAAATTATTCCCAAATAGAGAGAAGAACTAGCAACATTTTCGGGGTAAAAAATTCCATAAATATATTTATGGTCGACACTTTATATTAGTGTCGGACCACCAACCACTGAAAGTAATATTTAATCCAGAAAAAGTATTTCAGTTATGTCAGCCTCGCGATTAGTCAGGTGGAGTGTAATATTGTCAGCATATAGCTATAAAATCGAATATCGAAAAGGGTCAGAGTTAAGAGAAGCGGATGCTCTTTCTCGGTTACCACTGAATGAACCTACTAATATCGAGTCCTCAATAAACACTTTTAATTTGATTGATGAAATCCTCTTGTCTAGTGTAGAGATAGGGAATGAATCAGAAAAGGACCAAGTTTTACTAAGAGTTAAAGATTATTGTCAAAGGGATGGCCAAACAAAATTTATGATCCATTGTTAAAACCATTTTTCTTAAAACGTAATGAACTTTCAATAGAGGGAAAATGTCTAATGGCAGGTAATAGAGTAATAATCCGGAGTCGTTGAAAACGAAGGTGTTAGAATTAGTTCATACAGATCATGTAGGAATTGTTAGGTCAAAAATGTTGGCAAGACCGTCAACCAGTCTTCCACTACAACTAAGTACTAGATGAAATAATAAATAAATATGCTGTATAAGGAGTTATTCCACGGAGTTAAGTCCAAGGGTTTAAAGTCCAGATCAGTCAGTCAGTGACTTACTAAAATGTTTCGGTTAGTCAATTCACGACTAGAGCCTGGTACTGTGGAACCGTTAAGGCGCAGTCAGGAATAATAAAACAGCACCCAAAGGTTAAATGCAGTAAATATGGCGAACAAGTTGGAAAATGTGTTTTGTATTGAGTGTTAACTACCTAGTTCGCCCCTATATATTTAATAACGTTGTAGAATTAAGTTAAGTTGGTACAAATTCGATTTTTGCCAGGTTAATGGCATCATATATAATGCAAAGGACCACAAAAAGTGAATGGTCATTTTTAGGAGTTAAATAAATAAATGTTAAGGGCTTATGTGAATTGAGTTTAGTCAAGGACATAACAGCTACTATAACGTTTTGATATGGAACTCACCGAACAAAACTCACACAAAACCCTGGCGAAAAATTTATTAGAGGTCATGACTGAAACGCCACACTATTGGTAGGCCTTATCTTACGACGCAACCTTATCTCGACGCGAGTTCATGTCGTAGCAAACCCATTTCGCCGCGGGATTATGTTTGCGATAATGCTTGTTACGGATGGTGTTTCTGAAGCTTAACTTGCATACCAAATTTGAACTCAATATCTCAAGAACTATAGAAGCCATAAACAAAAAACTTGAAAAAAATTGAAATTTTAACACCGCTAAGGAAGCGTTTGCGGACCTATGTTTATATGATATTTTAGTCATAAAACAAACCAAAGAATCACCTCCTTTCGCTTGTACATGATATTTAGAAACACCCTGTATAGTCTGGTGAAATTTAGTGTCTGTTATTTGCAAATCCAAAAAAAAAGCCGTGGAAAACCGGAAATCAATGCCTGGGATAATAAAGCCTCCGAAAAACTGCGAAAAAAGTAGTTATAAAACTGTAAAAGCTACAAATATTGCTATGATTCTTCATTTCTATTAATTAAAGATTGTAACTTAATGGAAAATAAAAAATAATTTAAAGTATAGATAATAGCAAAGATTAATAAATCATTTAAACAATAGTCGCAGAGTAATCGATTGAAGTAGTTTCCTGATGTTTTATTGAGAGGAAAATTTCTAACACTACTGATCACTTTATGTAAATGGCTTTTTGTCGGGTGTTTTGCCGTTGGCTTTTTTCCGCAGCTTTTCTTTCCGTCGACTTTTTTTCGCGACTTTTTTTTGCCGATTTTTTATTGCCCGGCATTTTCTTTCTACCGCATTGTACATACACGATGTTAATTAAGTACTTGGGCAAACTTGTGAAGGTTATTCGTTAGTAAATTTTAATTCAAAATGCATGTATAAATACCTATATGTCTTAAATGTCTTTGTTTTTATTATACAAAATAATAAATGAGCTCACGTTGAGATGAGCTTGCATCAAGACAAACTCGCGACGAGAGGAGCTCCTGCGAGATGATTTTGCGTCGTGATAACTTTGCGTCGAAGCGGCGGTGTCGAGATTGGGCGTCGAAGTGGCCGCGTCGAAATGAGCTATTTAGAGAATAACCACTACTAAGAAGAGCTGTTCAAGAAATAAGATGCAATATACTATAGACAAGCCCACCATGGAGTTCAGTTATTATGGCTTCAAGCGAAAAAATAATAAAACGTAAAACACGATCAATATTAGTAAATTAAGCCACATACGGAGAAAGCTTTGAAACAGACCTACAGCAAAACAACCAGCAAATTAGTTTCAAAACAAATAAAGAATCAGATACTGAAATCAAAAACAATATCAATGTCATAAGGGCTCTATCTACTTTATACTTATGACCTACCAAATTTGGAAAGGATAACAGATTAAAGTACAATACAAAAATAATAAAAAAATTTCAGAACAAGATAAGGGAGTGATTCATTCAGAGGTACTTTTTTAAATAAAAAAAAATAAATAAAAACAATTTAATTTTATAATCTGAATTATCATACAAAAGAACTATTCTTAACAATGATTTCTTTAAGATAATTTCTTTCAAACGTTATCCGTGATTGCGGTTAAGATGGTTCATTTTAAAGTTCCAATTTTTAATGACACTTTTGAGTATTTCTAGTGATATTTGACCAATGACTTGAGAAATATTGGCCTCCAATATCTCAATCGTAGCCGACTTATCTATGTTTACTTTAGCGTGTACATAACCTCAAATGAAAAAGTCTAGAGGTGTTATGTTACATGATTCACTGGTCCCAAGCGTGAAATGATCTGCTCACCGACTCGGTTTCGCAGTAAAGCCATGGTTTCACAGGTTGTATGGCAAGTGACAGCATCATGCTGGAACCAGATTTCGTCGACACTACTGCCTTCAATTTTAGCATCAAATAGTCTGTTATCATAGCGCGATAACGGTCACTATTCACAGTAACATTTCGGCCAACTTGTTTTAAAAAAATATGGACCAATTATTCCACCAATTGTAGACGCTGCAGGGCTAAATCGTTCCTTATAAAATACTGAATAAGAAAGCCGCTTCAGTTGACACGACGCATGCGTGATCTGCAATTAAATCCCCACCGCAAAAAAATACTTCTAAATGAATCACCCTATACTATATGCAACATAGTAGACGGACCTCTATATACGTAACATTGACTTGTAAAAGAGATATAGACATCTTTATGGTAATGAAAAAGATTCAGAAGTTAGTAGGTAAACTCAAATCCAGGTTCCACATAGAAGCCGTTCAGATGAAACCATTGTCTACAACACCTATTTTCTCATTCATAGTCCAAATTTCTAAATCGCATCTGTGTTGCTCTCTTTTCCACCATGGTAAAGAATTTTGTCTATTAGTCATATACTTTAGCCAATATTTCTAGAATATCTGGTTAAATGTTTACATTTTCTAAGCTCAGATTTCCCTCTTCACCACCGAATGCTTTGTACTGTACGTCATTTTTGAAACATCATGGCATGTATTTGTTTACTAATTTTTGCATTATGTAGCTTACATACATTCTACTTTCCGCTAGATAGTGTAAGTAATAATGTATAGATGTTTTTTTTCTTCAGTTTGAACGCCCATCTCAGTTATTTCAGTACAGGATTGTCTCACCGGGTGAGTGTTGGAAAATTTAAAAAATGCTAATTTTCCGCTTAAACTGATAGTGAATTAATTAATGCTAATGTCATCATGAGTTATTTCATCGTTCCGTTGTACTTATTATCCCTAGATGATTAAAGTTGATAGCAGATATTGGTTACTGTTCGACATTGAACTCATAATAACATTTATTTAATTTCTAAATGACTATAAATTATTAATAATTTTAGATGCAAATTAAGTTAAAAGATATAAATTTTACTTAATTAAAGCAAACTTTATAACAAATTAGAAAGTTCATACATTGGTATATACTGTTAATGGAAAGTTTTCGCCACACACTTTGATGGTGGTCCATCTCGTTTTTTGGTGCATTAACATAAATTTTAAATCATTCAGTTTTCTGAACCGGTTCAAATAACACAAATCTTGTATACTGTTGTATTGTTCAAATATTAATTATCGCACTACATTATTTAATATAATTTATATAATTGTAGATTAAAAAATTCCACACATGTTTGCAATAAAATATAAAATTTTACTTTCAACTTCGGCGAAAATTTCTTCTTGCGGTAATAAGGCAATAAACAACGGCGTCTTACTTTAAATACTTAACAACCGAAGCAAGTGTCAAGTTACGAAACATTAAGTAATTCAATAATAACATACTTCGGTTTTCGATTTTTTGTTGTTTTTTTTTTTGAGAGTCCAGCTGAAAACAATAAATTGAAGGTGGGATAGAGGCGTGTCTGGAGAAAGGAGATCGTCAAGCAACTACAGATATATAATAAAGCGAAATCCTCTTCAAGATACTCTTAAGCAGACTGTTAACCTACACGTGTTAAAATGAAGTTATATGTCGTAAGTATGCGCGATACGATACCAATACGTGTTTTAAAAGTCAATTTAATCTACAGGTTCTTCTGGGATTTCTTGTTGCGGTTCGGGCAGAAGAAAAGTCTGCAGCACCTTCAATACAAGAAAGAAGAGGTACCGAAAAAGATGAAAATGAAAATCCTGGTCCATCGCCGATATATAGATTTGTACCTAAAAGTAGCGGATCTGCATCTGCCAACGTGTTAAGTTATAATCCACAAGCAATTTATTCAAGTCAACCGATTAATTATGTACAACAATCGAGCGCAAAATATTCACCTTCTTCCATTCCCGCACATATTATGTTTGGGTTTGCACCCCAGCATCAACAATTTGAGTACGAACCTCAATCAGTTGCTTATGCACAACCCGCTAGTAAATCAGCAGCCTCTGGCCCAAGGGTAAGTTTTTAAATTTAAATTACCCACGTGCTAATTAATAGTTTTAAACGATTCACGCACATTTAATTAGTAAACGATTTATCACTCCATATATTATTATTAAACTTTCTTTTCTGATAAAAAGAAAGTGTAATGAAAAAAGTGGTATCGTTTCCATAAGAAGTAACCGGGCTGTTGTGGACGTGATTAAAATAATTTTTTATCGAATAACTTAAATTTTTTAATTTCTCCGCAATTTCATTTTTAATTAATAAATCGTTAAAATGCTTCAATTTATTAAATGGTTCGCATACTAATTGCTTCATTACAAGTTGCGGCAATTTTTTTGGCCAATATGTATTTTTAATTATAGCAAAGTCAAGTTGCATCAAATTTTCTGTTGCAATTGGCACGTCACGACATAACTGCATAGCGATTGTACTTTATAGTATATTTCACACAGACATTTCTATTTTCTTTTAGAAGGGCACTATTTTATATGCGCTCTGATAATTGCAAATCAAATTTAACTACCTATTGCCATTCACTATTTCAACAGAATTAATAATCTACTTCTATCTATAATTTCTTTAATTGCACACACGACATTTGTATCATTGAATCAATGCATTCGTGCGAAGTACTAAAAGCAAAAAAGCAGTTACGATAAATGGAACATTTCGTGTAATTTGCGAATTTTTTAACCATAGCTAACGTAAAATGTCTCAAACATAAATTTCAGTAACTTTCACTTCCTTTTGATATGTTAGGAATTATTTTTTGTGAAACTCGCATCAGATACCTATTTGTAGTGTAATAATTCACTTTTCTTTTAATTTGTAGCACGCTGCCGCTCCAGCGCAAGCATACAACTTCTCCCCAGCCTCCGAAGTCTCGTCGTTCCGCTTCTCGAGTCCTTTAGTTACATATTCAAATCAAGGAGTATTGTCGCAAGTAACTGGGAAATTGGCTTCAAGTAGTGCATCAGGTCAATCGGTTCAAGAATCGCAGTCAGCTCCGGTTGCTAAAAGTAGCGGCGCTGCCCCCAAACCGGTAGCGTATTCAGCGGCCCCACAGTTTGCTTACAATGCGATCACGCAACCGAAGCAAGAATACGCACAAGCACCTCAAGAGTACGCGTACGTACAAGCACCTCATCAGCAAATTGCTTTTGCTTCTGCTGCTGCACCACACCGAATAATATATGCAGCACAGCAGTCACCAAATGTTGCGTCGAAAGAAAATTACGAACCAGCACCTAGACAGTATTATGCAGTTGTTCCACAACTTGCTTATTCTCCTCAACAAGGAGGACACGTCGGAAGCGGATTGCAGTTGGCTTATGCTTTTGCTCCGCAAGGTGGACATTCAAATTCCCAACAAGTTTATTCAGTTCCTGCACCAGCTAAATATGCGAACGCTCAAGAAGCTTACAACCAGTAAATGTTTCTTAAAGTTTTAACCCAAGCGCTTTCTTTTGTACATACGTTTCCTATTTTTTTTAAATTGTTTTATAATAAATTTTAATGTTTATTACTTTTTTTCCATGTGTATCCTAAAATACCTCGTTTTTTAGCTGAAAAGCGATTAGATTGGTGCAAGGGAAACGTCGGTTAATATAAAGAACATGATGATGAAGGCTTCGAAGGATTTGAAAGAATACGATTTTCACCGTTAAACACATGCTCCATTTTGTCTAATAATAATTAATTCAATTTTTTGGCAACGTATTAGGTTGAATATCATAACATCAAAAGTGGATTTCTTGCAGTGGGTCCATTTTATAGAAATTAGTTTATTTTCTGAATAATGCAAATTTAGATTAGTACATGATTTGTTTAGTTTACGGTTAATAAATTTAACTATCTAATAAAACGATATCCAGCGCTACATAAATATTATTATAATCTTCTTAAAGAACACAGGATCCATAATATTTGATGTATTGGTAAGTATTAATAATAAAACTTAAGAACTTTAAGTCTGCCCAATACTTATATTTCGAAAAATTTTCGATTACTTAAAATAAATATACAGGGTGAGTTTTAGTGCGTATTTGATCCAGAGCGCCTTAGTTACTTATCAAAAAAAAGTAGTGTGCTATCCGAAATTGTTGGTAACCTTTTTTAGGTATTTATTAAAAATATCTGTGTATATACAGGGTGGTCCATATCTCCTGAAACAAACTAATTTTATTATTTTAAACAGAAAACCCTATATATTTTTTGAAATTTGGAAAAAGCACAAAAATTTATGTCAAAAACATGTATCCCACCTATACCAAACTCTAAGATATCAAAGATATTTAACATAATAAGAAAAAAATTTCAGTTGGAAAGGTCTGCAAAGAGCTTTTAACAGGGTTATTCACTATAAATTACCCACTTTTTATTATTTTAACTATAACGAAGTTGTTCTGCTTGCTACAAACCATTTTGGTGATTTAATTAATTAAATAACAATTATCAAACACAACATTTGTCATTTACATGGCCTACTTCGACAATGTTAACAATTATGTATCAAGTAACTGTGTTATTCTACGATTAAGAACTCAATAACAACTTAACATATGATATACTTTTGAAGTCAGAAAAAAAAAAGATTTCTTTAAAATGTAATAATATACAGGGTGTTACATTAAAAAAACACATCATATTTTTGTTTTGTCTTGTAAACGGCGAGTAATTGAACTGTTGATAGCATTTTAAGAGAATTCAGTTAGAACTATACAACTTTAATGTATAACTTTTTTATCTACAAGCAATAATATAGATAATAAAGGGTGGGTAATTTATAGTGAATAACTCAGTAGATACAGTTGTCTAACTACTGACATTAAAATAGAATGGAAAATAATATACTGGGCCAAAAGAACTCACCCTATTGGAAGATGCTCTTATTTTGCAAATCACGTCGTACGTCAATCATATTTGACATTTGTGAACTAGATAAATGCAAAATAGAAACAATGGACCGCTATACTCTACAAGAACGTAGAATCATTGTGTTTTAATTGAATAAGTTGGTCCCGTAATCTCGCGTTTTAGCGATTTGTCGACCAGCAAGTTCGCCTGATTCAACCGTTCGAGACTTTTTTCTTTGGGGCTACTGGAAGTCACGGGTTTATGCCAACAAGCCTCAAACAATAGCAGCTCTTAAGGAGACTATTCGACAAGAAAACGGGCACAAATGTGCATCAACACTGGGGGCGGCCACTTGACGAATATCATCTTCTCGACTTGACCAATAAATTCTAAAAGTTCAAATAAACATAATAAAAAACCCGAATCGAAGTTTTTCATTTAGAAAAAAAAAGAGAGCCTAACAACATCGGATGACTTCTTTTGGCCCACCTAGTACTAAGTGTTATTTTGCTTAAAAATTGCATATAAAATTAGCTGTACAGTGTGTCCCATTTTCAATGGTTTTTAGGGGTATTTCAAAAACGGCTAATCGTAGAGCGATGCAGTTTTCACTTTGGCTACTTTTTCAAGAAATTTGAAACTTTTGTAGCTATTTTTAAAAATGTTTGGTTTGGGACCTCCTAGCAGTTTTAAAATTTTCCTAGAACCCAGTGGCGTGCTGAGAATTTTTCTAAATCAAATAGTTTTTCAGATAATGATTTTCTTAAAAACCACCCTATATATTATTCTTCGATCGAGTTTACCTTTCCAACCATATTCGGGTGTTACTATATTCGATCGACAACGTTCTACCCCGAGAGAGGTCTCGTAAATTGATGATTTTTGATATAGGATCTCATCTTATCTCATCAGCCTTATTCTTCGGTCCATTTCTAGACATAGGCCTCCCTCATTCTTCTCCATTTGTCTCTATTTTTTTAGATCGTCTGTCTATCGCATTGGTAGACGTCTCCTAGATCTCTTCTCTAAATAGGGCCTCTATTTCAGTATTGTATTAGTTCCCCTTTTATCCTTATATCTGGCCACATGGCCGGCGTAGTTCCACTTTAATTCTGCCAGTGCCTCGGCAACGTCTTTTATTTTTGTTATGCCTCTTATCCAAGTGTTTGTTCTGTGATCTTTCAGTGTTGTGCCTAACATTTGGAGCTCTATTGCTCTTTGTGTCACTCTTAATTTGTTCAGCGAGTGTTTTGTGAGAGTCCACGTCTGTGCTCCGTATGTCAGACACATTGGCCAAATACTCTAGAACGTAGATGCCTCGGTATATTTTTATTTTTAGCGTCTTATTTAATTTTTCAAAAGCAGCCCAAGCCAGTCTTCTTCTTCTAAAAAATTTCTATTTTTGATTTTCATTTCCAAGTTTTATCATATGTCCTAAATAAACATAATTCTCCACTTCTTCCAGTTCTTGGTTTTAATTTTTATTTTCTGTTCTAGGGAACTACTACACATAACTTTTGTTTTGTTAGATTCATGTTTAGACCGATTTCATTTGATGGTTTGTCCAACTCTGTTAACATATTCTAGAGTTGTTCGGGAGTTTCTGCGATAAGAACGATGTCATCAGCGAATCTGAGGTGGTTGAGTCTTTTTCCATTTATTATGATGCCTTTGTTATTTAGCCAATAGAGTTGTTTGAAAACATCTTCTAAGGCATTCGTAAATAATTTTGGTGAGAGAGTATCCCCTTGTCTTATACTTCGTTTTATACTAATCGGTTTGGTGTTCTCATGCAGATGTACATAGCGTTCTGTATATGTTTTTAAGTAGCCTTATATATCGGTGGTCTATTCTGGCGTTTCTTAAAGATTTCATAATTGTCCAATGTTCTACTGTGTCGAAAGCTTTTTAGAAGTCGACGAATGCTAGGTTTAGTTCGAAGTTGTACTCAACTGATTGTTCTATTAGCATTCTCATTGTTAATAGGTGTAATAACTTGTACTATAGTCTTTTCGAAAACCAGCTTGTTCGATTGGTTGATATTCCTCAAGTTTTTTAGTTATGCGATTTGTGATGACTTTAGTGAATGTTTTATATAGTTGAGATAAAAAGCTTATCGGTCTATAGTTCTCGAGATTCGCCTGATCGCCTTTCTTATGTAATAATATCATGTTTGCGTTATTCCAGGTTTTGGAAATTTTTCCTTTTGATAGGCATATGTTATAAAGATCGAGTATCTTTGATAAAATTTCTTCTTCTCCTTCTTTTATTATTTCAATCACTATTCCATCGTCTCCTAGTGCTCTTTTGTTCTTCATTTGTTTTAATGCATATTGTAGTTCTTCAGGTGTTATATCTGGCATTTCTTCTAAACCTACGTTGATTATTTTTCTCTCAATGGTTGTAGTGTTGTTTTGCTGTTGAGTATTTGTGTCATATAGATTCGCATAGAATTTTTCTGTTTCCTTCATGATTGCTTCCAAGTTTGAGATCTCTTTTCCGTTTTTGTCTGTTAACGGCTTTCCGTTTCGTCTAAGACATTTTATTCCTTTGTTTTTTCTATTAATTTTCTACTTCAATTTCGTAGTAGTTTTGTAGATTTTTCTTATCATTCTTCTAGTTTCTTTTGCCATTTGTCTAAATTCTTCATATTTACCTTCCTTAAATAATTGCCTTTTTCTTCTATTTTATTTTTAGTATCTTGGCTTAGCTTTTCTATCTTAGGGTTTTTTATTTTAGCAACTTTTCTCCAGCTTGTTTGATTGCTTCTGTAATTATATCGTTCATTTTACTTATATCATTTCATATTCTGATGCATTTCATTTCAATTTCTCTGTATCAATCTTTGTTATTTTTTGATTTTAATAACCTGTGGTCGCTATTTATATTAAACGAATTTAGGGTTGTTACATCTTGTACTATGTGTTTTTTGCTTGACAAGATATAGTCTATCACATTTTTTGGTTTTAGATCTAGACTGATCCATGTCCACTTTCTTTGTTGTCTTTTGGAGAAGAAGGAGTTCATTTTATATAGGCGGTGTGCTGTTAAAAACTCCAAAAGCATACCTCCTCTTTCATTTCTTTTATCGTAGCTGAAGTTTCCTATATATTTTTCATTTTCTTCTTGCCTTTTCCCTCCTTTTGAATTGAAGTTTCCCATTACTAGAATGTGGGTAGTGATTTTCATTTCTTCTTCTGTATGAGTTGTTGTTGGTGCGTAACACTGTACTATTTTTATTTTGTATTTTGATGAGAATTGAATGATTATTGAAGCTACTCTCTCTGATTCGTTATCGAATTTTATAACATGTGTTGATATCTTTTTGTTAATTCATGAACCCATAAACGTCTTAGTTGCTGAGATACAGGGTGTTGAAAGTTTAAAACCAAAATTAAACATTTGTAATAAATCAAAAATGACTTTAAAATTTTTATCAAATTTTGTGACCAATACGCTCTTCTAGAAAGTCATATTTTAACATAAACTAACTTTTTAAAAATTTAACCAGTGGCGCGCTATAAGAATTAGTAACAACTTTTAGTCTCATATTTTTTACGCCACTGGAGCAAATAATTTTTTAATTTTTATTCATTTTTGGTCAAAAAAGTAATATCATTTCATGGTCCTAAAATGAACGGTTTTAAAGATATTGACTTATAAACAAAAGTCTGCAAGTACTGACTTATTCCAAATTATTATATGCAGTGCAATTTGCCCGTCGGCGTTTTGCTAAACAATTTGCTTTAATCCATACTACTAAGCCGTTTAAGGGTTTATGTTCCTATATCAAAATTTACCAATTTACAAAACCTCTCTGGGGTAGAGCGTTGTCGGTCGAATATAGCAACACTCTGTATACATACATACATTTACATTTATTTACTGACAATTACACACCATACTCTCATACAAAACGAAAATAGGTCATGCTAGTTTGCACTGTTTTTCTTCAACTGTGTACACAATATATTATCTTTAACAGCAAATTTGAAACACTGAAGGCTACTTAAATAAAATAAAGTGTGATAATTATTATAAAATATGGCAGTTTGATATTTAAACGACGGCTTAAACTTTTCGGTATTGTGTTTAGGTATTCTGTCAAGTATTTTTCTTCCATTCTGTTCACGTGGTATAAAATTTATAGAGTCGCCATTCTTTTCTATCTTACCCTCACCATCTCGGACGTTTTACTTTTATAGTCTCCACTATATCGATGTCAATCTCTATTTGATCTCTTATATATTTGTGTCTTACTCTATCCATACATGTGTGTCTGCAACAACGTCGCCAGCAATCCATCTCCATAGCTCTTAATTTCTGTCTATATACTCACACAGTATCCAAAGTTCTGACTAGATATATCTTTTTTAAATTAATTTTAAGCCCCCAATTTCACATTCGTCAATTAACTTTCTCATCATATAATTTGCGTCCTATTTATCCTCCGCTAGAACCACCTGTTCGTCAGCATAGTGTAGTGTATAACGTTTATTCCCATGAGTTTGCACTTCTTTCTCTAGTTATCCAATTTAGATATATCTTAAAAAGTGATGGGGATATGCATCATCCTTACCTCAAGCCCTTTGATACGATTATACTTTTGCTCAATCTTTGTCCTGTCATATTCTTATATAAGGCTTTAACCGTTTAACGGTTTATTTGATTTCTCTCTTGGGCCTTCCACAGCTTTATTAATTACACGCTATCATAAACTTTTTTGGGGTTTATAAATATAAGATGCACTTCTCTATCTTGTGCCGATCTCTTTTCGATTATTTGTTTGATGAAGAATAAATTGTCAATGCATGATCGGCCCGCCTTAAATCCTCTTTGTTCCTCTCGTTTTTGAATTCCTTTTCTATCCTCTCCTTAACTATCTTTTCGTAAAGTTTTCCCATTGTATCTAATACTCTGACCACTCTATAATTCGTGCACTCTTTCTTACACCTTTTCTTGTAAATATTTGTTATATATGCGATGTTTTCATCTTTCGGCACCTCTCCTTCCCGGTACATTTGTTAAACAGTTTTGTTATCATTTTCATTAATTTTTGTGAGCCGTTTTACAAGTTCTATGTTTAATCCTTCTGGGCCCGGAGCTCGGCCATTTTTTATTCCCACCAAGGCTTGTTCTACTTGCTTTTTAAAATATGGAATAACTCCTGAAGTTTATAATATAAAAATGACGTACTGAAAGAGATTGGTTCAGTAATTACACAACCACTTGTCCATTTAGTAAATCAAATTTTCATAAACGGCGTTTTCCCCGATGAGTTGAAAATTTGCAATTGTCATACCTATACACAAAAAGGGCTTTAAACACAACATGAATAATTATAGACCTATTTTACCAATTAGTTCAATAACCAAAATTGTCAAAAAGCAATGGAAGTGCGACTTATAACATATCTTATAACATACAAATTAATTTCTAAAAACAATTTGGTTTTAGAGAAGCTTTCTTTACTGTAGACGCAATTGAATGTTTAACTAGGAGCTAATATGACTCCATTGATAACAATAAACTAGCTCTAAGTGTTTTTCTAGGCTTTCAATACTACTATAAATCATGTCCAATTGATAGAAACGTTGGAGAAGACAGGCATAAAAGGTATATCACTCAATTTAAAGTCCAGCTACTTAACTGGACCAAAAAATTAACTTGAGTAAAATTACCAACATGGACATTAATACTTTATAGTCATGCCGCCAAATGGTTGGCAAACTTGGGGCATGAACCCTAGGGTAACTAACTGAATCTGCAAACGGGTCGTCAAAAATGGAGGAAAGTAGACCAAAGTGCCGCGTATGTAAAGTTGGCAAAGGTGCAAAGGCTTGCTTGTCTGCTCACCAAACGTGCCATGAAATTCAGACCTTTCTGAGTTTGGTTCCTCTACCGGTGTCATTAAGAAGGAAACTATTAAGCAAAGCCTCAAATTACATAAGTTATAGCATGTTAAAGAAGATAATCTCAAAAGTCGTCTAGGAATTTGTAGAGCCACTCCTTTATAAGATATGGATGCAGCAAGCAACCAGAAATAGTTCACAGACGGATCCAAAATGGGAAATGGTGTGGGGGTAAGAGTAGTGTGACTGAGGTTTAAAAGACACAAGACTCTCAGTGCTGACGCCACCATTTTTCAAGTAGAAGTTCACGCTATCTACTTGGTGGCAGAACATCTCCTCACCAAAAATCTATGCAAACAGCATATATGCATCATGTCGGACAGTCAAGCGGCATTAAAAGCACTACAAAGTAACAGCTTGAGATCACACATGCTACACCAGTTCCATTAGGCTCTAAATCAATTGGCGGACAAGAACAAAGTTGAACTTGTCTGGCTGCCAGGACATTGAAGCATAGGTGTCAATGAGGAAGCAGATCAGCAAGCAAAGCTTGGAATAGCAACTCTTATAGACCCAAAAGAGAGGGGAGAAAGAGTTAACGTACGCAGAAGAAAATTTGAAGCTACTCTGTGGTATACTAAAGAGACACATCTATTGCAAGTATCACTTGAAAAAGATGGGGCTTGTGGATGATGATACATGCAGGTACTGTAGTAAAGAGGTGGGGCGCATGGACCACATCATTGTGAGATGCCCGGCCCTCTACTTAAAAAGAATTTATTTTCATTTTGGAAGAAGATCAACTAAAACTTTCGGCTACCGATCGGATCAAATTTGTCTAAGACTTAGTCCAACAAAAGGGGAGCACAAAAGGTTTAATTTGGTTGCAGTGCAGGAGGTTTTTTCCATGACACTCACCCCATTCCTAATAATAATAATACTTGGGTTGATAGGAATAAGAAAATGATTTAACTTTTGTTAGAAAATAGTGCACCTCGTTCCTTATTATAGAAAGATTGTGTAATTGTTGAACATTTATTTACAATCTTCTACTAATATTTCGAGGTTATGTGACTTCAATTTTACGTAGTTCATTAAAAAATCAGCAGTAAGGGGACACATATTAACCAATTTTTCATTATTCAGTTCTGTTTTGGCCGTCCTTAAATCTTGTTAATGTTTAGCCATTTTGAAATGATAACATCTTGGTAAGCATTTTCACCTTCATAAACGGTTCCTACTTCAATCAGCAACCTCAATGTCATACATTTGTGTCATTAACAAAGCATAATTTACGCTTTTTACATTGACTATAAGAATTGAGATCTTTACATATTTGGACAATCATTTTTTCAACGTTTTGTTTTCTATTACGGGAGAATAACCGCGTCTTTATTAAGGTTTCATACTGTGCGTATATACAACCTGTCCGTGTAGTTCCCAACCTTTAATATTTCCTTTAAAACATGTAACGGTTGCAGTTCACAAATAATAAAAGATAAAAATAAAGTGACGGTTCTAGCTACGCAACCTAAAAAAAAGAAAGAACAATATTTGGCTCAAAATAGCGTACTAAACTTGTGGGAGATCCCTTATTTATAAGCGTTAGCACAGCAGTGTCTGGCTAAGTCGGTGAGATGGGGAAAGTCCTTGGGAAAACTAAAAGAAATAGCTGCTGCGTAATGAGGCGCACCCTGCTGGGTAAGAAAAAAAAATAAAACCGATCAACAGAAATTCACTAGGTTTTACTTAAGAGTCTAACACCATACAACAAACACAAATCAAAGAGAGACAAACGACATATAAATATAGCACATACAATTTAAAATATTAGGAGTATCTAGGAGAAATGATAGAGTCTGTCGCATAAAACTTGCGTGCATTAGCAATAGCCAATTAGTTATAGTTTGGGTTCAATATGTCGCAATTCAGTTAAGTTTTTCGTTTATTAACCCCAAAATAGAAGTAGCGTACCAATTTAAGAATGGTGATTAAGGAAACTCAACGTACACACGGTGAACTTAAAAACTAGTCATTACACACGTTCTAATACGAAATACAGCTCCCGCCAATCCAAAAGACCTTTTGTTTTAGCTTAGCCCGCAATAATGACAGCGCCCCAACTCTGAGGGAGTTAATGCCAACCACAACGAATAAGAATTCTCTTAAACGCTAAAGATACAACCGCTTGATGTTGCGTGTACTTAAGTTTCGAGCGCATGCAAAATGAATTGGTTCCTTAAAACGATAACTTAGCTGTATACTGATGCATGTAGTTCTGATAAGGAAAATCCTTGCTAACGACAGCTAGTTGACAGCTACTTGAAGATCAGTAGAATTTTACTGAAAAGAAATAGAAGACACAGCTTTGGGAGCAGATTGTTGCCTTTGTAAATAGCAAGCGTACCGCGTGCGTGACCCCCAACCGCTGAAGAATGTTCGGCCGTGTATTTTCTAGGTCGACAACAGCGCGATTGCAGGCACGTTTTGTGTCACAAAGGATTCCCAATTGCTCGTTCTAGCGCTCTCAGGAATTATTTAGACAGTCAATTATGAGTAGAATATGAGGTCCAGACACGTGCTAAATCAATACGTTGTAATTAGCAATTAATACAACCACTAAATTAACCAGAAAAATTGCAAAAAAAACACTTGCGGCGGAATTGGTCGGATTTATATTTCAACACTAATTTATCGTGTAATTATTGAAGCTACGTTGAAATTTTATATGTAGTTTTTAGCTACGTACAGCACCGCCAATCGCCCAAAATGAAAAGAAAGTTCTAAGATGTTGACCCGTAGATTCGATTAAAACTCTGAAAATTCCGATCTACCAATAGGAAAATTCGTTTCATGCGCGGTAAATTTGATTTTCGTCGCAACGCGCAACTCGAATATTTTGAACCGTAACAAACATAGATTTTATCAAAATCAGTTTTGACTATTCATCTAGGTTTCTCAGTGGTTACAATTTGAAAATATTTTTAATTATACAAGGTGTGCCATTCTCATAGAACCATTGTTAACTTTGACATTTTAAATGGAAACATATATTTTTTATTTTGAAGCTACGTAAAAAACTATTCAAAAGTGATACTTTTTGAGATATCGAATTTTGAACACTTCCTTGGGTCAATATCGGGCTTCTGATATTTCAGGTTGCTATTTGAAAAACCAAGCTTAAATTTTGTTTACATTTAGGCCGGTAAAGGCTTTAACTGTCCACAGTTTAAAAGTGGACATCGTGTTGTAACGGTTAAATAGGCCATTTTCCTACAAAACATTGTTAATTTAAAATCCACTCGCCGAAGTTAGGCAACTTACGATACACCGGTGTTAAACCGAAGATTTGTAGTCTTTTCATAATTTTGGCGAGAATACGCCGGAAAAACTTTGAGGTGAATCATGGGAATTTATTAAAACGAACGTCCTTTCTGACTTATAGGTTTTCGTTCCAATTTCTCAACCGCAAGCGCCATGTTATAATTTTAAGTCTCGTGTGGAACTTATAGTAATTTCTGTCTGCAAGAACGAGGGTTTTCTCCATAAATAATGAGTGTATCTCCACGACTCGAAGTGGACGCTTTTGAGCCGTTTGTAGTAGCACTCGTTTTATTCCACAGGTAAATATAAGAAATAAGATTGCTGCTTTTCCAAGAAAGGGCATACTTACAAGTGCATGTTTTCTTACAGAGGTTTTTTTTCGTTACTCTTCTTTTTGGGTCGTCTTGCTGCCGTTTAATCCGTACTCGTCAACGACCACATCGCCACGAAGTACAGGTACATCTGATCACGTCCTTGGGTTGAACACGACCGTTCACCAACTAAGAGAGGTACAGAGAATCAGCCACCGACTTAGACTACTTCCAAACGTTCGTATGGGAACCATCTTTGTCGCGGGAATATTTCACCACCTCCAGGGATCCTCGGCCATCGTATCAGGTCGTACACTTTCATTATTCTTTCGCTTTTCGTGTTATCGGCACCATCCCCAAGAGAGACTTTACGTCGCTGGTAGAAATGTACGGTTCTCGCGCAATCGAGACTGATTAACTTTATGATCACTGCATGTTAATGTAAATCGCACTGTAATGAAAATTCTTTCTGTTCGGGACGTGTAAGAACCACTCGTTATTTGAAATTAAGACAACCCCTGTTGTAGGGACATCCTTCAGACGGCACGTAGTGCACTATCGTTGCTCCCTGAACCTTGATTTAATGAATACTGGCACTTGCCAAATTAAATACTCACTTACACGACATCTCGGTTTTACATTTAATTACATGCGAGTATAAATATAAATAAATGTCAACACAACCGCCATATTGATAAACCATAGGCGTGCGGTTTCGCGTGCATTTTGAATGGCGAACGAATCAGTAGCGGCGTGAAATTTTATTGTCTAGCTATATCATTTGTCTTCCTGTTTTATATGTGTATGTTGTGTGTTGTTGTACGTCTTATGGAAGAAATTCGTAAGCGTACTATGGGTCCAGAAGAATCCTTGAGTTTCTTTTTAGATTTGATACAAGGTCTATTCGACCGTCTCACTAAACCACCTCCTGAAGCAGAACGGTTGGACATGATTCTTTGCAACCTTTGACCCTTTTATCAGACACAGTTAGCTTTAGCTCCTATTCACTCGACCTCTGAGTTACTGGCCTATGGCAAAAAGCTTGAATTTACACGCTACTCGATAGACACGTTTCGACCACCATCCTTACGTAAGACTAATAAATTATTGGAACCAGAGTTGGCATGTCTTTCTTTAGCCGCGTTAAGTGATGCGACAAATACTCAGATAGCTCTACTTAGTACTCCTTTAGTCGCGTCAGATCACTCTGCCAAGTTTTCTTCTCGTGCAATACTTAACTCTTCTAGAGGTCCTAGAGAAGTGGTTTGTTGGAATTGTGAGAGAAAGGACATATTCTCCTCACTGTCCTCAAGTACAGCAAAAACATTGCTACGGTTGTGAACAGCTCGGGCTGAGTAGGGTTAACTGCTCTAACTGTAAGCCTCAGGAAAACTAATTTGTGGGTCGGGGAACCGAGGAGCCGACTTCACGCTTGCTTATCCCTCGGAAAATGGATGGAAAGATTTAGACATGCGTAACCGTTTTAATTTGGACTTTATCTTAAGTAGTGTGAGAGGCGACGAACGCCCATACTTCCGTTTAAAAATTCTAGGTCATGAATGTTTGGGCTTACTTGACTCTGGAGCTTCTCGAACCGTCATGGGAGATCCTGGATGGAAGAATCTTTGCTCTAGTGGGTGTTCTGTGCGACCTTCTTCTATTGCTGACTGTTCATTAGCAGATGGGCGGAAATGTTCTTTGATAGGCGTTGTTCTCTTGCCGCTTACGTTGGAAGAGAAAACTATTCTTCTAGAAGTATTGATCATTCCGGACTTGCCTCATACTCTGATCTTAGGGGTCGACTTTTGGAAACATATGGGTGTTATCCCTGACTTCCGTACTGGACAATGGTCGTTCATTCCTCCTTCTCTAAGTACCTTAGTTACCCCTACTCAACTACACGATTTTGACGAACTAGATGCTGGACAACAACGAGAACTGTCAAAGGTGTTGACAGGGTCCTTTAGTTTGCAATCTTCAGGTTTTGGGTGCACTTCACTAGTAGAACATTGAATTATTACTAAGTCAGAACCAATTAGACAACGACATTATCCTATGTCTCCTTATCTATTAAATCAGGTGAATGCTGAATTAGACAAGATGCTTAGGTTAAGAGTAGTGGAACCCTTTTCTAGTCCTTGGAGAAGTTATATAGTTATGGTCAAAAAAAAGGATGGGTCGTACCGCTTCTGTATTGACTTCCGGAAGGTGAACGCAGTCACCGATCGCGATAGCTATCCACTTCTTTTTATCTCTTCAATCTTGGATAGGCTGAAAGGTGCTAAATACTTGTCGAACTTAGACATTCGGTCGGCATATTAGCAAATTTCACTTAGGTCTGAGTCTAAACCTATTACAGCTTTTGTAGTTCCTGGTCGGGGGTTATTCAAATTCTCTAGGCTTCCCTTCGATCTACATAATTCTCCAGCTACCTTCCAACAACTTATTGATAGAATCTTGGGATCGGACATAGAACCGTATTGTTTTGCCTACTTAGATGACATCGTCATTGCGACCCCTACTTTAGAGCGACATCTTGAAGTTCTTTCTTTGGTTTTAAGACGACTCTTTACTGCTGGCTTACCTTACGAAAAGAAAAATGTCACTTTTGTCGTGAAGAACTTCGATATCTAGGCTACGTAGTGAATAAACATTGACTTTTGGTAGACCCGGACATGGTGTCCGCAATTCTGAATATGGCACCACCGAACACAGTCACTGAAGTACGCCAAATAGTAGGGATGGCAAGTTGGTATAGACGTTTTATTTCGAACTTTTCATCGCTGATGTCTCGTCTTACTCGTTTAACACGGAAAAACATAACTTTTTGTTGGGATGAAGAATGTGAGAAAGCCTTTGCTACCCTGAAACAACTTCTAGCTTTTGCTCCTATCATAAGGTGTCCTGATTTTGCTCGTCCTTTCACGATTCAGACTGATGCTTCAGACTTCGGTTTGGGAGCTGTTCTATCACAAACTTCGGAGGAAGGGAAAAAAGTCATTTGTTTTGCTAGTCGTTCCTTGAGGAAACTAGAGCGACACTACTTAACGACCGAGAAAGAATGCCTTGCTGTGCTATGGGCTGTCGAACGGTTTCGCCCGTACTTCGAAGGAACGAGATTCACGGTGATCACAAAGTCCGTCTAGCAGACTTGCTCGTTGGTCTATACGTTTGCAACAATATGACTTCCAGATCATACATCGCAAAGGGACTGAACATCTGGTACCTAATGCCCTTTCTCGCTCCGTTCTGAAAGTAGAACTTAATTTGATTTCTAATAACCATCCTATTGATACTGAAAGTAACAAATGGTACTTTTCTCTTTGCACAAAAATTTTTTCTGCTCCTGCTAAGTATCCGAAATGGAGAGTCGACAATACGCGTATCTATAAATACTGTGATGGACAAGGACCACTTCCTTTAGAGGACCATAATGAACGATGGAAAATAGTAGTACCTAAACCTGACCCTATTCGAATCCTTTGTGAGAATCATGATGATCCTACCGCCGGACATGTTGGCGTATACAAAACCTTTGCTCGTATTGCTAGATCCTACTATTGGCCAAAGTGTCGTGCTGACATTCACTCTTATATAAGAAAATGTACTACCTGTGGTGCTTATAAAGTAGAGCAAAATCAACCTGCTAGACATTTAGCTCCGCGTGCTATGGCTACTAAACCTTGGCAAGTTTTGAGTATAGATTTGGTCGGTCCTTTGCCACGATCTACAAAAGGTCACTCCTATATCCTCGTTATCTCTGACTACTTCACCAAGTACGACAACCCTAGTCACCAGGGAATAAATGATAAAAGTGTATAAAGGGTATGAGAAGAAAAAAAACTGTAATCGAAAATTCTCACAGATCGATGTAAAATTAAATTTTCTACAACTTTGCTGTACATATCTGTCTACCAAACCCAACCGTTAGCTGTGAAACTCGTTTTGTTTATATAAAATACACGTTCCATCAAACCATTTTTATTGGCAACTCGAAATTATTAAATAGATCATCAAAGCTTACAACAAAATTGAAGAATAAATTTAAAAATGGTAGGAGTAACCTAAAAGAATGGACAAAACCGATTTTGAAAAAATCTACACGTACAGGCTATGTGAACAGGATCGTGTTATAAATAATATGTTCTTGAAGAGAAATTTTGAGCAACCATTTGGAACAATTATGATAAATTATGCGCATTTTTTTGCCTAAAGCTAAAATATTGTCGCATTTTTTAGTGGTCATTTGCAAATTGATTTATTTTTAACTTTATATCTTTTTTTGAATAACTTTACGCATCAATAACTGTATTAAAAAGTTTTTTTGCAAGAAATATATAATTTTCTATTTTAATTACTTGATATTTATTAACTTTTTTGCATTAATGCTAATGCTGTTGTAGATACAACATAAAGTGCCACATGAAATGGTAACTTGTAAAAGTTTGTATTGCTTTAATTGGAAAACTTAAAGCTTAAATGATTCTTAATTACGAATATCTTCGTGGATTTCAAATTTAGTTTTCATTGTTCCTTGCTTAAATTTTTGTTTTGTAAAATTAAAGTGGATATTTAAACACCTTACGTATTACAAATTTGTTGAAAACTAAATTCAACAGTTGACTTCAAGTTTGTTTCGATCGGAAATGTTATTAATTTATGGTGACAGCGACTTTGTTACGTAATAATACATTTGTCATGGGAGTTGATTCCTAATACGCATAAATAATGTCAACACTAAAATTAACTAACTTTAGAAACTCTATTACTTTATTAACAAATAAAAGGTTATTTTCAAGTTTGCGAACTTTAGATATGATAACAAGAAAAGTTTTTGTTTGTATACATTTGTTGAAACTTAGTCATTTGTTAAGTAAGCAACGACATATTTACTGACACAATGATTTGAATCAAAAGCAAAACTATTTTATTGTGGTCCGTCAAGTCGGACTGCTAATTAAGTTTTTCTTATGTTTAAAATGAATAACGTGTTAATTTTTTAGTTGGATGTACCTGCATTATTTTAGGTATTTTTGAAATTTTGTAGGAGTTAAGAAAGCTCATTATCACGAACCAGTTTGTCATTCTGCTTCCCTATTTTGTCAGTTCTAATTTCTTACTTGTCACCCAACTAATTTGATTTACTTTAGAATATTTAATGTTTTGCTGTGTTAACAATAAAATGAAGGAAATGTTTACACCCAACGCAATTCATATAAAGTGGGAAGCAGTCAAAAGTTTTAAATAAGATCAAAAGATTTATATTCTCTTTCACATTTAACGTGCTCTTCAACATCGAGAAAGTAGATCAAAGTGTTGGGAGCTTTACTTGCCTTGATTTTTGTTGAAGGTATCATAGCATCACATCTTCTGTAATTCCTTGGACCTTCTTTTCTAGGCACCAGTCTTTAAACAAAAAAAAAATATTTTTTCATAAACCGCTTTCGACTTCGTGGGTAGTAAACTGTCAATTGCTGCCTTCGCACCGTGAAGCAATTCAACAGGAATTCTTTGGGTTGTGACAACCTCATTCTCGTCGCTACTACTGCCGCTTGACTGTCCGACATGATGCTATTTTTAAACGAAATTATGCACTGCACTTAAAATCAAATTTTTTTTGGTAATGGCTTCGATTGTTTGAAAAAAAATTTTACGCCTCCACAAGGAGTCTTGACCATGCCATTATATTGTAGGATTTTTATATATTTTTTAAAATTTATATTGTCTATCGACTTATTTCAAAGTAGGGGTGCCTTTAGATACTGCACACCAGGTGGGAGTGTGCACCTTACGTAGTCCTGTTAGTGGGCGCGTCAACTCTATGATTCTTATTAAGATATATTCTGCGCACAACGACTGTGACTAGTAAACAAACGTGTTCACAAATAGAAACCATATCTTCAAAGAGTTATGAAATAATGCACGATCATTATATTGGGAATGGGGTGAGTGTCATAGAAAGAACCTCCTGCACTGCGACCAGATTAGATCTTTTGTGCCCCCCTCTAGTTAGACTTAGGAAAGATCTATGTCTTTGACAAATTCGATCGTATCCTTAGTCGGAAGTTTTAGTAGATCTTTTTCCAAAATGAAGTTGAGTTTTAAGTGTTTGTATCTCTTTAGGCACATCTCTCTGGCTAAAGCCGAACATAACGGATGGCTCTATTAAAGATTTTGCTGCCTCTAACTTTACTTGCTGATCTGCTTCCTCATTGCCTCCTATTCCCTCATGGCCTGGCACCCAGACAAGTTTAACTTTGTTTTTGTCCGCCAGTTGATTTAGGACCTGATGGCACTCGTGTAGCATGTATGATTTTAATCTATTACTTTTTAGTGCTTTTGATGCCGCTTGACTGTCCGACATGATGCTTATGTGCTGGTTGCTTTGGTTTTTGGTGGGAGATGTTTTGCCACTATATGGATAGCGTGTACTTCTGCTTGAAAGATGATAGGGTCAGCACTGAGAGACTTGTGTCTTTTAAACCTTGGTCCTACCACTCCTGCCCCCACACCATTTCCCATTTTAGATCCGTCTGTAAACCATTTTTGAGAAGATCCCGGCACGCAGTCCGGGTCTCCAGTCCAGTCTTCCCTAGTGGGGAATCGGACATTGTATTTATTGATCAAAAATCATTTTAGGGTTCGTTTGGTTGTTTACTGCAACTGTGTCTAGTAAAGAAGTGGTTGTAAGGATTCCTAAATGACCTTTGAGGTTGCCTTCTTTAAAATGGTATACCTCATGTAATTTGAGGATATGCTTTATACTTTTCTCCTTAATTGCCACCGGTAGAGGATCCAGCCTGAGAAGACGCTGACAGCGGTGGCGTTGTATTACATTTGTATCATAACATTTGACGAAATACCAAAACCTTGCTTTAGAATTAGGTTAAGTTAACGTTTCTACAATTTTGATTCATTTAGTGCAATATAGTTACCCAAGTCAAAACTGGGATGTGAATTGTGCGCACTCAGTAAGCACACGATAATTTACGAACGGCACGAAGTGTTACATAGCGTTTTAAATTGGGAACGATTTTGGGGGCACATGCATACCAAGTGTGTAATTTCTGAACGCACCCTAGTTGTAGAAAAAACGTTGTTTATATTTTGTGCGTGTAGCTTCTTTTAACGGTAAGATAGATTTTTTATCACACTTAATATAAAAATAACTATTTTAAAAGCTGTCACGAAATGTTGACATTTTTGTTAAATTCTGAGTTGACAAAATGTGTATTTTTTTGTTACCTAGCTGCGAAGTACATTTACGTTTTAGAAGTATAACAAATGTAAAAAAAATTGCTTTTTTTCGACACTTTTTCGCAATTTTTCAATTAATTAAATAACATATAAAATTTTTATTTAATAATTTAAAATTTTAATACAAAGGTGACCCCTGTAGACCTATGCTTTTTATTTTGTCAATACAACCCATAGTGAATCAGTTGGATTCAAAACTGAATGTGTTTTACCTTGATAATGATTGCTTGGGAGGAGATCCGCAGTCAGTTTTGGATTACTTAAAGTGTCTTATTGCAAAATGTAAGAAATTGGATTGGAAATAAATCCCATTAAATGCGAACTCTTTTTTAATGGTGTTTCCAAATGTGAAGTAGTTGACAACTTTTTCGAATTGTCCCATGGGATTTGAGTAATAGGAAAATCTAAATTAATGCTTCTGGGTGCTTAGTTGACAGTCTGGGCCACACGTGCTGTTTTCAACCTGAAAACTCACGAACTGGAATGACTTTGTGACCGTTTAAAGTATCTTCCTGTACATGTGGCCTTTTTCGATATTGTCTAGCCATTCCAAAACTGTTGTATCTGATGAGATCGTCCCCTTCGTCCCCTTGCCGAAAGTTTATGGACATTCTATCTGGGTGGGACCGTTTACTTAGAGAATTTGTGGATAAATTAATTAACATTAATCTTTTGGACCAACAATGGACTATAGCATCCCTTCCTATTTGTTATGGAGGTTTAGGTCTACGCCGGGCTAAGGATATATGCCTTCCAACCTTTTTCTAATTATTGAATGGTTATGCTGATTTAATCCTGTTCATGTACCCCTTTTTTTGGATAAATCAAGCATTTTTTGATAAAACGAAAATTGTTTGGTTGACATCTTTTAACCAGGAACCTGAATTATGTTTTGTCCAGCAGAACTGGGATGAAATCGTTATTCACAATACTATTTCTAGCCTTTTGTTTGACGAAGCGACATATAAAGCAGCCTGTAGGAATGAGTCCGGTGCATGGTTGACTGCTCTACCCTCTAAATCTCTTGGATTTTTTTTTGATGATAACACTTTTAGAATAACAATAGCGATCCGCTTAGGATTGAAAATTTGTACTCTACATGTATGCATCTGTAGATCTAATAGCGGATGAGAATGGAAATTGTAGACTAAATTGTATAAAATTTGTAGGTAGATGGTCTAGACATTCTGAACTCAACGGAATAATAAAACAAGCACTTCATTTTGCAAAAATTCCGTCTACACTGGAACCAACGGGACTTAGCAGGGAAGATGGAGAACAACCCGATGTATTGACTTTTACTCCTTGGAACAACAGGAAATCTTTAATACGGGACGTGTTGTTTGCCGTTTGGACTCTGGGCTGTTGGTCGGAGGAAGCTGTGGAGTTTGTAAATATTTCTTTAAAAATTAGGTTGATATCCGGTAAGAACTGATCAAAGATATTTCTAACGCAAAAGATAAGTCTTGTTATACAAAGAGGAAATGCTGGTTGCACCATGGGAACTATCCCTGCAGATTGACGTTTGGACGAGATTTGTTACATTTAAATATTTATTTTTAAATTTTATATTATTTTCGAATAACTAAACATTACTATTAACTTAAGCAATAATAATTATTTATTTTGTACTACACGTAAATTAAGAGTTCTAATGTAGCAGTGGGTTAAATTTATACCATATATGCAGTGCTGTTAGTTACCGTAGCGTTTAGTTCTGGGTGTTTACTGCACACACAGAAACTTCCTTAAGGAACCCGTTTGCTCTGCTGAAGATGGTAACAATTTATTAGAGATTTAAATTTGGTTTTGTATAGCATCTTCAATATATGCCTTCGCCATTGTACTAGATTGCCACCCTCTATTTGTATTGATGGTTGCAATATCGACACCTGCGTCAGCTAAAAGAGAAAAGCGCCTAAAGCATGTGACGGTATTATTTCGCAAATAATTGATTTATAGACCAATTTCTCCCTACTGTATAGACAGCCGTGTTTACAATCATGCCTTTGAATATGAATTTTTGTATTGAAAAATTTTCTGAAGATTTTAGTTATTTAAAATTGCCAGTTCCGATAATTTATCTTCATTGGCTCGCAAAAGTTATACCTTATTTTCTATTTGCTGACCGTCGTGAAAAGGTGTGCATGGAGAATGTTGTTTAAAAATTGAACAATTAGACATGTGCTTTGTAGTATCAATTGAAGTAAAATCATCCCATTTAAATTAGGGAATAAGTCTTCGACTACTGTTCCTGTGTAAGTACTTTTTTACTTTCCTTTGTTTTAATAAAATATTTGCTATCACGAGTTTTATAAATTGCAAGAACTTTTTTGTTGGTTTTTCTCTTTGGCTTTTTCTGCTGGTCACTTCAGACGTACTCCGTTTTTAATTAGTCAATGGATCTCTAATTATGGTTATGCTGGCAAGGATAATAATCCAAAAATTATAAAATATCGAAGTGGGTCTGGTTTTATCACCAACGTTGGAATTTCAACCTACCTTGGAACCAACTTTTGGTCAAGGACACCACCTAAGATGAGGCTGTTATCTAGTTCTTTGCGAGTAACCCAGCAACTGTTATCAACGGAGTCCATTTTGGTTTTTCCTTTTCTTCATTGGATAATAACATACTAGATTTGAATGCGAAAGCTGTCACATCTGCCGATTAACTGTCGAATACCAAAGACTTCCTATTTTTACAAACTAAGTTAATTCTTTTATGCATGTCATTTATACATTTTGTCGCGTTCTATGTATACGTACCGCGGCCGTGAGTTTAGCAACGTACCTTTTTGGTGCTGTATCGATAATTTTGTAAACTAGAAAGATCTTTTCAAGTACCTGATTGATTTTGTGCGGTTTTAACCTATTTAAATAATAGGCCAAGGTCCGGTACTCTCCGTAATTATTGTCAAGTACATTCCGACTAATATTTGCCACGGGAACTCGGTGAATCGCTCGCATAGAATAATCGGTGCTACGACTGTCAAAAGTTTACAATACGCTAACCTATTTGGGGCGCTTGTTATATTATTTATGTTACATGTTATATTAATCGGAATTACCTTTTCTAGCTAAAATCGATTATCAGGTACTTCCTGTATAAACTTTTCAATTTCTTCTTTGGTTAGAATCATGGAATTTTTGGGTCGGTCCAACTGATTTGTTTTTTAAATACGGTATTAGCTTCGCAAATTGTGTTATGTTTACATTGTCCTTGACATTTAGGATACTTTTCAACATAGAGTGTAAAGACTATAAGGTTGAGGATTTCACTTTTTTAGTTTTATGCTCAAAGTATGCTAGTAATACTGCTTCAGAAACTTTTTCAATTTTCTTTGTTCTGATTAACTGTGACAAAGCATTTTGGGCCGTTTCAAACACTTTCTCTGGTAAATGTTTATCTTCTTCACTCTTTGAGCTCATTGCGAACTAAACACTAAATAGATTGGACTTATTGATTTGTTTAATGGAAAGTAAATTGTGAGCTAGGAAAAAGATAGGCCAGATTGCAGTAAAATGTAATTTTGAATAAATAAAATTTTTTTTAAATCGAAAATGGCGAAATAATGATTTAGATTAAAATTTTTTATTTAAATAGAATATGTAATTAAATTTATTTAGGGTTGAAAATTTTTAGAAAGCAATTAAATATTTTTTTGTAAAATAATTTAGTTTGTGCATGAATGAATATTTTTCGTTTAATTAAAGTAAACATTAACAAACAGAAAAACACCAAAGCTGCACCAAAAGACTTTACTCGGACACGTGTTTCAATAACTAAGCTATCATCATCAGCGAAACGATTGAAACACGTGTTCGAATAAAGTTTTTTGGTGTTTTTCTGTTTGTTAAATAGACGCTGCAGTTTAGTGTTCCATTTCTTTGGAAAAGTAAACATTGTTTAGGAAGTAAGTTATTTGTAGCGATAATTAAAAAAATGCACAATGAACACTAGGTGTGAAGAAACGATGAACGTGTATTAGTTTACGAAGGTTAAAAGTGTAAAAAGACAGACAATTTTATGTATTGAACGAAAGTGAGAAGAAACATTTTAAAAATAACATTAAAGTATAAAAGGGGCAATAGACGAGAAGAGGGAAGAACGTGTTTCGACTGAATACCGGGCATTCAGTTTTCAACCGTCAACAATCAAGTATTAAGCAAATTATTCTTAAAGGAAAAACATTAAGTTTGAATTTCTAATTCGAATGGAAAATGAGAGTAGGATATCGAGAATGACGTTAATGTAAAACGTATTTTGTTGAACATAAAAATTAAGTAAACTACGACAGTTAAATGTAATATAAACTGATCAATCAATTAAGTTGTAAGTTAATTTAATAGTGTACTTAGCGAATTACAAAATGATGGCAACGGCAGTGGTGACCTCATCATACACCACTGATCGGTTTAAATAAAAATTCTTTTTCCTGTGATGCAAATATTTAGTTTACTAAGTACATTATTTTTGTAAGTGTTTTATCCATATAAATTCATTTTCTTCAAGCATTCTTATCGTTATACAAACGCACTAGATTCAGGAATTAATTGCGTTTAATGCGAGACGGCGTTGTTTGTGACGTTACCGTTACCAATGTTTATTATTAATGCTGACCTCTACACAGTATACACACTATCGACCAGTAGGGAAACTTCTTGGCAGCACTTTGATGTTTGAATTATTTTTTTAGTAACCTTAAAGCCTTTTTGAAAAATGTACATTAAAAAATATATTTATAAATACTAGTATAAATAGTAGAATATAAATAAATTTAATAATAGTACATGAATAAACATTGCTGTGTGTACCTAACTCCGAAAATATAAAAAAAAATTTACAATAGACTTTGATGGATAAGTCGAATTATAAATGCACTTAATAATACGCCTAATGTGCTTACTCAAATAAATGATTTTCTTATTTGTACTTAATCACGACTAATTAAAACCTTCATCATTAGGATACGCCTCTGCAATAAATGATTATTTAAAACGTTCATGAACACATGATTCTTAAAACGCTTATTACAAACTTGGAACTATTACAACACACAGTGTTTACACCTGCTTTAAAAACAGCAACAATGAATTAGAGGGTAAGGTTTAAATCATCTGATATCTAAATTACCCTCTTCATGACTTTGAACTGAAATAATTTTATAGTTGATTTACGGAATTTTCGTGTTGACAAACAAGTAAGTATACCCAAAAAATTTATTTAGGCAGATTAAGGTGTATACTTGTGATAAAACTGAAAATGATTCTGAAATGAAATGAATAGTAATGTTACCATCAAATAAATACTTACCTAAACTTAACACATAAAACAGTCAAACACTCAAAACTAGTCAATGTCAAATAATTAATACTACGAAAACACAAATCAGCTGATAGCTATACGCCATTTTGAAAAATGTTGGAGTAAAACGTAAAATGTCCTATTGAACGTTAGTATGGAACTGCGTCTGTACTATGATTGGAAAGCAGTCCCGTAGATTGCTAGCTTTTTTTGTTAATGATTTCTCTAGTACGCTGCCGTTAACAATTAATTCAGAACAAACATTCTGAGAAGCAACAAAGTTTACAAATAAACATCAATTGAGCAATTTTCGATTGCTGAGATTTAAAGATGGGTACGAAAATCAGAATGTTACTTCACTACGAGTTGTTGTACACAGTGGAATCATATACATTAACGCTTGAACAATAAAAACTAAGAAACATTGAGGAAAATTAACATAATCCTCCTACAATGCATATTGCGGTGGTTTATGCATAATTATTTTAAAAAAATATCAATCTTGCTTAATGAAACTAGAGACTCCGTTCGACTATCTCTAGGCTAAGGTTTGATTTGTAAAAGATTGAATTAATCAAATATTAAACTTTACTTAATACACACATTATTTGTACATACACAAACAAAATCTGAACATACATATGCGCTCGGATGCAAAATAGTTTCGATACGCACGCAGGCTTTTATTTTACATAAATAAACTAACTTTAGTTTTATTTCGTGGTTGGAGCATTGTTAATCGTGGAAAATTTAGTGGATGTTAAATCAGCACATTGATTTAGCTGATTACCTACTTCATTGAGTACTTGATCGTTCTCGTTTTTACTTTAAGTACTAAGTTTTGTTACGTTTTTCAATTCAGACTCTCCAATTTTTTTAAAGCTTTTTCCCACCTTTCTTTGCAAGCACTTAAAAAATGTTTTTTACTTACCACTGTTTCCCACACAAAATATGTACTGCCCAAAGAAAATACAGAATAAACGAGACGTTTCTTTGTTATTTGCAGAACATTTTATCTCGCACACGTGATTTTATTGCATCTCTCCGGTGCCTTTAAGTATAGACACTACACAGCATAAATTATCACGTACTGTCAGACGTTATTTTGTCACACGGAAATGAAATTTATAAACAATCACCTATTTTACGTTTATCTTAATTTATATACTTACAAACATTTGATTGAACTAAATAAAATCCTATCTGAACGAATTCTTTAATTCATTTCTTAAATAATTTAGGTCGATTTCTAGAAATTGAAATCAATTTTGTAATCTTATTTAATTTTCAATTACAATGAAAACTCCCATTATGAATCTTACTTATTTTTCAATTCAAACAAACCCATTTATATTATTTAAAATATACCATTTCCACTACAATATGTTAAAGGAAGGTAAGACGAAAAAAAGTATCAGTAGAAGATGTATTTCTTGATTAAAAATACTACATGGGTTCAGTAAAGTAAGTTAAAATAGCATCATGGTTGCCAGAACCTGGCTGGGATAAATCTGGGCTGGGATTGTATCGAAACAATAACCGTACTTCCCAACGTTTTGCTTACTATCAGAAGAGGCTTCTGAGATCGAGAAACTTAAAACAAACAAATCAAAGTTAAAAGTAGACTGTTACGTCAGATAATCCACTTATCAACCAAGCCTTACAATAGTAGGGTGATGTGTGGAATGGCAATTTTATTGTTTGTGCGAAAAAGGAAAAAATAACAACTTACCTCTTTCGTAAAAGAACAAAGTATAGTTAGTTTGTAAAATAAATTAATTTTTAAACTATTAAATTATTGTTAATAAAATTGTAAATATTTGCAAGTTTCAAATTTTATCTACTGTTTATAGAACAAAATTGAAAATATTAAATACAAAAAATTATATCAAAACAATACAAATGTTTTATGCGGTGCTGTTTATTCCGTTCGTTATTATGTAGATACCTACCATACATATTATTCACAGATCTATAATAGAAGTCCAAACATAACCGCAGCATACATATATTATGCTAACATCGTTGTTAGTTTCTCTTGATTGTGATGTTAGTAATTGCTGTCGTAAATAAATATATTATAATGGTAGAATGCTGTATAACAATAGTGCGTTCTAATTCTGTTTAAAAAAACTAAAAATAAGTGATTAAAATTAAATTTTACGATGTAATGTTTTAATAACTTTTACATTCTCATCGATGTTCTTATAATGCTTGAATTATAAAATGTTTTTTTAATTTACGTTGCTGAAAAGGGTCAAATCAATAAATTTATAAAAAATTAATTTAAATTAGACTATATCTTCATTCTAAGTTAGTTTCAAACTATTAATAAAGCTAAGGAAAAAAGTAATAGATTATTTTATTAGAAGTTATACAATATAATATTGTGGAATTTAACATAGTAAATGTAATTTTTCAAAACTTGAATCTGTAATCAAATTTAGAGGTCGCCATTTAAAATAGCAGTCATTATTTATTATCATTAACAATTTTAACAAAATTTTATTGTAAGAAAAATTCTAAACTTGCTTTGTTTTGTCACGTTTTTGGCAATAACTCAAAAACCAAAACATTTTATACAATTTAATTTAATAATTCACATTATCTACTAAAAAAATATACGATTACATTTGAAAAAAAAACTATTTGAAATTGTGTTGGGCATATTTTACACACACTGTACAACTAAAAATAATTTATAATAAATATAGCTAGTCAAGAATTATGGGAATTATGTCCGTCGGATGTATGCTTTATTTAGTTACAAAATAATATTATGTTGCTCATTAATAATTACTGCTACTATTTATTAGTTATACAGACTATAAAGTTGCCTGAAATGCCTAAAAAAACTAAAAACTAAACTGTTTCCATATTTTTTATGTTAACATTTTTTTGTCTACCACTTTAGTTTAATTTTTAGCACAGTAAAAACAATATTTATTTTTACTTTTTAGTTTATATAAAAATAAAATTAAATTAGGTTTGAAACGAATGCCGAAATTTAAAAAACAAATTTTATTCTAAAAATTTAAAACGAACACCTTATGTCATACTAGAAGGAATTTAATGTAATGACCTTTAATAAATTTAAACGTAAAAGCTTCAATTTACATTTTCCACTTTCTAAATGTAGATAAATTAGACTACCTTAATTTTCTTGTAAGCTTGAAAGTGCACTTATGAACAAAGGTTTAATTACTTTGTATATACGTACGTACAGCTTTAATTCTGGTTGCAAATTAAAACTAAATTTTATCGTTAAGTATTAGGTACGTGGTACACAATTTCTTGAAATTACTGACTTATTGGAAATTACACTCATGTACTAACTTGTTAATAATTTTTTAAATTTTTTTTATTGCGTTCAAATCTCTGTATAATAATGAAATTTGTCAACATAATTTTAATGTAAAATTATTATTATAAAACTTACCATTATTAATCAGTTTTGTTCTAACTCCTCTAGGATACCATGCATTACACTTACATTACAATGAACGAAATATAATGTAATACACTAACGAATAAATAAATAATGAAAAATTAATTAAAATACGCTTTGTTTATTAATCGCGATTTTAACGTTTACGCGACCAAATATACTGACTAACTAAGGTAACAATCACCTCTTATTAATCATGTTCTTATCTGTAAAACGTAGTAACACGTTTTCAAGAAGTTTGTAATAAGGAAACCTTCAAGTATTTCTGAAGTAATTTTTAAATAATCAACAAAATTATTTAGATAATAAAACTTCTCATGTAAAATATTTGCGAACGAAAGTAAGGGTCATTAACCTTTAATATCTCTTAATTATTTTGAATACTTTATGTATTGCGCATTTTATTTTGTTGATTATCTCATTGAACATCATCTTCAAAGATTTAGTTCCTTTTTTTAATTCTTATTAGTTCAGGGACAATGTCATTTGAGTGGGAAATAAATGAATATAAACCTGAGTTTTCGGGATCACGACCCACCTGGAACCCTTCCATAATCGCGAAATTTAGTTCTCTCGGCCAAAATTGATATTTTTTGAGATATATGCTTGAAAATGGGATTTTCAGAAAAAAAATAATTTGTTTAGATTGGCTAAAATAAAGAAGACCGTCATTTTTCTAGTTATGACGTCGCAAAAAGAAAATGCCACGATAGAGCACTCAGATTTTTTAGTCAAAAATCGATACTTTTTAAGATATCTAAAGAGATATCCTAGTTTTAAACAATGCACTTTTACTTGCAATATGCTGATAAAACGTTAATATGTCAGGAAACCTTTGACTTCGGAAGCAATTTAGTATTGTTTCATGGTTAGAACATACCGATGGGTCGCAATAAGTTTTCAGTTAATTTTTAATCTCGACATGGTAGTGAGGAAAAAGGTTTACTTTATATCAGCACTTTGCACGTAAAAATGTATTCAAAGGAAAGGAACACCAACTGCAGCGTCTATTTAACCAACAGAAAAACATAACGGCCCATTAGGATTTTCGGAATTATTTAAGCTTATCTAAGAATCAATTAAGTTAACGATGCGTGATAAGCAGATAGTATATATAAGCTTCCCGTTGTTTTTATTTTTAGTATCGGTATCGCTGATGATAACAGCTTAGCTGTTGAAACACGTGTCCGAGTCAAGTTTTGGTGCAGTTTTTGGGTGTTTTTCTGTTGGTTAAAAATGTATTGTTTAAAAACTTGGAACACTTTTTTTCCGATATCTCAAAATATATCATTTTTTTGAGGTCGGTAATCATGAATAAAAATATTGTGAGCGCGAAAAGATTCAAAAGAGTGGCCATGTGAACTTGTCCCCGGTTTTGTTTGTAAAAAACGCAACTTTAAAAAATAAAGTAGTTTTTCGTCCATATCTCAAAAAGTATCAATTTCTTGAATTCGTGACAGAACCCGTAAAAAACGCAGATCTAATGAGTTTTTTTGGCGTGATTTTGCACATAAATAGCCGTCAGAAGAAAATTTCAAAATTTCTGCTTTAGCGACACTATAATTTGAGACTCCTGGACTCGTTGATTTCCGCGAATCCATTTGTGTCAGAAAGATCTATTTATCGAGTTTAATCGAGAAAACTAAAATTGTAGCGCGAAAGCCCTGATTTATAGTACAGTATTCACAAGCATGCAATCGTAGGGCAATGTTTTAATTAGGTTGCACGACAAGTAGGTACTGACTCACGCTGTATGAAAACATCTAAAATGTTGGAAATATTTTTTATAAACACTAATACAGGGCTTCTATAAATGATTGTCTCATCAGGTGGTCGTTGAAAATTAAAAAAAATTCAAATTTGCCGTTTAAATTAATAGTGAATTAATTTATGCTAATGTCATCATCTGTCAGTTATTTCATCGTTCCGTTGTAATCATTATCCCTGGTTGTAATTGTGTGTTGTTCGTCGTTCCCCGTTAATTTTGTTCATTTCATTGTTGGTAAGATTGATTTATAGAAACTCTTTAAAATCAACAAGAGAAAAGCAATTATTCATTGGTTACATATTACGTTTTGGCAATTTAAGATACAGTTTTGGTAATTGATAACAACACCATTTTAAAAAGTTTTGACCGTTTGACAATGTGAATTAGATTTATAATTATACTCTTTTTAAATATCTTCAAGGAGGAGGCTAATAAGCACTTCTTTTTAATGTAGCATTGCCCGCTTCCCTACAGGCAAGCTTCTTCAAGACCAAAAGTGTATTTTAGGCAATGTTGTCAACGAAAAACCAGTTTTCGCTTTTGAAGAAAGCCTCTACTTTTAGAAGCAAGAACGTCAGGCAATTCTGCACTAAAAGAGCAGTGCTTAGTTTTTAACCTCACATCTTTAAAGATCCTAAAAGAGGAATGATATAAATCTAATTCACATTGTCAACAGTGCTGTTTCCGCAAATTTTATCAATTTCCAGTATCAACATTTTGAAATGGACAATATATAGATTAGATGTTTAATATAGCAAAGAACATATCTTTGAGAATGTTGCTATAGACAGACAGATTCCTGCATTTTAAAATATCATGATTTATTTATCTTAATCCTTTTCAATTCTATTATGACAAAATAATTTCTGTAGAACTTTAGGATGAAAGGTAGTGCAGTGGTATTTGATCATTTAGTACTGAAAGTACTGTTTAGTACTTAGAATATATTAAAAGCAGGCTGAACATAATTTTGAAAGTATAATAATTAAGCAAAAATATATGAGATTATGTAGCATCAAACAACATGCAGCCTCTTACTCGGGGATATCTGTTGGTGATCAAGGCTGCTGGCAGTCAGTTATTTTCTGTGGATCAAAATCTATGGTGAAGTTTACTATATGAAAGATGCAAAAGTAGTGGCAGATGATAATGTTCTTTAATGTTTGTCAGGCAGGATATCATTCTGATGTTCACCCATTAATCTTTCTGTAAACTTTTCAGGTAAAGCAGACCAGATGATTAAAGTTCCAGGCAGCTTCTTGGCAAGGTAAATAGTGATGTTTAGAGATTTGTTAGTGGAGGGTAAAAGCTTCTGGACAATATGTTATAGCAGTCACATCAGTGTCAGGCGACATGATCTATATGAAGATTGTAGCTTTATAGAACAAGCAAAATAAATGTTTTGTTAGCAGCATGTTATATATTGTGCAATGTTTCTTTCAAACTGTGGAGAAATCAGGACAGGTATCATTGGTTCTAAACATCAGAATTTTATCATTATTAAATGTGATGTTTTCTCAATAAACATTGTCAACTTTTATTTTCTATATAGATCCCATGGTTCATAGTATATGTGTAGTTCAGGCATAAATAAGGTTATGTTAATATATTTATTGGTTCTCAGGCAATTTTAAGTGAAGATGTCATTCTTTTTTTAAATGAATTAGAATGATTGATATTTATCAGGATCTCTTTAGTCTATTATATCAACATGTCATATCAAACTTCCATTCAGTTTGGATAGGTGCAGTATATCTGAATAATATCTGTTTTGAACTGTCTTTCATCTTAATTTTAGATTCAAAATCAGGATAATAAATACAACAAATGTTTCTCATCTCATGTTTGTCACTGATTAAAAATGTCCTTTTCTTCATGTATAATCTGACTGCCATAAAATATCTTATTTTTAATAAAAATACTGAAGGCTTTTATATTAAAGCTATTTGAAAAATCAATTTTGTTTAACCCAATTATTCTTCAGTAACTATTATACTGGAGTTTCCAGAATCCCATATAGAATCCGGTGTACACATAAGTTTCCGCTGTTTTGAAAAAAGTTTGCCGCCATCGGTAAGTTTATGATTAAAATTGTTAGATATAAAATGTTGTTATCGTAAAGATTAAATCTCTGTTAACAACAATGCCATTCCTTTGATAAAAATATTAATTTTTAAAAGTAAAATATATTTTTTGTGGAAATGAGACTTTTGGACCGAATAAGTTTCATTTGAAAACTTTGATTTACTTCTTCAATTTAAGAAATCTGTAATTGAGGCTTGTAGAAGCATATACGAAAAGCTGCCTTAAAAAGTGTAGCAAATGGTTCAAAAGTTTAAAGAACGATAAATTTGAAAGTAAAAACAAAGAACTTAGAAGGTCGAAAATTTTGAAGACGTAATTGTAAAGCATTATTTGAACCCAGCATTCGTATTAAACAAAAGAAGAAATTGCACACCTTTAAAATTATAAGGTATGGTCAAAACAAAGAAACCTGTGTTTCATATAAACTGACACTGAGAATTAATTTACTATAATAATTTAAAAACAAAAAAATATATAGAGACCGGCTATGCTTAAACTTCCACGGCTAAGCCAAACATTCATGCGAAAACACTCTTCTTGTATATTTGGTGGGATCACATTGGTGTCGTGTATTATGAGTTAGTCAAGCCGAACAAAACCATTACTGGACTGTCTACACAATTGCTGATCAGAAAAAGCTCGGTTGGTACTACTTCAAACAAGTCCAAGTTATTTTTTCTACACATATTAATGTTCGCCAGTATTGCTCTGTCAATCCAAAATTATCAATTGGAAAGTTTTACCCCACTCACCGTTTGCGTAGAAAGATGCAAAAAAGTAGTGACAAAAGATGGATAATATTTCTAATAGAACCTATAATGTTCACGTTCTTTTACAATAAATGCTCATTTTTTATTAATAAAAGCTAAACCTTTTTGTACACTGCAAATTAGAAAGGCATTGAAATTACCAACAAACAAGTATAATGCTAAATCCGCAGTTAGGTCTTTCCGTCTTTCTCGATATCCATTCTAACAGCGATAACTACCCAATATTTAAACATTGAACGGTTGCGATATCTTTACAAAAATAAAGTAAATGAATAAAATACAAACACAGTGTTTCTTTGGGTCATGATTCTTTGTGACGGTGACTTCTGTTAGAGACAGTTTGTAACCTACACTTGAATCATGTAAAGATCTTGACTAAATGGGATACGGATAGATAATTACCTTGAGTGTTAAAAACGTGTATATGTTTAAGTGCATTATGTAGTTGACCATTCATGGTTTTCCGTACTCGCCAAACATTATTAACCAGTTAAATCTTGACAAGACTGCTGGGAGAAACAGATTAGCACCTGAAATGCTTGATTAATTGTAGAACAGTTCTTAATGAACACAAGCAAAACATGAACAGAAACTTTTAACAGAATAAATAATGATATTTTGTAGAATTTATTGTAGTCAGGGCAGGTAAAATCTTTACTCTGGTTTAATATGCTGACATTTTGCTCGACCTATAGCCAGAGTCCTCGAACATGCTTAAAATAGATTAATCGGAGAAACGCCGGCATACGAGGATATATGAAAAATTCTTAGCCTACTATAGAACCAAACAAAATTTCAATGTAAAATATTTTATTACTCAACATATTCTCCTCTTAATTGGATACATTTATTACAGCAAACCTGCAACGTCTCTAGACCTTTCAAAAAAATGTTTCTTCTTGCTCTTACAAACAGACCTCCACAGCTTCTATTATCTCCTTGTTGGAAGAAAATGTACGACCTTTAAACTTTTTTCAGTTGAGGAAATAGATGATAGTCGGACGGAGCCAAATCAAGGTAAATAAGAGGTATTCTAATAATTCAAACACTAAATCACGAATTTTTGCATGGCAACATAAGATTTGTGTTAAAGGGCGTTGTCCTGCAAAACAAAACACCTTTGGATAGCTTTCCGTCTCTTTTTCTTTTAATATTTTCCGTAGAGTGGTCAATGTCGAATAGTAATCTCTCAGTTATTGTTTTCTGCCTTATCAAAAAATCAATCATGAATTACTCATGGCAATCCCAAAACTGAAGCTTAGGCTCCAGCAGATTTTGGACACGAAATCTTAGGTCTTGGAAAACCAGAGTGTCGCCATTCCATTGATTGTTGTTACTTTGTTTCTGAATCGTAGAAATGTACCCAAGTCTCATCCATAGTAACAATTCGGTTTAAAGAAGTCTACATCGTTTTCAAATCGAGCACAGATCGAACGCTTTGGTCAACATTCAAACATTTTGGGGATCATTTTGCATTTAGTCCAAATTGATGAACCATATGATGAACGCGTTCGTAAAATATTCAGTGCTTCAGATATCGTTTTTAGCCCAAATTCGACGGTCTGATAAAATTATGTCATGAACTGCATTGATATTTTGGGGACTGACACAAACTGGCCTTTCCGATCGGTCATCATCTTCAATGGAAAAATTTACCTCTTTTGAAGCTTGCATTCCAATTTTTGACGGTCACATACAGGCATTGATCACCAATTATTAAATATCTTCGTAAATCTGCTTACCTCTTAACCCTTTTAAATACAGGTACTTGATGATGGCTCGATACTCCAATTTTCGATTTTCACAATTTCAGTGGACATCTTTTTCATTTAATTTATTGCGTGACTTTGGTTTACTTTTTGACGTCAAAATTTACACTGACACTTCTAATAAGTTATTATTCTTTAACATGGTAACGCAATATTTTGTTTTTGAGAACTGTCTAGGCTAACTAGATATCAATACATCTTTTAAGTTGAAAGGTAAGGTTAGTGATTCCACTTTAAGAAATTTTCACAAAGATCATTATCTAGAACAACCCAATTTTTGAAAACAATAAGACTACAATAAGAAGAAGAACTACTTTAACCCTTAAACGGTAATATCCAAATTTTATCTGTTATTAGTAATACGTGTCTGTGAGGCACGCAACTAATTGTACAATGTTTTTCTCATTATATTTATTTATTTTTGTGCATTATAACTCAAGAAAGGTATACATTGCATTAAAAATAGAGGTAAATTATTTCCTTGCTAATAAACAACTACTCTACAGTACTTTACAACAATTATTGCATATTTTCTTTGAACACTCTAAACATATAGGAACTTGACATTTAATACATTTATATCCCGTATTTCTGTTTTTGTATATGGACATAAGCTGCACTTACGTTTTTCTCAAGTCTGTCACTATTTCCTTTTTGTGATTGATGTTGTACCGTCACATCCCACATATTTCTTGTAGTACTCCTTCAATAAGCACTTTCAGACTTGATCGAATGTTTGGAACTTTTAGACGATTTTCTAAGTGAGGTTTTATAAGGTTTAACGCTAATTGCTCTATAAAACCAAACCTTTTTATGATTTTGGAATTTATAAAACATAAATATAATATGTAGCTGTTGACGGTTGAAATGTTAAGCATCATATAAAAATTGCCAAAGGCCAACGTTTAGTTCTTCTGTTACAGGAATAATTGGCACATTTTTGATCCATTGAATCAACGCCTCCTTTTGTCTGATTATAAAAATCAATTATTTCTGGCTTATCTTTTGCAGAATTGAAAGTATTGGAGTGGTGCTACTAGAAACTAGCACTACGGCCCTATTTTCTTTGGAACGTAACTCAACATAGTGATGTTATCGGTAAACCCATACATTGATGTACCAGGCTGTCTTGATCTAGAAGGTAGAAACTCTACAGGGATTTCACGTTTATTTTTTTCATAGTACCCACATAGGTTAAATTTCTATTCTGCAGTTCCCGTATCAACTCCATCGAGGAGAACCAATTATCTGCTGTAATGTTCCTATTTGACTTAACAAGAGGAGTAACTAATCTCAATACAGATTGTGTAGGTATTGATAACTTTTTTATTTTCTATACTCAGTCCCATACCATCAGTTCCTTTTCCGCAGTATATGTAGCCATTATAAAAATACGTAGTTCGAGCATCAGTAAGGGTTAATAATTTAATACCATATTTATTAGGTTTCTGTGGCATATAAACTTTGAATTTACAACGCCCTCGAAATGGAATTAATGTTTCGTCAATACATGCATATTCACCTACCGAATATAACTTTTGACAGTTACTTGCAAACATATTAAAACGTTAGATATTGCAGCAGCTGGATTTTCAACTTTGCGATCATTTCTAGTTTTTGCATCATCAAATCGCAAGCATATAGTGAGAACTTCGTGGCGTTTTGCAAACATAACAGATCGAAATATTGGCCTTCCGGTGCACTTGGTATTAAAAAGTGATAGGATGTCCTCATGATTTGATTTATATATCGAACTTAACATAAATAAACCCAAAAGTGCTTTCATTTCACATTTATCTGTGGCTCTGTAACTTGATTTTTTGAGCATCATTGATCTTTTCTCTCACTTGTTCCAATTTTATATTAGTCCAGTGAATAATTTCGTCAATTATTGTGTCGTCAAACAAAGTGACCATATCTTTTCAAAAGATGGATTTGCTCCTAATTCTTTTACTGTTTTAGTCATTCCTGGCAATATTTTAATGATATTATGTTGAGGGAGTACGTGTTGTTTTAGGAGGTTGAACATTCCACTGAAAACCATTTTTTCCAAAATAGTGTGAAGGTGAATTATTATCTGTAGATGGAACTAAATCATTATCGGGATCTCTTTCAGATCTATTACCATCTATTTCAACATCATCATCACTATCACTTTCATCGAAAACTTCTGACTCAAAGTTTGGATCGGTCACAGTATCATCTGAATCATCTTCATATACATCTGGCACCGTTTCTGGAGCTATTTCATCCTCTGTGGTTCTTTCATCATAACCAAAATTTTCGATTCAAAATCGGGATCATCAATTCGAACGCTTTGCAGTTTGCGTTTTTTTGGTGCATTTAGTACTTTAGATGTACTAGCTGACATCTTTGATGAAATACAACCGTCGTTAGTTTCTCAAATAAAAATACTCGTGTTTTAGTACTTACGATTAATATTGTGCAATTTTAATTTTATACACTATTGGTAATATGTGTCTGTGAAACACTTAAAATAATGTACACTATTCGTAATATGTGTCTGAGAAACACCGTGAAACTCACGTGTTCTTCGCTCACTAAAGACTGAGTGAAAATATCTTATTTTTAGCATTTAAGTTCTCCTGTAAACATGTCGCGCCAAGACTACTGAAGGGGTGGGGGGCGCAAGTGCTTGAAGTTTTCTATTAAAACACTATGTTAAAAATTTGTGCGTGTCTACCAGACACATATTACGATTTAAGGGTTAAACTTCGTAGGTATAAAAAATTTTGTAACGTTTGTATATTGAATTAGTAGTAACATTACAAATAAGGCTAATAAAATTTTAAACCCCAACTACCACTAGAATCTAGAAATATTTTGTTTTTGTGGGGACATAACCATAAAATTTTGAACAATAAAAGTAAAACTCTCTACATCTAATGAAAAAATCAATTAATTTTTTATTTAAAACCAAATAAAAAATTGCACCGAAATAAAAGATAAGAGTTAACATTTTACGTTTAAAGGAAAGTAAATTAAATATTTATTAATAGTAATAATTTTTTCCCACTGAAAATGTCATAATAATAAAACGAACTTTCAAAAATTAAATTAATAGAAAAGAAACTGTAAACCTTTAAAAAACAAATACATTGTTTAAGTATAATATATAATACAATATAATATTTGATCATTTAAAATTTGAATGTTTTTGATTTATAATTTTAATTGAACTCATTTTATTTATAAGATTAAAAACTAAAACGGTGTGCCAAAACGTTACAAACTTATTTTTATTTGTGTTAAGCTAATAACTTTATAGACATCAATATTTGTGTAAAATAGTTATTTTATTAAAGTATACACTCACTGTCAAAAATAAAATCCTTTGAGGCGTTTTAAGTTTTTGTCGACATCCTTTCTTTGTACGGATGTTTAATCGCTACACTATTTTACAAAATACACCTCTTCACTGGTCTATAATTTTTGTCGCCGGGTGTACATACATATAAGACATTAACGGCACAATTACTTTCTGTATTCAATTAAATGTCATTGAAATAATTATTCGATTAGAAGATTTGTATTATTCTCCAAATCAAAATACTTACTTGATAAAGACGTAAACTCAAAATCTATTAAAAGTCTTACCTTTGTCGTCTATCGTTGAAACACCCTCATCCGGATGTAGAAATTATATGCTTGTTAAAATCTTGACGTAGATACAAACCTGTTGCCAACAATTTTCTTATCTGCTACTATTCACATTTCCCTTCTTGTCACGTGTTTTGCTACTCGAAACGACAGCTAGCTTTAACCCCACGTCGAGATCTGTAACTGAAAGTTAATAAACGGGAAGAAAACTATAAGAAATAGCTTTATTTAATACATTTTTTGACAGAGATCTTGTCCAGCGCGTTTTGTAAACGAATAAGTTTTTATACTTACATTATCATAATGATAAGCGTAAAGTTGATTTTTCACAGTGGGAGGGCTTTTCAAAGCAAATAGTCGTAGAAAGGGGCTCATGTATACAACAGTGATCATCACAATTGTATAACTCGTTATACGAATTTTGCTTTGGGGAATGAATATGTACAATAGTCTACACGTCTGCTTATGTACAAACTGTACAACTTTATATTGGCTTTAAATACTAAAAATTTTTTTTTAACAATTGTACATAAACAAATTTTACATGATATTATTAGTTTTCTACGTGTTAAGTACTTAAAGTAAGATCACAATAGCAATTATTATATTATATTTACATTAGTACAATATCATTATTATAATTATTATCAATATTATAGTTACAATTAAACGTGCGCACATAAACAGAAATGTCTAAAGGTACTAAATTGTCTAAAAATTCTACTTACATATAAAATCACAGTTTAATTAAAAGCTGCGGAAGTTACAACAATTTAATGTTACACGAACAATTCAAAAAATTAAATTAAGGATTTTGCATCATAGAATTTAATTTGGCGATTTCAAAACTATAAATAAATCGATAGGAATAAAAAGTAAGTTTCTTTTGCTTCTACGACATTATTGTTATTATTTGCCTATTAAATTTATATACAATCTAAGAAATGTATGTATTAATGATATGTTAACAATAAATTCGGTATTTATTACTTCTTGGTTTCGAAGAACATAAACACATTAACGAGAAAATATTTTTTTGAGCAACTAACAATACGTATTTAGAACTAGTCGAAACACTCAAAAAGGGAAGAACTTCTTTTTTTTTATAAATTTTGAGCAATTATAAAAACTTAATTAAATTAAGGCCCAAGAAACATTAATTTTTTAAAGGCTTTTCTAAATTCAGGATTGAAAATTGTGTAAATTACCGGATTAACAAAACTATTGATGTACCCTAACCATGTTGTTAATAAAAATGCGGCCACACCTGGTTGGCAAGATAATCCTAATTTACTACACATCGCGTCCATAATGTTACACGTGAAGAATGGTACCCAGCAGAAGAGAAAGACTCCTGAAAAAAACAACACTTGCGTTAATTCTAAAAGATTTTCTCATAAAAAATCTCATATCTACGTTAGCATATGAAATTCACCGTAGGTATTTATCTACAGATTTATATTTGTAGATAATACTTATTTACACTTGTATGCAGGAAATTACATTTTACAGCGCAATATACGTTTAAAGCACACCGCAAAGTTAATTGTCCCTATATTTTATCCAACATGGCATAAACATTTAAATACTAAAATATATCTATACTATTCTGAACCTAAGACAAAAACCAATAACAATTTCTGTAGTCGAAGTTATAATTTTTACTCACAGTGTATTGCACCATGATTGCACTCATTGCACGTGTTAAGTGCTGTCACTGAAAACTTCCCAGCATACAGAGCAGTCGTATTCACTTAATGAATTTAGCATATCTGACGATCATTTTTTCCTTAACTCCATTGCTGAGTTTCCGTACTTTTCTATATATTTTTTACCAGTAGATAAAATTGATTTTGTACTCTTAAACTCATGTAGTAATTTTAATTCTTGAATAAAAAATGAGTTGCATTTCCACAATATTTATAATTTTTATTTTTAAAATGCATAATACATAAATTTATTTTTAAAAACAGAAACGAAATGGTTTTCCATTATGTACATTATTTAATCGTTGGTACGTTATAATGAAGCAAAAAACAATTATGTCCGATGGCCGGCCGTCCGTCCGTATGTAAACACGTTGTCAAGAAAACAACCAGTCCAATTTTTAGGAAACTTTGTGCATGGACCTGCCAAAATGGCCGTTCATCTACACAGATTTTGATATTTTTTAAACATTTAGAAAAATATTCATATTCACATTTTGTTTCAAATAAAAGTTATTTATAATTTAATTATACACATCTATTGTTTTAACTATTTTTGATCCTATAAATAATTACTGAGATATAACAATCACGTGACCATAATTGTTGTAACAATATCTCCAAGAATATCAATTTTATAAAAAAAGTTAAGGGATAAAATTGTTGGAAATTCTAATGTCTATAGATTTTGGTTGAATATTTTATTTCTAAAACGCAATTTTATTTTCGCTTCTAACGGTGATGTGGAGTACTGCAGCAAACGCCCGTTTATTAAATTTAATAGAATTTTAATTAATCATAATTTCATAACCAGGAAAACAATTCAAGAAATTTTTTGTGCACGTAGGTAGTTTCTTTGCGTAGATTCGAAATCCAGAAAAAAAATACATAATCTTATACGAAATTCTAAAGTTACGTTTCCTCCTCAAAATGGAAAAAGGATGAAATTTCAAAAATATTAGTTAAATATGTTTCCTCATTTCCCTATTACCCCTACCGAATTTTAAGAAAATATATTAAACCTTGTAACTCACCCCGTAGAACTGTGTATAACGTGAATATAATTTAAAGCTTCATTATATTTTACTTCTGACGTAAATTGGACCCATTGTATAATACCTAGAAGCTCAAAAATGGTTAAAGCTAGAAAATTTAATTTTTTTTTGGGCAAGAGATACAAACTTTCTTTTGACGAACAACTGGTGGCGATGCGTTGCGCCGTTTCGACGCCATTATTGAGGAAAATTAAACTATACAATCAAATTTCTTTAATACTCAATACTTTCTGAGATTGTCTTCGAGGGTCTTTGGAACCCTATTGAAATTGGGAATTGGAAAACGGAAAGTAAATTGATTTTTTAGAATTTTGTTACCGAAAAAGGAAAATGGGGTGTATTTGAATGTCTATGGAGAAGTTTCCACCGAATCGATTTTTAAAAACTAGAGCGCGTTATATACAGAATTACTAGGAGATTGAAAATATAAATTAATTTATTTTTGAAAATGCCTCATACTATAAATTTAAAAAAAAAAATAAAAAATAGTTTTTTTCGTATTTTATTTTTATTATTTTTTTTTATTTGGGGAGTCTTGGGAAAAAACTATTTATGTGACGTAAGTTTACGTCGAAAGTTGTATTTGAAAACATATTTCACATATACAAGACGAACACGAACGAAAAGAATTAACTCCATGATCTGGTGGATGGTTTTCGAATAATATTTTAAGCAAAAAAAAAGATTTGCGTTATCCTTTAATACTCAATATAACTGTGTTATAATATGCATATTATACTATTTTAGTTTTCTGAGAAAAAAAAAATTATTATTTTTTAAAAAAAGTGCCATCTAGTGAGTGTAGCAGAACCACAGATACTTTAGTTTTAGCACATATGATAAAATAAACTCTTTTAAGTAAAAGTCAGTTAAAATTTTTGCAATAAGGCTTTCCAAGGTATTGCATATTTTTGAAATCAATGTTTGCATAACCCCCACCACTTCATTTAAAGAGTTGGGGAAAAAAGTGCTCAACAAAAGTTGCTCTTTTATAGATATACGATTCATTTGCATGCATTTTCAGTATAACTTAATCGAGCAAATTTCAGGAAAAATTAATTTTTTGTAACTAGTGTTACGCCCCCCACTAGCAGACATTTTATAAATAATTTCTAGAAATTTCTTTTGGCTATTTTCATGAAAATATTTTTTAACTGCAAGGTCATAAGCTAAACGGTTTCCGAACTACAGCCGCTTACCTCGCTGAGTTGGCCATCCTGTTTATAATTGTAATGAATTAATAAATAATGTGTACAAAATGAAAACTACGAGGATGTATCCGGTCTATGACGTTTTATCATGACCGATTCTTTGTCGGGACCATTTATCGCTGACAATTTCAACATTGGACGATTCATCGTAACTGCATATTTTCAGAAATAATATAGATGTACTTTAACAATAATTTATATACTACTATACAGTATGATATCTTGGTAATCTAACGGTAATCAAATATTGCATTATGCACACAAAGACTTATTTTATGTTTTTATCTAATAACTGGCTGTTAAAAAAGCAATTGTAATCAATCACATATTTCCATTTATTAACACTACTCCAAAAATAAGTATGTATTTAAAAAAACATAAGTTCAATGTCCTCCAAACTAGTGCAGTTCCTCTGAAGCTAAGAGTGTGACAAGATGGTTTCAATTAAATAACTTTTTTTATTTTAAAGTTAGTTTGTAATATACAGGGTGACGTTTTTTTATACGTTACCCATTTTCAATTTTTTCGAATAGAACGTTTTGTATATTATTCCATATTTGAATTTATTGTCTAAAAAAACTATTTGTTAATAAATTTGTACTTTTCCATTCCTTTGATTAAGATGGCTTTCAGGTCAACACTCGGAACAGGTTCTCCAAGATTAAAAGTAAGATTTCTTTTGTTAGTTTAATTCCTTTGATCAGGATGGCTTCCAGGTCAACACTTGGAACAGGTTCTTCAAGATTAAAAATATAATTTCTTTTGTAAATGTGACATTGAATTTCTTAATACTTGCCGCAAAGCAGGCGCTAATAAAATTTTATGGTTTATGGTTCCATTTCTTGATACTTTTAAATTTTTGGAATGTAAGCAGTTGTTTCTAATATCAATTTTAGTCTTTTGCAAATAGTTTCTAATGAGTTTTCCTAAATTAAAAATAATTAATTTTTAGATTTTAAAAATTACAAAAAGTACATGTTTCTGGAATGTATATGTACGTCTTTTACAAATAGTTTCTAATGAATTTTAATGTAAAATAATTAGATAAACAAGAATTCAAAAGGTTATAATTTCCATTGCCTTTTCTACAGGGCGTCAGATAATTCACCACCAGGTATACAGTATGTCCCCGGATTGAGTTTACAATAGGTATGATTGACCAAAAATTTTGAATTGGAATTTCATATTTTGGGATTCTGCCCTGCTTGGTCTGAAACTTATTTTTAGTTTACTTTTGATTTTTTCAAGTCAAGTAAGCCTTGACAGTCGAGCAAACACTATTTTAGTTCTAGGTAAACTACCCTTTTCGTTTACAGTACGCCAAAGTGTTACTAAGAAAAGTTGTTCAGAATTAACAGTTATGGCGTTATTCAAATTTTCAGAATGATCGGCCTACTTTTATAAATATTAGTGTTGGTGAGTATTGCATTTTAAACAGCAACAATAGCATGAGGTGGCTTAATATTTACAAAAACAAAAAACATCGATTACATGTCAAGTGTTTATTGTAGTATAACATGTGTCGTTATCTTTAATAAAGTTAAAGTAATATCACAAAACTGATTTTCATTGCGAAGTAATGACAATATTTTTACAATAAAATGCTAACGTTAGAACAGAAAATATATTTAGTACAGTGTTATGGACGTGGAAAAAGTTACCGTTACGTGATTGAAAGATTTAATGAAAAATTTCCAGATATTTATGTATCACATATGGGTGTACAGCAGCTTATTAAGAAATTTTTAAGAACTGGTTTAGTACTACATGTAAAGAAAGCTAAGAGAATACATAATGAAGACGATGTCGCTACTCTGCTAATTCTAGATTTGGTACAAAATGATCCAAAACTGTCTTTGAGGAAGCGGTCGCTTCGCTTAGGCATTAGTAAATCACATATACAACGAACTTTCAAAGACCGGAAGATTTATCCCTACAAACCCATTTTTAATCATACTTTGGAACCAGGAGACAAGGCAAAACGTCTAGATTTCTGTTTATGGATTCTCCGACAAGGCTACATTTTATACGAATGGAACTGTTTCCTTGCAACATGTTCGATATTAGAGTGACACTAATCCTTTTTTTAAAATTACAAATCACCGGCAACATTTTGTTAAAGTCAATGTATGGTATGCTATTTCATATTATGGAATAATAAGGCCATATTTTTTTGATAATAATGTTAACCAGCAAACATACTTAAATATGCTAGACAATTTCTTCGATGACGCTTTAGGTGAGTTGCCTCTCAATTATCGGTGATCAATGTATTTCCAACACGATGATTGTCTGGCGCATTATTCACAAATTGTTGTGAATTGGTTAAACCATAAATTTTGACACCGTTGGATGGGTAGGAATGGTCCAGTTTCATGCCCCCCAAGGAGCCCAGATTTGACTATTGCCGATTTTTATTTGAGGGGACGTTTAAAACAAGTAGTGTATGCAGAAAATTTACCTAATGATGTCGAAGTATTAAAAATCGTATAACAGATGCTATATCGGCTTTACCAATTCAGAAAATTAGGAATAGCTTTAAGAAACTGCGACGTAGGATTGAATTATGCTGCGACGAAGGTGGAGGGTTAATAGAAAAACTTAATACATGCTTTTTGTTTTAATAATTTAACAAAAAATTCCTTATATTTTTTGTTTTTGTGATCATTAACCATTCTCAAGGTATGATTGTAGTGTCAATTGCAGATTTGTTTCTTTAAAGTCAAACTGACGCAAAGTTGACAAAAAACGAAGTTGGAGATAAAGTTGACACAAAAGGAAACTGACCAATACTGGATTTTATCAAAGTAGGCCGATCATTCTGAAAATTTGCATAACCCCATAACTGTTAATTCTGAACAACTTTTCTTAGTAACACTTTGGCGTACTGTAAACGAAAAGGGTAGTTTACCTAAAACTAAAATAGTGTTTGCTCGAGTGTCAAGGCTTACTTGACTTGAAAAAATCAAAAGTAAACTAAAAATAAGTTTCAGACCAAGCAGGGTGGAATCCCAAAATATGAAATTCCAATTCGAAAATTTTTGGTCAATCATACCTTTTGTAAACTCAATCCGGGGACATACTGTATACAGGGTTACGGAGCAAATTACAAGAAAACCAGTTGGATTAAATAAAAACGTCAATTTTAATAGGAAGTGGCGCAGTTTAGTCAAACTGGAATACAATTATAATCATCGCTAGAGCAAAAGTAGTCATCCCTTTAAATATCTCTATTCGGAATACGGGGTCTAGTATTATGTGTTTGGAAGCTTAGGTTATTACTTGTACTGTGCTGTTTTCAATTGAATTTGTTCAATTAAAAAATTATATCTTTGGTCATCAAGTTGATCGTTATCAGATAACTTATCTCACAGTTACGTACATGGGAAGACTATACAATTTTCAATTGGTGAAGAAGTAAACTTACAGGATTGTCAAAGCAATGCGTGTTATTTTTTTATCGTCCGTCAAGTATCCCTCACTTGCAGGAACCGAAAGAATAAATTAATAAATTTTGAAATAATAATAATGAAATGCAAAAGGAAACAATTCAACATATAATATCGGCATGTTCGGCCCTTGCATCAAGAGATTACCTGGATCGACACAATAAAGTGGCTGCAATTATACGTCAGGAATTATGCCAAGTTTAGAAATTGATCGATATTAGTGTTCCTTACTACAAGTATTTACCTAGAGCTTTAGTTAAAGGCGAAAAAATCAAGATCTACTGGGACACTGCAATTATCACGGATCGCCAGGTAGCGCACAACCAACCTAATATAGTCGTACTAAATGAAAAGAAGAAATATGCATTCCTCATCGATATTACTGTTCCATTGGACGAAAACATAAAAAAGGCAAGAAATGAAAAGCTAACAAAGTATCAACAGTTAGCTGGTGAGATCAAAGCTATCTACGACTTAAAATCAGTAAAGATTGTGCCTATTGTCATTTCCGCTAATGGAATAGTAGACAAGAAGATCGAGTCATTTCTTAAAATACTGAATGTTGACCCACCCAGAGAAATTGTTAGTCAGGCTTAAAAAGCTACTATTTTGTCCACATGTAGCACCGTCCCGTGAATAGTTTGTTAGGTGGCAAGGTCCCGGAATTATTCAAGATAACCCAGTGTAAAAACTGTGATATTAAAAAAAAAAGATTATAATATTAATAATAATAATAATGATAATAATAATAATAAATAACACTGGATAGGATTAAACAAAACTGGCTGTGTACTCAGCTCGACTTCGAAGATACAACACTTCAAACCAGAGAAAAATTTAGAACAAACTCTTCCAGACTAATGAAAAAATCTTCTACCAAAAACTGAACCAGACAACCGAGTTCCCCATCATCCCACCTACACAAGAACAAGTAACAACAATCTGGTCAGAAGTCTGGGCCCAACCAAAATATCACTTGCAAGAGACGGAGTGGATACAACAAGAACGAAAGCAAACAGTCGGACTACACCATCACCGTCGAAGAGCTGAAAACAATTATTCAAAAAACACACAACTGGAAAGCACCTGGAGTCAACCAAATACACAATTTTTGGTACAAGAAAATGACAAGTACAGATCCATATCTGACAACACACATCAATCAAATCATGAGCAATCCACACTTGTGTCCACACTTCCTTGCCGAGGGAAAAACATACATCAAACCAAAATGTGCCGAAACACAAAACCCATCCAACTACCGCCCCATCACATGTCTCCCCACACTGTACAAGATAATCACCTCAATCATAACCAACAAGATAGAGAAACATTTAACACAGAATCACATACTAAGCAAAGAACAAAAAGGATGTAGGAAACACAGTCAGGGATGTAAAGAACAGCTCATCATAGATAGTATCATATTGAAACAAGCAGTAAAAGAAAAACAAAACCTAATAACACGCTACATAGATTACAAAAAGGCCTTTGACTCGGTTCCACACACCTGGCTCCTGGAAATACTGAACATATACAAGATAGACCCGATAATACACAATCTGCTGAGACATTTGATGTCAGAATGGAAAACACGAATTTACCTACACTCAGACAATATTAGCATACAAACAGACACAATCAATATCAACCGAGGAATATTTCAGGGAGACTCGCTGAGCGCCCTCTGGTTCTGCCTCTGTCTTAACCCACTCTCACAAACACTCAACCACACAACACACGGATTCAACATCAAACACAACAATATAACGCAACACAAAATCAACCACCTGCTCTACATGGACGACATTAAAATATACGCAGCCACACAAACACAAATGAACGCCCTACTCAAGATTACAGAAACATTCACAGCGGACACCAGAATGGAGTTTGGAATACAGAAGTGTAAGATGTTACACATGGTGAAAGGAAAGTGGACAGAAGGAGAGACAGAAACACTACACAATGAAACAATGGATAACATGGAGCTGGAGGAAACATACAAATACCTAGGTTTCAAGCAAAACTACCAAATAGACCACACCACAATTAAAAAACAACTTAAAGAACAATATGTAACCAGACTTAAACAAATTCTTATATCCAAACTTAACAGCAAAAATACATACAAAGCCATTAACACATACGCTGTACCAATATTAACATACTCATTTGGAGTAATACAATGGACCAATACAAACCTAGACGAACTCAACAGAGTAACCAGAACAACTATGACCAAATACAAGAACCATCATCCTAAAGCCTGCATAGAGAGACTGTACCTTCCCAGAGAACAAGGTGGAAGAGGACTAATAGACATCAAAGTCCTCCACAATAAACAAATATCTTCTCTCGCACAATATTTTCACTCCCGACAAGACAGTACACTACACACAGCCATCGCCAAAGCGGACAAGAAATACACGCCACTAGACTTACATACACCACGACCACCCCAACAACACAACAACCCACACACACAACTCACCGAGACATGGTCTACCAAATCACTCCATGGGAGGCACTACAATATGGTCCAGAGCAACCATGTTAACAAACAACTAACATACAACTGGCTCAAACAAGGTCTCATCTTCCCTGAAACTGAAGGGTTCCTACTGGCCATACAAGACCAAGTTATTAAAACGCGGAACTACAGAAAATACATAATAAAAGACCCGACCATAACAACAGATAACTGCAGGAGGTGCAACCTGTTTAAAGAAACCATCGACCATATCACATCAGGGTGCAAACTACTAGCAGCAAACGACTACACAGAAAGACATAACAATGTGGGCAAGATCATACACGCAGCACTCACAAACAAACACAAACTGACAACAACCACACCGCCATACTACACATACACACCGCAAACAGTCCTAGAGAACACCACACACAAGATATACTGGGACAACCCCATACTCACTGACAAGACTATAGTAGCCAACAGACCAGACATAACACTCATCGACAAACAAAACAAAACCACCTACCTGATAGACATTGCAGTACCGAGCGACCACAACGTCGAGAACAAACATACAGAAAAAATAGAAAAGTATAGTCCCCTGGCACAAGAAATCAGAAGAATATGGCAACAAGAAAAAGTAATAATAGTTCCAATCATCATCTCTGTTACCGGAATAACACCCCACACATTCACCAACAGTCTACAACAACTCAATCTATCACCCCACATTCACTCACACATTCAAAAAGCAGTAATTCTCAACACAACAACAATAGTCAGGAAGTTTCTTTAATAATAGTCCAATAGATACACTGGCTTGAACTTGGCATAGCCCGTTTAAGCTAGCACAAACCAACTGTCCCACGTCTGAGCACAAAAACACCAGACTGTCACACCACGTTTCTGTGATAAAAATAAAACACCATAATAATAATAATAATGATAATAATTATAATAATAATAATATTAAAAAAAAAAAAAAAAAAAAATTTTTTTAAAAAAAAAATAAAAAATAATATTATAAAAAAAAAATAAAATTTTTTCTATTAATTAACCCTTAAAAAATTTAATAAAATTAAAAAAATTAAAATTTTTTAAAAAATAAAAAAAAATTTTTTTTTATATTTAAAAAAAAAAAATTTTTTTAATAAAAAAAAAAATTGTATTTTAATTTTAAAAAATTTTTTTTTTTTTTTTATTATGCGGATATTTCACAAGCAACTTAGTTCCACTAAATCGCAAATTGTTAAACTAGCAAATTTTAAAATATCTCAAAAAGTATCAGTTAGGGGTTGGTAACCTTAATACCGACTGACAGGTAATTAATTCAATAACTCATACCCACACATTTACTTTATCATCACATTGTAGATGTTTATGCAATGTGATGATGAAGTAAATTTCAACTTTTTAAGTAACATACATTTTCTCTGACAAGGCCACATTCTGTTTAAATGGCTCAGTACATCGTCACAATTGTAAGTATTGGCTAACCCAAAACCTTCGTGGAATGTAAGAATCCCACAATCAGTGTCCGGGCAAGATAAATGTGTGTATATGAACCATATGAAAGATGTTTTTAAGTCCTTACTTTTCTGAAGAAAACCTGCTGTTATTTATTTATATTTTTTGACGTGGTTCCGACTTTGGCCAATGCTGCAAATGGCGATATACTTCATGAGAATATTTGGCTGTAAAAACGAGATAAAACGCCGCGTAATAAGCGCTACTGTAGTTTTAGGTTATCTTGACATTTAGCACATATCGGAGGTGTAACATTTTTGAGAAAATACAATAACGTCAGCTTTGAAGGATCCAACTTCAGCCTCGTCATCGCAACTTCTTCTTCACGCAACAGATTATTTTTATTTATTCTGAGCAGCTTGTATTGGGCCAAATAGTTTGTCAACCATGGCGGGTTGTCTGGAATGTATGTTATATCTCTGACATCTCAAACCTACATCTTGGGTTGTTTGTCTAGGGGTGTATCTAACATAATCGGAATGATCAAACTCTGTTGTCATACATACATTTGCCATGTATAAGAGGGGTAACATGAACCGCCGTTTTGAGAAAAAAGTGACACCCGACTCTGCATGTCATGTCGTAAGCTTTCTCAATATAAAAAAAAACGGCCGTTAGGTGATGTCTGGCGTCGAAGCTTTTTGGTCGATAGCTTTCTGGAACCGACGAGTATTTATCTGTCTTCAACAATGAGAAAATGCTGGCTTTTTTTCAATTGGAGGGGTATGTGCCCTCTGAGCATATTGATTTAATAGCACCAGCATAGAAGTATTCATATCATCTTGAGATTTCTTGCAAAACTCGTACAGGATTTTTATTGCCGGCGCAGCTTTTCCAAGTTTAAACCAGAACTCATGCCTTGTGAAAGGAGCGTTGTAGTATAACGCGATATTAACTTTTGAATGTTCGTTTTTTATTCTAAATAAGTACGGTTGCTGGACTGGTTTGAAATAGTCTACAAACCTTTCCTGAGGATCGTCGTAAGACGGGCTCTCAAAGACTGCTCGCATCTGGTGATTTTACGAACTTTCTTTCACACTATCACTATAGGAGTTTTGGAGGTTTACTTCAGAGACGTACTTCTCCCAAAACGTTATTTTTCTTCGCAAAATGGTTCGTCGTGCTAATGCTCAACGACATCAAGTTTTCTTTCATTTTGCGTCTTTTAAAAGCGTTGAAAGCTTTTATTTTGCCGAGGTAATCGCCTTCAAGTTGTCATTCAACCACGGGGTGCGTTTCCTAGAGACATAAAACCGCCGGCGGCCGTGTCGTCTGGAACGGTCATAGAAGGTAAGTTTGATCGGAAGAGATCCCATTCAGCCCGGTAGATGTATCATGTTTCAACTACATAAGCTTCGAAAAGCAGTAGGTTAAAATCCATAACGATAGAAAAGTGGTCACTCTTCCAGAGATCGTCCATAGCTTTCCACTTTACCATGGGCTTTATGTTTGCGGAACCAAAGATAATATCTAAGACTGAGAAATCAATCGATCGAACGTTAAACACGTAGGTAAACCCCCATTCATTAACGTTTTGTTCTTGTTATTTGTTATAAATTCTTCTAGCAAAAGACAGCAGGCGTTCACTCTGTTCAAAGCCCATAAGGGATGATGGACATTGAAATCTCCAGTGAGGACTTAAACACATGCAACTGCGTAAGTAGACCTTCTAATTGCGCTAGGGACCAGTGTATAAATATCATTTTGAATTATATAACTATTTATGTAACAGGTCCATAAACTGCAGAAAGGATTTGCTATACCGACGTATATCTAGTCGTCTTTGCGATCATAAAGAGGCACATTATGACCGAAAAACTATATCATAAACAGTACGAAGTTGGCCTGTTGACCATAAACCAACTGAATCAACTATATCTAAAGAAATATACTATAAATATGACAGAACTTTATTTTTACTAACAATATCACAAAATCGTCGGTTGCAAACGGCTTGTGTTTCTTCACTTTCCTTGGTTTACCTTTAGGCTAGCCATCTTTTGGGTTTTGCGACAATTGATCATCTACAGTAACACGTTTGATTAAAAACGTTCACTCCATTTTAAAAGCGGTGGTGGCACCATAGCAGAGCAAATGATCTCCATCTCGTGTTGGATTATATATTTTACAAGCGGCATCAATTAGTATGCAATATTCTTTAAAATTGTGGAGTGCTGCCCGAAGGTTGTTTCGGCTGCGGCAGTATAAGATTTGCCTTGTTCTGGGGTTAAAACAATTACATCTCTTTTTGACCTTATGGCAATTAATGTTTGGGTGCACTTTTACGTCTTCAATAGGGTTCCTTTCTTTATATACAGGACAAAATATAATAATAATTTATAATAATAATAATAATAATTAATATTAGACAGTTTCTTGAGCGGGAAAAAAGATTCCTTTTACAATTGACGCCACATAAGCAAACGGCTGCGTCTGTTAGTTGTGTGATCAAAAATTTGCAATTTAAAACATCATACTGAGTCAGGTATGTATAACATAACAGGCAATAAATAAAAGTTAGGCTTCATTTTCAAGAAAATCGTGAGCTTTTTAGAGTGAGGATAAGAGTAGATGTATATTCTAACACATCATTGTTTTTATTCGTCTCGGTTCTATAATACCTTGTTCGGACATACATTATTTCTTTTACCCTGCATTTCAGTAGATTCCTACAAGTGACAATACCTACGATCAAATTCATTCTTTGATGAGGTTTCACCATCAACGGTGTTTGTCCTAATGACTTGTAGCCTACCACCTTAAGATGCCAAAACAGTTTCTATCAACAGTCCTTGTTTAATTTTACGAATCATTTCTTGTTCACCAATATGCTCATCATCATCATAGGTTTATCTCTCTAAGTGGATCTTGGCTGATTTTACAATCCTCCTCCATTTTCTCCTATCCCTTGATATTGTGTGACGTACTTCTAATTATATTTAACCAAACACACAAAAATTAGGATCATTTCTTATTAATTAGCACAAATTAATTTCTTTTAAGATTTTACCTCGGTACTTCCTATTATTGTCACTATGTAAATTCTCTAATACCGTTGCTCTGGTGGAGTGGGTGGGTCTGATTGATGTACGTCAAAAAAAAAAAAACAAAATAAAACCAAGGACGCCAGGGGCACACCCAGTTATTAATACGTTTGAACCAAATTACACCAATCTGTATAAAGTACCGGAACCAGGGCATAAATCAAAATCGATATAAACGTGACTAACCTTAAGTATCATAACAAAAGTTTACTGATTCGAACAAACAAGTTATATAAATATAGGTGTTAAAAAAACTGATAGTTAATCGTTAGTACGGTTAGTGGCTTATCTACCGTGAATATTATATACTACAAAATTCTAAATCAACAAATATTATTATGTCCGACAAACCAGCATTAACAAATAAATAAAAGATCAATGGTAAGTAACTGATAAACTTATCTTTACACATTCTGTTTTTTTTTCTTTTCGAGGTACAAATGGTTGTCCAGAGCCAGAGCAATCGAGTTGCAATTTCTTAATAAATAATAAAAAAAATCTAACCAGAGAGTTGAATCAATATTGAACCTACCTCAAGTGTTTAGAGGTTTTCTGATTTAATTAAAAGCGTGAACAGAGCACGACCGGCCGAAATCCCACACATCCGTGGAAATAATAATTGCTTTTTCCATCAACTATAAAAAATTTCATCCACACGAAAATTTCTATGAAACAACCTTTTAATTGGCAAAATAATTTTCCCAATTAATCCGACACAAAATTGTAATAAAAATATTGATGAGATGATTATAGAGTCTTTTCTGACAACTCGAATACTTTCAACTTGTTAGAACAAAACAAAAAAAACAAAACGGAAAAATACCAAAAACTCCCTTCCAAAATTAATGTGCAAAATTGCAACTTCCGGTAACCGCAAAATTTTAAAATCAGCTAGTAGCGTAATAAAATTTTTAATGTAAACACCAATACAAAATATAATTGAAATAAAGAGAATTCAATTGGCACGCCTCTGTTATTTTCGAAAAACCAAGCAACGACATCTATACGAGAACTATTATATTGGACGAACGTTGACCGATAGAACACGAAATCTACACCGCAAAACCATTTTATAACCATATTTACAACTAAACAACAACATTGAACATAACCAAACGATAAATAAAGTTTAAATGGTAGGTTAATACCTTTTAATAAAAATAATTTTAAAACTGCTTCTCCATTTCTAATGCCTAGTTTCTTTAAGTCATTCTTTACACAATTGTTTTCCCTCAATATTCCCATGGAAAACATTTTACTCTTCTATTATACTCTATCCTAGATAGGTATCCCGCTCATTTAATCCTGGGTAAATTTATTGCTGCTACTATGCTTTTCTTTTCTAGTATTTCTCTTACTTTAACATTTGACCTTCTTCTCCATAGATTTATTTCTTTTGTCGGTCCCGCTATGGCTTTTACTACTTTTTTTTGAAGGTTTTTAGCAGACTTCTCTGTTTTACTGTCATGCGCCACATTTTACTACCATATACTTATATGGGGAGTACTATAGTTCTATACAAAGTTATTCAATTTGGACATAATAACAAATACAAACCGTAATTTTAGTAATTGGTTTATTGCGCAAACTATACATGATGCACAGTTTGTAAATAAGATTATTTGGTTTGATGAGTGTCAATTTACCAATGTAGGCATATTCAGTCAAAAGAATGAACATTATTGGAACACTGAAAATCCTCGCCGCTTTAGAGAGATCAGCAATCAAACACGCTTCCATATGAACGTATGGGCTTGAATAGTAGGTAATCGTATTTTGGGTCCATTTATTTACAATGAAACATTGATTGGAGAACGATATTTACAGTTTCTCAACACTCAGTTTTTTTATTATTTGGACGATATTCCTTTAATACAAAGAAGAACGCTATGATTCCAACAAGACGGTGACCACCACATAACACTAATTTAGTACGCCAATTTCTAAATCAACATTTTTCACAACAATGGATAGGTAAACGAGGAGCAGTAAGATCTCCTGACTTGTCTTGTTTAGATTTCTTCTTGTTGGGATATATCAAAGATAAAATTTATAAAACAGTAAGTAATAATATTGATGAACTAAGAATTAAGATTGTTCACACATTTGCATCGATACGCAGGCGAGATATACAAAGAGCGGTAGATAGGATTGGATACAGAGCGAACCTTTGTATGCAAGAAAATGGTTTTCAATTTAAGCATTTACTGTAAATATTTTATTGTAGTTTTGCGTTTGATGCTTTTAATTAGTTTTACTTTGTGTTATTTTGTTTGTTGATATTAGATAGGTATGTTTAATTTCATTTTTTAGTCTACAATTGACTACACCTTAAAATACATTTTTATTTCAATTCTTTTTCAAATCAATAATAATAATACATGTTTCTACAAATAAAAGTATCTCATGTGGTACAATGTTGAAATCGCCAAAAAACAATCTATCTAAATCTAAACAATTGATTATGACGTCCATTAGAAAAAATGAACCTGATGATGGTTCTGAAAAATCAAAACGTCTTATGACAATTATCAACTTTACTATCGTTTTTAGCACAAAAACCTGCTACAAGAAAGTCTTTACAGATTTCAAAAACTTTTAAAAACAAAAAAGTTATAACCAAAAAACGAAAAACACATTATTCTATTTTTTTACAGTAACTAAAAAACAAAAACGGTTAAATCAAATTTCTTTTGTGAATATTAACGAGCACCAAAATCTTCAACTTTGCCCCAATTTAACCAACCTTCTATCTCTCACCGTTTCTGAGATCCCAATGGTGAGCGTCCAAATTGAATAACCCTGTGTAGTCTTATTTTCATCGATCTAGATCATTTACAGGAGTGCACCACCTTGAAGTTCAATTCTCCTAAAGTTATGTTTTGTCAAATTCTTCCTTTTTTACTATTTGTCATTTTCAAAAATTTGTTTTATTTTTCGTTCAGTTTGAGTCCCACTTGTCTTGATTTTTCTTCCAATTTTATAAAAGCTTGCTTTACTGCTATTATATTCCTCCTTATCACATCTACATCGTCAGCAAACGCTACTAGTTTGCTTTGTTTAGGATTGTTCTCATTATCTTATTGGTAGTATTCCGTATGATTTTTCGAGTATCCGGTTAAATAGTAACGTGGATAAACAGCCACCTTGTCTTAGACTCGTTCTTATTCGGAAAGACTTTGCCTTTCGAGTCTTCTAAATTTATTTTTGTTAATCTTATTAATTTCTGGAGGATACCTAGTAATTTTGCATTGTACTCCTAGTACTCTTCTGTCTATTGAGTCGTATACATATTGGAAATCAACAAAGGTGGTATATAAATTTTAAAATAAAAATGGTCTTTTGGGACCTCTTCAGTGTGGAGGTAGGAAAACAAACAACTCAAAAGATGTGCTTGCCGACGTTTGCCCCTCATAGTGAGGGCTTTCTCAAGGCTTGCACAAGTATGAGTTGACGTTAGTTTAATTAATAAAACCTCCACACTGAAGGGGGTCTTAAAAGACCATTTTATTTCAGAAATGAGAGGCAGAAACGTCGGCAAGCACATCTTTTTAAGTTGTTTGTTTTCCTACTTTCACACTGAAGGGGTCCCAAAAGACCATTTTTATTTTAAAATTGATTTATTTGGAGGAACCTGTGGTATATAAAATTCCCATGTTTTCTCCATTACTTATCTGATTGCAAATATGTAGTTTTTGGTGTAACTCATAAATCTATTGTGTATGATCTTTAAATAGATCTTATATGACGTGTTTAGCAAGCATATTCCTCTATAGTTTATGCACCTTGTCTTGGTCCCTTTCTTTTTATGGGTATTGTGATGTCTGTCTTCCTAGATTTTGGTAGTCTTTCTTCCTCCCATATTTTTTGGAGTATTGTGCGTATTCTTTTCTATGTTTTGCTTCCTTCTACTATTATCATTTCGATATGTATCCTATCTTCTCCTTTTCTAAATTTTTAAATGTTTCTACTACCTCTTCGTAGGTAAGCGTTTTGATTTCTGCTTCCTGTCCTTCAAAAACTCTCTCCTCATGGTTTTCTGTCTCTAGTTTATTCAGGAGGTTCGTGAAATAATGTTTTCATTTTTTAGTTACATCCGTGCAAACTATTATACCTGACTTTGATTGATCGCGCTGTTAATTGTGTTAACTTCTTTGTACAGTTGTCTTATGTTTCCATTTTTTTTGTGTTTTTCCAGGTTTTCCTAATTTGCTCATATTTGTGTTGGCTACTTCTTGTTTTTGTTTGTTGTAGCTTGATAAAAGTTTTCTTCTTTTCTGTGTTACTGATTGGCATTCTTGATCACACCACTTTTCTTTTTCCTTCCTTTAGCCTCTCCTAATAATTGTCCTGCTGTTTCTGTTATTATGTTCTCCGTTTCTTGTACCATTTCCTCTATAGTACCCTTCTCTGTCGTTTGATCTACTACTCAAAAATCTAAAAGCTACTGACAGCTTTACATGGGGTAAACCTTGACAAAACTCTACTTAAATACTAAGGTAAGAAGATTTCTACATCCGAGATCTCCTAACCCACTATTGAGCTTGGGGTCCCGGGTTCGCTAAGCCCGTACCTGCAATACGCAGGCCCCCTGGGAGGTGTTGGTAAGTTTTTAATTAACACTAAATATTTTTTTTAAATAATGCAGTATTATTAGATTTTAAGTGTAAAAAATGTAGAGTTCAGACTTAAAAATTAAATAATAATAAAAAAAAAAAAATTATGTATAAATACCCTAAAAGGTAGACGACACATTAAACCGCTAGTTTTTTTTTTTGTACGCTTTTGCCCTCGAAATATATCGGAAAGAATTCTCCGCCTTAAATTTTTTTTGTTTGAACTAATGAAATAAGGGCGATGCAGGGACACTTGTGTGTGAACCTTGTAACGTGTTACTAGAGGTATGTACAATGTATGTTTAGATTAATTTTGGGGATGCTTTATTTTGAACCAGATTTAAGTTTGCCTTTTGCACGTTTTTAGTTTTACCTTTTACGATTGTTTAAACCACAATTATAGAAAAATTTACTAATTAGGAACCGCTAATGTAGTTTCTTTGTCTGAAAATTTATTGCGTAGAGAATCGTCTCCGCGTATTTTCTTTTGTAAAACGCCCTAATGAAGCGTTCGTCACTAATTTATCAAATGTTTTTTTTATTAAAGTTTAATTATATTAAGTTCATATATGTTGCTATGGGAAACAATAGATAAAATATAAGTTAACAATGTTTAGTTCAGATTGTAAAATAACCACTGTCGCGGAGGCATAAATTTGGGCGTTTTCAGTCTATTTTTAGAACATATGAAAGGGATTTTTTTTAACAATGCAACAAGATGTGGAACGCTACTAAATTATTATTTGTTTTAAATCGTTTGTTTTAAGGGTCGTTTACATCTATTTGAATTGAATTAACGTACGTAAAATTAAGAATTGCCAAATGTTTAGCACCATTCCGCTAACACTTGCGTATACGGAAAATTAACGTGTATACGAAATTGTTGTGTCAACTTCAACTTAAAGTTACTAGACAGTTTATTATGTTTGTATGCAGTTTTACCATGAGTGATTGTAAAGTAATGTTCAATGAGAACTTCTTAAGCTAACTTAGTAAATGTAAGCGGAAAGCTTCGTGTATTCGTGCGTTGATTCTTATTTTTTTGTGTCTGCATTGATTTAGTTTAACTGGATGTGAACGATACCTTACTCATGAATTCGTTTGTACTTAACTTTTACAAGTTGGGGAACGTTTTTGAATGAAGGCTCTTATCGATGTTGTTTTTTGATATATTGATTTAGTTCGAATCGGATGGGTGTATTTTAAGCCGCCTGGTAACGACCGTTGGTTGACTTAATTGTCCTACCTGGTTTGTTGCAAGTGGAGTAGCTTGTACACCTCCACCGTGGAATTATTTGATATTTTTGATTTAACAAACGTTGGGGAGTGTTCGTCAGAAAGGGAGCGGTTCAAGCCGCCTGGCAACAACCGTTGGTTGACTATGTCCTAGCTGGTTTGATGCAAGTGGAGTAGCTTATCTCTCCCCGACTTAATGCCATAAAGAGAGAGTTCAAGCCGCCTGGCAAGAGCTGTTAGTAGACTTAATGTCCTAGCTGGTTTGATGCAAGTGGAGTAGCTTATCTCTCTCAATTTAACATGAAACTTTTACTATGACATTTATTGTGATTGAACTTATTATTTACCTGCTGATACAAAGAATATCAAAGCAGAGGTTATTGATTTATGATCTTGATTTTATTTGATATGATATTTATTATGTATATGCAATGTATTGTTTTTTTTGTTTTCTCTGTGTTTTTACTAACATGCGACAAACGAAGTTATGAGGCTATTTGATGATTATTTATCTCATAAGAATTGAAATATGATGAACATATCTTGTTGCAGTGTTTTATTTGATTTGGTTAATATTTTGATTATTGACATTTTATGTGTTATGCCTATGCGATTTGTGTGTTATTTGTGTATGTCCAATGTACTTTTCAGGTTTTCCTTTTTGTGAGCAGCCTATGCAGGAATTAAATATTAAATGTTATTGTGGTTTGTATGTGAGTTTTATTTTAATTTATTGGTTTATAATACATTATCCAAAGTGAATCAGTTCTCATTCAATCCGAATCTATCCAAATCTTGTAGATAAATTAAAAATAACCACAACGTAGGATCCTTTTCCATTTTATTTATTTGACGATCACAACTTTCTTTTTGTTAAGGCCAAATTTTATTAACTTTATTTTTGGAGTGGGTTACTGACTTCTAATTTATGTACTACGACATGGATTAGTTGTCACCTCTGATACTCGTGACTTGTTTTGAAATTTTGTCATGCATGTATCACTACATTTTTGGTGCCGTGACCAGGATTTGATGGAATGAGTAATTGAACGTGTGATAATGTATTATCATTATTTTGTACTTTTTACTGGCGTTTGTTTAAATTTCAGGAATTACTGACTGTCAATTATATCCAGTTAATCAACCGTTTCATGATGCCAAGGGTAGGTCTAAGGAATAAAAAGCGAAAGCACGCAGTAGAAGAAGAGGAGTATGTACGAGAGGAAGTAGCAGTGGTAGAAGATCTGGTGGGCGAACCTGAACCGTCGCACTCTAGCACTTTCTTAACAAAAAACCGACCGACCGATGACCATAACGAAATAATAGAAATCCGTCAACTTCTAATAAACCAGGAATTTCAAATAAACCGACTGAACGAAACTTTGGGACAGCTGACCAGGAAGTATTTATCTACTACTAACACGATCAACCAAACACTACTATTTCAAATGGAGCAAGCGTGGTACAAATTCCAACCATTGAGCCAGTACGAGTAGATCCCACACTTACGGTAGTCACTGCGGATCCGACTTTGGCAACTTCGAGTCCAGGAGGAACTACAACGACAAACCCGACAACGACAGATGAGGCAACCTGGAAACAAGTTGTGTTGGCGTTTGCGAGTAAGAGTTTAAGTACACATGAAAGACCTAAATTTAAACCCGATGTTTATAATCCTGTCTTGTTTTTGAACGATTTTGATGCCTATTTTGAGTCTTTAAATGTGCCCATTACTCATAAATTAACTTCCGTTAAAACTTGTTTTGATTTACAATTAAAAGGGTGGTTAGCTATCTATGGGGAAAATTGGAAATGTTTTGATGATTTTAAAACGGATTTTTTGTCACATTTTGGTCCCTCGATAAACAACGCCAGACGCGTCAACAACTTCTTAGGAATAGGTATAGATCTAGTAGAGATAACTCTTTAGTCGCGTATTTTGTATTGCAAGTCAGCATCTTCAGAACATTTACTCCTCGTCTTTCCGATAGCGAAATTGTGAGCGAAGTTATGACTCAACTTCCACCCCAAATCCAGTCACTATGGAGAGCAACAGATTTACAATCTGTTAGAGACATCATTAGTTTTTAGAGAAACAATCTGGGATTACTTTTGAAAATTATGCTAGACAACCTTTGACCGCGCCAATTTCTTTTCGTAATATTACAGGCTATCGTTTGCCCGATGTATCCAGACCCCCACCGACGTTTTATCGGAAAACTTATTCACGTCAGGGAAACTGTCAGGGGAAGATGTAAGAGGGAACTTCTTCCTAAAACCACTTTAAATCCCCCGCAATTAACTAATTCTAATTTAACTAATAACAAATCGAACGACATAAAATCTCCGACTCCATCATTTTTAAATTTTAAAATAGTTTATTTTCCTGGACCCAATTATACAATAGACGATCTTTGTAACACTTATACAAAAGGGTTTTGATTTATTGCAAAAGTTAGGGTGGAAACCTGGGGGGTAGTATGGGGCATGATTTACCTAGTATAAACCCAATACAACCTTATATATATTGTAATAGGCAATTAGTAGTCGATAGATTTAAGGGCGCGTCATATAACTGTGTCAACACTTTATTCGAAGCGAACCATTTCAACCGTTTTACAATTAGTGGATCACCAATGTTTTTATCAAACCTATCTTTAGAAAACCGAAAGTTAGAAATAACTAGTGCAAATTTAAGTCAAAATGATTCTAAACTATTTCGGTTGCCGCATATAGAAATCAAGTGTTTTGATCTTTCCTTGATCGCTTTGGTCGATTCGGGTTGCGAATTATCTTGTATAAATACCGATTATGTGAACCAAATAAAATCAAATGTCAGTTGCCTATTTTACCTGTATCGTCTACTTATTTACAAGGCGCCATAGGGACTCGTAGCGTTCGAGTTAGGAATCAGGTGTATTTAACGTTTAGTATTCTCAATGTAAATTCAGAATTTAACTTTACGTTTTTATCTGTTACTAATTTAATTAGACCTGTTATTCTTGGTATGGATTGGCTTTGTAGCGTTAAGGCTTCTATTAATTTAGTTAATTTGTCATTAAGCTTGTGTGCCCATGAAAAATATTACGAAGTACCTTTTGTTCAAATTGAAGAAAATTTATTGGAGAATACCAAACCTGCTTGTATATTATCTGAAGTTGAAGGGCGTGGTGTTATGGAAAAACACCTTTTGAATCTTTCTGAACACATAGAAACTGATGATAATTTGTTACAAAAATGTTCTTCTATAACTATTTTGTCTGATTCTCAACGACAGCAACTTAATTCACTATTAAAAAAAGTTTCAACCTATTTTCAATGCTTATCCGGGGCGAACCCATAAATATTTTCATGAAATAAAAATGCAAGATGTTACACCGTTTGTCAGAAGACCATACCCAATACCTTTTAGTTATCGAGAGGAAGTAGAGAAATGTTTAGAGGAAATGCTCGCGTTAGGTGTAATTAAAGGGAAGCTTCTGCTTTTGCTAGTCCTATAACAGTAGCTAGGAAGAAAAACGGAAAGTTACGTATTTGTTTAGACGCTCGAACTTTAAATTCGCGGATGTTCTCGGATCACGAAGCTCAATACGAGTCGAGGAAATTTTCAGTTTATGCGGAAATGTTGAATTTATAACGAGGATTGATTTACGAAATTCTTACTGGCAAATCCCATTGTTACCAAATTCTACATGTTATACTGCTTTTCTATATAATGGAACTTCATACACTTACCAAGTACTTCCATTTGGTTTAAAAACTGCTGTCGGATCTTTTACACGTGCCATGGATTTAATACCAGGACCGTTGCCTGAGGGTCGGGGGAAAGTTTCTTATATTTTTGTTGTAATTGATTCCTTTAGTAAATTTGTAAAATTGTATCCCTTGAGGAGAGCCCGTACCATTGTATCTGCTCGTAGAATTTTAGAAGATTATGTTAAATATATCCCTGTTAAAACTATTTTGTCAGATCATGGCACACAATTTACATCTGAATCCTGGAGGAAAATTTTTGCTGACAATGACATTCGTGTTACTCTTTCATCTATTCGTCATCCCGCTTCAAATCCTTCTGAGAGGGTCATGAAAGAATTGGGACGTTTGTTTAGGACTTACTGTCACAACTCACATTCGGGTTGGGCTCATATTTTACAAAAATAGAATCTTTATTTAATAATACCCCACATTTGAGTACAGGGTATTCGCCATCCCAAATTGTGTTTGGAAAGAACGATAAAGATGCTTTAAATAATTTGTTTTCAAAGTTATATGTTTTCAACAACTTTTTTTAAAATTTTTTTTTTTTTTTTTTTTTTTTTTTTTTTTTTTTTTATTTTTTTTTTTTTTATTTTTTTTTTTATTTTTTTTTTTAAAATATTATATTAATTTTTTTTTTTTTAATTTTTTTTTTTTTTTTATTAAATTTTTTTTTTTTTTTTTTTTTTTTTTTTTTTTTTTTTTTTTTGTAGAGTTCCAGACTTAAAAATTAAATAATAATAAAAAAAAATTATGTATAATTACCCTAAAAGGTAGACGACACATTAAACCGCTAGTTTTTTTTGTACGCTTTTGCTCTCGAAATATATCGGAAAGAATTCTCCGCCTTAAATTTTTTTTTGTTTGAACTAATGAAATAAGGGCGATGCAGGGACACTTGTGTGTGAACCTTGTAACGTGTTACTAGAGGTATGTACAATGTATGTTTAGATTAATTTTGGGGATGCTTTATTTTGAACCAGATTTAAGTTTGCCTTTTGCACGTTTTTAGTTTTACCTTTTACGATTGTTTAAACCACAATTATAGAAAAATTTACTAATTAGGAACCGCTAATGTAGTTTCTTTGTCTGAAAATTTATTGCGTAGAGAATCGTCTCGCGCGTATTTTCTTTTTGTAAAACGCCCTCATGAAGCGTTCGTCACCAATTTATCAAATGTTTTTTTTTATTAAAGTTTAATTATATTGAGTTCATATATATTGCTATGGGAAACAATAGATAAAATATAAGTTAACAATGTTTAGTTCAGATTGTAAAATAACCACTGTCGCGGAGGCATAAATTTGGGCGTTTTCAGTCTATTTTTAGAACATATGAAAGGGATTTTTTTTAACAATGCAACAAGATGTGGAACGCTACTAAATTATTATTTGTTTTAAATCGTTTGTTTTAAGGGTCGTTTACATCTATTTGAATTGAATTAACGTACGTAAAATTAAGAATTGCCAAATGTTTAGCACCATTCCGCTAACACTTGCGTATACGGAAAATTAACGTGTATACGAAATTGTTGTGTCAACTTCAACTTAAGAAGTTACTAGACAGTTTATTATGTTTGTATGCAGTTTTACCATGAGTGATTGTAAAGTAATGTTCAATGAGAACTTCTTAAGCTAACTTAGTAAATGTAAGCGGAAAGCTTCGTGTATTCGTGCGTTGATTCTTATTTTTTTGTGTCTGCATTGATTTAGTTTAACTGGATGTGAACGATACCTTACTCATGAATTCGTTTGTACTTAACTTTTACAAGTTGGGGAACGTTTTTGAATGAAGGCTCTTATCGATGTTGTTTTTTTGATATATTGATTTAGTTCGAATCGGATGGGTGTATTTTAAGCCGCCTGGTAACGACCGTTGGTTGACTTAATTGTCCTACCTGGTTTGTTGCAAGTGGAGTAGCTTGTACACCTCCACCGTGGAATTATTTGATATTTTTGATTTAACAAACGTTGGGGAGTGTTCGTCAGAAAGGGAGCGGTTCAAGCTGCCTGGCAACAACCGTTGGTTGACTATGTCCTAGCTGGTTTGATGCAAGTGGAGTAGCTTATCTCTCTCCCCGACTTAATGCCAAAAGAGAGAGGTTCAAGCCGCCTGGCAAGAGCTGTTAGTAGACTTAATGTCCTAGCTGGTTTGATGCAAGTGGAGTAGCTTATCTCTCTCTCAATTTAACATGAAACTTTTACTATGACATTTATTGTGATTGAACTTATTATTTACCTGCTGATACAAAGAATATCAAAGCAGAGGTTATTGATTTATGATCTTGATTTTATTTGATATGATATTTATTATGTATATGCAATGTATTGTTTTTTTTTGTTTTCTCTGTGTTTTTACTAACATGCGACAAACGAAGTTATGAGGCTATTTGATGATTATTTATCTCATAAGAATTGAAATATGATGAACATATCTTGTTGCAGTGTTTTATTTGATTTGGTTAATATTTTGATTATTGACATTTTATGTGTTATGCCTTTGCGATTTGTGTGTTATTTGTGTATGTCCAATGTACTTTTCAGGTTTTCCTTTTGTAAGCAGCCTATGCAGGAATTAAATATTAAATGTTATTGTGGTTTGCATGTGAGTTTTATTTTAATTTATTGGTTTATAATACATTATCCAAAGTGAATCAGTTCTCATTCAATCCGAATCTATCCAAATCTTGTAGATAAATTAAAAATAATCACAACGTAGGATCCTTTTCCATTTTATTTATTTGACGATCACAACTTTCTTTTGTTAAGGCCAAATTTTATTAACTTTATTTTTGGAGTGGGTTACTGACTTCTAATTTATGTACTACGACATGGGTTAGTTGTCACCTCTGATACTCGTGACTTGTTTTGAAATTTTGTCATGCATGTATCACTACAAAAATTTGGGGAAAAGGATTTTTTATTTTTTTCCTTTTTTTAATTTTTATTATAAAAACCCAACCCCAATTTAAAAAAAAAAAAAAAAAAAAAAGGATAAAAAAAAATAAAAAAAAAAAAAATTTAAAAAAATTAAATTTAAATTTAAAAAAAAAAAATTTTAAAAAAATTTTCATTTTTTTTTTTTTTTTTACGAATATATACATTAAAAAAAAATTGTTTAAAAAAACCTTTCCAATCCCACATTATTGTCGAGTCACTAGCATAAACAGCAGGAGACAAAATAAATTATTAGTTTATTACACCAATTTTCAAATAATTTAAAAAAACGTTCCCGAAATGATAAACCACTATTCCACTTTCGCTGTTTTGCGCCATAATTGAAAAATAAACCATTTTTATGTGAGGCTGCTTTTGGAAGTATTTTAATATACAGGGCCCTAGCATCGTAATTTATAAGTAACAGTGTAAGGTTAATTTATATTTTTACTAAATTGATAACTAAAAATGTTCACCCTTTATTTTAATGTTCTTGTAATAAGTCTACAAATTTTACAAGAAAATTAATGACATAAACGACAAGTTAAGACATTTATTTAACCTCTAGTTAGTATCATAGCAGTTGTTATATTTTAAATAATGTATAATGTTCTCAATGTGGCAATACCTCTATAATATATCTTATGATTTATTACTTCATAACATGCGAGCTGAGTTATATTTTTAACTTTCGCTGTTAGGTGCTTATTGGCAAACTGTGACGCGATGTTCGATATATTCTTAACACTTTGACCCAAAAATAAGAAACAGTTTCAGGAATTTATGTGCGTAGGGGGTTCGAAAAAAAAATTTAACGCCTAAGAAAATAAATATGATTAATAATTTGCGTAGTAAGTCAACATAATGTGGCATGTATTTTCAGCAAACCGATCAATATTAACGTAATGCAAATAATGCGATTGTTTCTTTGTCAAAGCTAAATGAATTTATTTTTGTTTAAATCTACTAAATTCGATAATGTGAAAAAATTCAAATTTATGTATAAAAATATGCAAATAGAACTGCAAAAACAAAGAAAATGTTACGATTGATTATTAAAAAGAATGTGTACGATAAAATTTTATGTTGAAAATTTCCAATTTGAGGAAAGACTGTTAATTTAAAAATTGATAAAAAAATGTGGTGTCGGTTAACACTTTATAAAATCACGAACAACACATTAAACTAAACAGAACTTTATTAATTAAAATTGTTTTTTTTTATAATATAAACTTGACAACACTTGGGTAAATTGTCGTTATTGATTATTTCTAATTTCCAACGCAACGATAAAATAATAATAACCAGATGAGGTGCTACATTACTGCCCCCCTCCTCCGCTTAAACGTTCAGTAAATTTGTTTGGAAAATGTACGCGTCGACCGTATCTAGGAATTGTAGTTGGCTTGGACGTTGGTTAAGGTGTTTTTTGGGAATTTTGGCAAGCACCATCGCTGTTTCCAGAGACGTTTTTGTCGTGTAAATCTTCCCGTTGCATGAATGCTGGTTTTAGTCGGTCTAGAGAAATGGTTTTCTGTTTTATACCTAATTGTAGCGTATAGAATTTATATGACTTAGAGATAATTTTAAATGGGCTTAAGTAGGAAGGATCAAGGGATGACTTTTGAACTTCATCTCTGACAAAAACATAAAGGCTGCTGCTGAGCTTCTTGTTAATGAATATGGTTTGTTTCCGCTGATGCGTAATGGGTAAGGGTTTAAGAGAAGACATGTATGACCGTAATCTGCTTACATAGATTGTAGGGTCTTAAAAAAAAATTTTATCAAGAAATAATTGCCCAGCTAATCTTAGACCAAGTAAAATTGTGGGTGAAATTTCCGTCCAGTGATGTGAGGCATGACATCGGATTGCCGGTTTTAGTGATCGGTGCCACCTTTTAACCAAGCCATTTAATTGTGAATAGTGAGGCGTTGTTTGGTTATGTTTAATTCCCAAAAGGTGCGACAACTCTTTAAAAAGGCTTGACTCAAACTGGGCTCCCTGATCGGTTGTGACGACTGACGGTGTTCCAAATCTGGCAAACCATCACTCAAAAAGGTTTTGCCACTGTTTCGGCCGTGATATTTGTTATTGGAAAAGCCTCTGACCAACGACTAAACCAATCAAATACAAGTTAGACAGAACCAATAGCCCTCGGAGATAGGTAATGGTCCGACTAGGTCAAGATAAATATGTGAGAATTTAGAATCGGTTTCCCTAAAATTTTGAATCGGAGTTATGGCATGTTTAGCTACTTTTCCCCATTGGCAGGCAAGACAATTTTGTGACCACTCACAATTATTTGTAGGGAGGGAGTGATGAAAGATCGAATAAATTTGTAAGATGTGTCGTAGTATATGGAAACGGTTGAGTTAGGGATTTTAAAGAGTTGCAATTTTAACGAGCCTTTACCCGTAAGATACGTGTGGAGTTCTTTGCATTTTTCCCGTTTTCTGCTTAGAGTGACTAAATCAAAAGGCATGGGGAACTCGAAGCACTGATTCTTGACAGGGTGTCAGCGATCGAGTTATCTTTACCTGAAACGTGCTGAATATTAGAAGTAAATTGTCCTATAAAGTCTAACTGGCGGAGTTGCCTAGGAGAAAGTTTATCACGAACTTTTTAAAAGCAAATGTAAGTGGTTTGTGGTTGGTAAATAGAATGAAATCTCTTCTTTCTAAGAAATGACAAAAATATTTGATTGCCAGAAATGCCGCCAAAAGTTCTATGTCGTATGTGCTATACGATTTTTCTGCGTCGAAAATTTTTTGAGAAAAATACCCTAAGGGTTTCCATTGACCGTCCTGCCATTGTTGAAGGACCGCACTGCTACAGACGTCTGTGCAAGGGGTCTGGGTGAACAAGTAATGTTGCATTAATAAGGCTACATTCAACTTGGATAAAAACGTTTTTGTTTTCTCTGACCAATCAATGATTGGGTGGGGTTGACATCGCAACTCCATTCTAAGCAATTCTACATCCGCGTATTACGTATGTACTAAACGCGGAAACAATAACAAACAATTGCAAGTAAGCAAATGCAAACTCAGCTTTTTTAACGGCCTTGCTTATTAAGCACACTAACCTACTTCGCATCTATAAAACGAAGTAGGTACAACAACACAATGAAGTACGGTTATACAGTTCGTCTCATCAGCTCGGTACATCAATTCGGCGCAGTTCAAACCGATTAATGAGGGCAGCAGAGACAACAACAAGTCACCGCGCCAGCATCAAGTGAAGACCAGCCGAAGCTCGAGTCCATCGGGGCAACTCATTTTGGGCCACCGTCTTCCGTACGACACACAACACCGGAATATCAGGTAACATCGCATAGCACGTAGTACACCGATTACTACGTGCTGACAACAACATTTCCATTCATCATTAGAATTAGTATAGCTCGACTACGCTATGTATAATAATAAACGCTGCTAAATTTTAATCAAACGTACCCCTTTTTCTGATCCAAACCGGTGTTTAGAGTAATACACCCTAAACACCACAGTGGTGACCAGAGAAAGACAAACATTCAACGAGGAGCAACACGGCAACAACATCAGGTATAACTGCAAAATTTTTTTTATACCTACGCTACGACATGAACGGGAAAGCAACCTCCACTGAGCCCGCTACGCTTGCTGCCGCCCCAACCGCCGCCCGACAACACGCCCGTCACATCAAGCTTGCCATGACGACACCCGCCAACACAACACGTGCCATTGCTGCGTCCGCCATAGACACCATCGGCATTGCCCTTCACCTCATCCAATGATGTAACGCACATCAGCTTGGGCTGATGGACCACAAACAAAGACGTTTCATCAACGCCATCGCCCGAGGAAAACCCGCGAAGATGAAAGGCAACAAAACTAAAAGCAGTAACAACAAGCGCCAACAAAAAGCGCACCAAACGCAGCATCCATAACAGCGCCAGCGAGAGCGCACCAAACGCAGCATCCACAACAGCACCAACGAGAAGCGCACCAAATGCAGCACTCACAACAGCGCCAACGAGAAGCGCACCAAACGCAGCATCCACAACAGCGCCAACAAGAGCGCACCAAACGCAGCATCCACAACAGCGCCAACGAGAAGCGCACCAAACGCAGCATCCACAACAGCGCCAACGAGAAGCGCACCAATCGCAGCATCCACAACAGCGCCAACGAGAGCGCACCAAACGCAACATTCACAACAGCGCAAACGAAAGCGCACCAAACGCAGCATCCACAACAATTGCCAAAGAGAGCGCACCAAACGCAGCATCCACAACAGCGTCAACAAAAACGTACCAAATGCAGCATCCGCAACAACGCCAACAAGAGCGCCCCGCAACGCAACAAGAAGACTACCACAAAACAATTTTTTTTTGCTTATCTTTGCGTAACAATCATCGACATTCCTTATCATGAATTAATCCACTAAGGAGGGACTCCTGTGGGGTTGACATCGCAACCCCATTTTAACCAATTCTACATCTGCGTATTACGTATGTAGTAAACGCGGAAACAATAACAAACAATTGCAAGTAAGCAAATGAAAACTCAGCTTTCTTAACGGCCTTGCTTATTAAGCACACTAACCTACTTCACATGTATAAAACGAAGTAGGTACAACAACACAATGGAGTACGATTATACAGTTTGTCTCATCAGCTCGGTACATCAATTTGGTGCAGTTCCAACCGAATAATGAGGGCAGCCGAGACAACAACAAGTCACCGCGCCAGCATCATTAGAATTAGTATAGCTCGACTACGTTATGTATAATAATAAACGCTGCTAAATTTTAATCAAACGTGCCCCTTTTTCTGATCTAAACCGGTGTTTAGAGGAATACACCATAAACACCACAATTGTTTAGTCATCTTTTTTGTTGTTTTTGAGAAAATCAAGAAGTAGTCTTTGTGCTTCTATGCCGTGTGGAATAAACCACCGGTAAAAATCGGTCATAGTTAAAAAACTTTTAAGCTGGGTCACAGAATGAGAAAGTTTAAATTCCGATATAACTTTGACTTTCTTATTTGTAGATCTAATGCCCCCCTCGGAAACTAAATGGCCCAGAAACTTTTACTTCGCTTTTACCAACACAGCATTTTGCTTTATTTATTACCAGTTCAAAAATTTGCAATCTTTCCAAATGGGTCCTATGCTCTGCCAACAAATTCGAGAAAACGAGGATATCATCGATGTATGTAATGCAAAATTTATGATTTTTAGTAACTTCATTCATGAATTGTTGAAACGACAGTGCGGCTTTGCAAAGGCCAAATGTCATTGCGGTAAACTGAAATAGTCCAAACGGTGTCGTGACTGCAGTTTTGGATATATCTTCCTCTTCTATTGGGATCTGATGATATGCGCAAACTAGGTCTATGATAGAAAAGATCGTTTCCAATCGCCGTTCTTTTTAAGGGTCAGGTGAAAGGGGCTTGCCCATGGTCTATCAGATGGTCTACGTATTCCTTGTTTGACCATAAATTCAAACTCTTCTTTGGCGATTTTAAACTTGTCGAGTTTTGTCTTGATTTTGCGAAAATAGGAGGGGCCCGATGTTTGGATGTGATGAGTTATTGAATGTTTTTTTATATCTGAAAATCTACCCGAGGGTATGCCCACTTTTTCAATTTTTCTAATAAATCGGTAAAAGGCGTGTTTTGTAAGATGGTTTTGATACTACCGGTTGTTCCACCACAACCTAGCCCGCGGGAACTCAGTGATGTTACGGTATCCAAGAGCCTCTGTTTTAAATATCATCTCGCGTCGTTAATCACGCTTTGATACTATTAATTATTTAATTATTTAATTAGTGATTTTTATTTTTAAATATTTGTTTTTTGGAAAATGCAATAAATCATGTTAATGGTACATTGTAACTAGCCTATTTAATTTATGCTTGATCTTAATTTTGTGCGATTTGTGTTAACTTTTTCGGATTGTGATAGTACTTTCAAAATAGGTCCAACCAAAAGTACCCACCCTAGTAAACTTTCAGCAAGCAAGGGCTGGAAGCAAAGATTGCGTCGTATCTTTGTTTGGCGCCCACTTGACTTTGACAAATTTATCGAATTTTATTGATGGTTTTGCATTCATTTACTCGATTGTTTAATTTCACAAAGGATCACACGCACCACCCTTTTTCCCGCTGAGCTACTGTGCAACCCCTATTTATCTTACGTTTTTGAATCAAATTTTTCGTTAACCTAGTCTCGCATGTAACAAAATTTCTGCAGTGGCCATCTGAAAGTACCTTAAGAAATTGTCTTTCATGAAATAGTCTCTACACCAGGTTAAACAACAACAACCGTGACGTTTTGTTCGCCTGCTTAAAGGGTGGTATCATGGCGAAGAGTTAATTATTATAAGCGCTTGAATATTTCGGATACATAATATTTCTTTTCCACAAAAATTCGATTTAAAAATGTGGACAAAACGTGAATTTTCAGTTACACTTTTATTGAAGAAAAAAAGACGTTTTCGTCGTATAATTCTCTGCACTACGCTAATTAATAATGAATCACGACATACAAAAGTATGTGCATGTTTCTTATTCCATTTAGTTTTCGTTAAATTCTACTTTGCCAAAAGTACAAATAATTATTTACAATCAAACTACCAGCTTTTATGCAAAATCACCAACACGCTTTTATACTTTTTTATATTCACGAATAAAATTCGAAAATTTTTAATATAAAACCAACATTCCCAGTAGCTGAATATTTGTTTCTCATTCGTTTCATTCAACCATATAAAATATTTGTATTATTATTGACAGTTGTGTTAAAAATGAATGTTTTCATGAAAAATTGCAAGTAAAAAGTATTTTACATTATTTTTCGATAACTCACAAAAAATGGGTAGAATCGACAAAAAACCTTATTGGGTAATAATATGCAAAAGTTATTATTTTCTTCTTGAAATCATTACTTTGTTTATGACTGCGAATATTATATTCTGAGAATAAAGTACATTAAAAAAGCCACAAAATTTTTTATTGTTAGGTACCTTATACAAAAGAACATCTCAAAAGAAAAATATCAATAATAGAGTTCTTCAAATTGAGAAATAAAATTTCAAATTTAAAAGTTTAATAATAAATCATCAAGAAATAATAATAATCGTAAAATAGGAAAAACAAGTAAAATTTATGGTAATTTTAAGCATTTAGTTGTTTTATCTCGTCCCTTATTGAATACGATTGATTAATTACCTCGTTTAAGATAAAATCTTCCTTTGGTGTTACGTATGTTGAAATTGTAAAACGAATCTCTACGCTCGATCAAACATGGCACGTATTAATTTAACCACATGGCAAACAATCTTTAAAGCGTCAACCGCATATATTTTCCGCTAACTCCTAATAAATTTTGAACAATTAAAGTGGAAGCTTTCAGAGGTACTGTGGGTTTACAATTTTTAAAATGTTGACGGTAATTAAATTTTCCTTTTGTTAGTGGAACGACATAATGTCGGAAAGCAATATGTTATGTGATATCATAGAACCGGCTGCAAGAAATTACTTAATTGAAACTTATCACACCCATTTAAGCGTGACATCAATCGTTTCTCTAAGATTTAAATAACTCGGTAATTTAGAAAAATTAATAATTTTTGTACTGCTCATTTAATTTACGAAATTAACGTATAATCATCAAGATGTGCGGCGACGTGTCTCAATTTTGCAGAGATATTGAAACAATCATCTGCCAGATCAGGATGATAAAGGACGTGACACAAGTAATTATATAGAGGGAACATATAACTGTAATTATAATTCCAAGCCTGACGTCGCTTTGAACTTTGGTTTACATCATTATTGGAAAAATGTGCTCATTATTCGACAATTTTAATTACATTTTCGTATTTCTCTTAGTATTATTCTCTTCAATTACATTTTCTTGAAATAATTATAAACGTAGTTATAACGGATACAATATTGAAACTTCACTCGATTAGTAATTGTAATGATAAAACACATTTCAGCGTTACTTTTGTAAAATGGTAAAAGACTAAAGAAAATTTCATTACAATGCGCTCTTTGTTGTTATAAAAATTTTTCTACTATAGAGACATCTATTAATATTTGAATAATTACAAAATAAATAAGATTAATCCAAATAAAATGATGTAAGAAATTCGCCACGAGGTAGCGATACTACGTACAGGGTGTAATTGGTCCATAACTTGAAGATATTGAGATGAGGTTTTTACACCAAACAAGCACACCTATGTTACACATCGTAAAAATCTATACATGGTGTTCCTATAGAGTGTGGTAAACCAAAGTTGTGTTTTCTTAAATAGAACACCCTGTGTATTTTTATATACTTAGTTTTAGAATGAAAAATATTAAGATTTTGTACAGAAAACTATAGGATTAACCCTTTTGGTTTCTGCATTATGAAACATTCTGTTAGAAAAATGGTTCAAATTTGATATATCATTGCCCAGTAGGCCATGAATATTTTCTAAAAAAACTAGCTACAGAAAATTTTAGAATAACTTGGAATTTTAATGAATAGTAGACAACATAAAAAAATTAAATAAGTAACTCCTTTTTATAAATGGAACGGAACGCCCTATATACAGGGTGTTCTATTTAAAAAACACAACTTCGGTTTACTTTGAATATAATGAAAATACTTGTGGATTATGCAGCATAAGTATGCTTATCCCATCTCGATATCTTGAAGTTATAGACTAATTACACATCCCTGGGTCACCCTATATATTTTAATTGAGAGTAGTACACATAATCTAAACAATTCAGAGTCAAAATGTTCCCAAAAGTGCAAACGCGTCCAATAAGCTAACTGCCAAACGTTATACGTCTTCTGACAGTACGAGATTCATTTTATTCAAAATTTAAAAAAAATAATAATTGTTAGAAGGGATACTTGGTTTCTAGAGAGTCAAAAATTATTAAATAGCTGCTAACTAAGTTAATTGAGTACTATTTGTACAATAGAGTAAGAAATAATCACTTGTGGCTGTATAGCATTAGCAGAATGTATAGGAGCGTTAATAAATCCTACGTAATTTTGTGTTCTGGACATGAAATTCTGCGTAGTTCATATCAACTATAAATCTTGTGGGTTGAATAACAATATTTGTCAATTATTGCACATTAAAAAACTAACCTGCAAGGAATTTGTGATAGTTCATGTATTTGAAATGCCTTAACTTACCTAGTTAGATATAAGGATCACATGTCTTTTAGCCTTTGAGGAATCGTCCATCGTTTTTTATTTTCTCATTTCAATAGAGTTTCTTTAACATAGCAACACTTTCTATACGTCGTAAGTAACAATCTTTAATAAAAAAATTCGTCATGTAGCTGCGCCATTTCGAATAATTTCTAGAATTTTACTTGGATGGTCCTTTTGACTGTTGTACCTCAAATTTAAAAGTCTAATATGAGAAAAAAATGATTAGTGCAACTAGTGACCACTGACTAAAGTCTTTCTTTCTATTTCGAGTGCTATCTAACCTCAAGGTTAGCTGGTGACCTGTTGACCCAAATTTACCTGAAGGACGCCTTTGAAAGGTATCAAAGAACAGTCAACGCAAAAAGAAGAAGTAGATCGTATTTTATAATTAATTTTATTTGTGCCATAAACCGATTATTTGAATTATAAATCAAATACGTCTTTTGTGCATGTGTGTAACAACAATAAAATCGTAATAATTTTCCTTATGTAAACATTTAAGCCAATTTTTTGATATTATACGGTACCGAAACGTTTTTGCGTGTTTGTAATTCGGTATAATAATAAATGTTTCTTAATCTCGAATATTATAGAATATTATGTTCCTTGCCTGTTTGTGCAACTCAAACGTGCAACTAAAACGGAAACATCTTTGAAATTATCGGCCAGTGTCGTACTACTTTAACTTAACCTGATTGAGATTATTTATTATTATTAATTATTATTTATTTATTATTATTATTACTATTATTATTAACTGTCATAATTTTTGTATGCGAGTTTGTTCTTACCTATACAGGGTGTCCCACCGGGAACGCCATCAATAGATTATAGAAAAACTGTACATGGGAAAAATTTGAAAATTTGGTAGTAAACTAACATCGACGAGAGCAGTTTTGCTAAAATATTTTCAAGATGGTGGCACTTCCGGTTATATCGGAAGTAGGTGTCAACTTGCTTATTTTAAATGGAACACTCTATATATTATTCCATTTTTGGATTTTGCACAACATTCTAGACATATTTTGTGTATAATGTCCTATACCTAAGTCTAACTGTTTTGAACTTATTTTAAATTTTATGGTCAAAAATGACGTTTTCAGGACTAAACAAAATTATAAAATTTTCCTATACTAATGCCTTTATTATTTAATTGGAATGGGTTTCTTTGTAGCAGGGGACCTATTTTAGTGGGCTATGTCAATATTTTGATAATAAATTAATACAGGGTAATAAAAAAAAGGATTAGAATTAAATTCTAAAACACGTCAAAAATCATTTTTTTTAAATGCAAGCACCCTGTTTTTATAATTTTACCTTATTTAGTATCAAAAATAAGGTTGACTTTGTATAAGGTTGTCTATTTTGCAGCAAGATACCCGCAAAGACAGAAACCATCACCAAAAGCTCTTAAATGAATAATAGAAAACTTCAAACACTTTGGACCCGTTAATTCAAATGAACAGATAAATAACCTAATTATTTGATTAACAAGAAAGAAGAATTAATTAGAGACAAAAGTTAAAAAAAAATTATTTTATTAAATGTTGAAATTGACGTCCTTGAACTTCTAGACATTTTTCGCATCTGAGTAGCAAATTTTCATGGGTCGCCTTCCTTATTGTTTTACGTGTTGAATTTTGAAACTCAGTCCTAACTCGTTGCATGCAGTCTACTTTGGTGGTTAACGGGGTGTTATAAACTCGAATTTTAATTGTACCCAAATAAAAAAATCGAGCACTGAGATATCTGGGGACCGTGGTGGCCAAAGGAAGGGTCTATTGTTTGCTATCCATTGATCATAAAAGGCGTCTTGTAAAAAATTGTTGATTAATTGGCTACTATGTGGAGGTGCGCCGTCATGTTGATAGAATAGATGTCTACGATCAGCCAAAGGTAAATTATCTAAATAATTGTGCAGGATGTTCAGATAGCTTTCACCTATTTAATAAGTTAAAAAATAAAATATTTTCAATGGTTTCAAAAAGGTTAACTTACCTTTTAAATTTTTTTGATAAAAATGTAATGCCACGATGCCATCGTTTCTTACTGCATCATAAACATTAAATTGCCAAGATTCTTGAAGATTTCGCTCTTTAATAACGTGGACATTTGATTCACTCAATAATGGGAATTTCGCCGATTAAAAATGCCGTTTTTGTAAATTTGGCTTCGTCTGTCCAAATGATGTTATCAAGAAAAATTCGTTTTCTTGCGACCAGGTTAAAATAAATTTGCTGAAATCCAATCTCCTTAAAACAGTCTCTTTTAGATGGTGAACCATGGAAAATGAATACAGATGAAATTTCTGTCTGCGTAATATTCTTTGAACTGACGATTTGCTTAATCCAGACTCTAATGCAGCTTGTCTTACAGACATTGTTGGATGTGCAGCAAAATATCCCAAAACAGCAATTTCAGCATTTTCATCATTAACGACAGGTTCATTTCTCTGTACATTTGGTTTAACGGATCCAAAGTTTTTGAAGTTTTCTATCATTCGTTTAAGGGCTTTTGGCGATGATTTCTGTTTTCGTCATTTCAATTTCAATTTCAAAACAGTTAGACTTAGGTATAGGACATTATACATAAAATGTGTCTAGAATTTTGTGCAAAATCCAAAAATTGAATAATATATAGTGTTCCATTTAAAATAAGCAACTACTTCCGGTATAACCGGAAGGGCTACCATCTTAAAAATATTTTAGCGGAACTGGCCCCGTCAATGATAGTTTACTACCAAATTTTCAAATTTTTCCCATGTACAGTTTTCCTATAATCTATCGATGGCGTTCCCGGTGGGACACCCTGTATTATCATTACTTGATATTGTGTGTAATTAACGAAATAAAGTCTCGTCCATTATTTTGTTTTTTTGTTTCACCCAGGTAGGTGGCGCCTTATACAGTTTTGGCAGCCTTCGACTGCATCCCTACGATACTTAAATCGTTTATTGTCTATCAAAAAACTTCAGACACATTAGTATTAACTGAATATATTTATAGACAAATGAAAGTGACTTTAAATTATCGGTACGTTAGTAACAAATATAAAAAAAAATTTAAATTGTATTTTAACGTAAATCTCATGATAATTTGGTTAAAATTAGTAAAGGAGGAGAGTTGAGTCTTTTTTACTTCTCATTGTAATTTTTTAAGAATTATTTTACGCGATTAAGACTCCTCGATGTCCTCGTACAAGAAACCGTACCCAAGTCAGACAGTGTACTTCAGGGATATGACGGGGACAAAAACAAAACCACTACATTAAAGTTTCATAAAAATAACTCTTACAAGTGAAGCAATATAGGAGAGAGACAAGCGTTTTGCGCAGAACTAATCATTGTTCCCACTAATAAACGTGTAAAGAGTATTAAAAGTGTGTTTTAAAGAAATTGTTTAAATAAAAGTTATAGACAATAAAATTTCGAACAACTTTTTTTCCATAACTTTTTTTGTATGATTGATATTTTTGGAGATATTGTTTAAAAGTTACTACCGCGTGATTGCCATATCTCAGTAATTATCGAATCACAAAATAGTTTAAACTTAAGATGTGTATAATTAAATTTTAAACAACTTTTATTTGACCGAATAATGTGTAAATTGAATACCTTTGTAAATATCTTTATAATTCAAAAATTTATGTAGGTTAACGAGCGTTTTAGCTTGACAGATACTCAATATCTAATTAGATCTGAGCTAGCATAAACAGAATCTATATGCAAAGTTTTATAAAAATCCAACCGGTGGTTTTCTTAATATTTTACATACGGTTAGATGGCCGGTCGCCCGGCTATCGGACAAAAAATTTGATTGGATTCATTATAACGTACTAAAAAAATTAAAAAAGGAATGTAAAAATTTTCTAATTGTAAACAGTTGCATAACTCTCCATAATAATAATAATATTAATAATAATTATTATTATTTATAAGACGTGGAGTAAAAAACAATCTCAAGAAAACGCCCGAGATTATTAAGTTTTGAATCTTGGGTGAAAATATTTTGCAAAAAATTTAACGAAACCGGAGATTAGAATTGGGGATTCGGAAACTATACTCAAATATCTTGTTAAATTCAATAAATAATGTATCGAATTATATTTTTTGGATGTGGAACTAGCAAGATGCATGGGAAGAAAAATTGTAGGGGACTAAAAGGCTAACTAAAAATCAACAGCACAGAGAAAAAAATTTTTGGAGACAAATTAATAACCATACAATTGCAAAATACTCCTAATGGTCTCTTGATAATGTAAGTATGCACAGATCAACAACATCGTTGAATGATGAAAGAAGTAAAGAAATTATGTGAATAAACGGCCTAGTATACAACTCCTCTAGGTGGAGGTGGCAAGCAAACAATTCTTTAAAGAGAAATAACCAACGTTTCGTCTTTCATGTAAAAGGTTTATTTAAAAAAAAGTTAAGTATCAAATTTTAACAATAAATTTGTTAATTTTTATCAAAATTTGTGGATTTAGAAATGTAATTATGAATGAAATAGTATGTACCTCCCTCAGTGGCAATTTCCTACTTTGCCGTGATTTTAATAAGTTTATTAAATCAGTAACTATGTTACTATTGCGTTATCAGAAATCTTAACTAAGTTTCCTTGATACAAATTTTATAAATTTTTTGATAATTATTTATTAACAACTATACAAATGTACAGAAGGTAAATTCATAGAAATCTTTTCTGTCATCAAAATTTTAAAATACCAACTGTAATTTACTACAATTGGTGATTAACCTTCCTTATCTACTGTAAGACATTTTTTTATATTTTAATATGCAACTCTTTTTATAATTTTAAGAAAGCCTAAATTTTTTTTTAAATATTTTTTTTGAAATAGTTAATTTTAAATTAGTAGAAAGTTCCAATTAACTCAGAAATCACCTTTACTTGACATTTTTGGTGTCAGAATAATAAAACCATTTGCTGTGACTATGTGCGACTTTATCAATCAAATTATTCTCTGATGGGAAAAATTTTTTAGAATAACTAAAAGAGCGAATACTTCTTAAATTTTAAGAAAAAAATATAAATATCAATTAAATAAAAAGGTTGATAATATTTTTTAAAAAGAAACCAACGGTCAAGTTTTGTATTCAAATTAGGCTCTCATAAATGATTCTTTTAAGATAAATTGAAGGTTACATGATTTAATATGTTTTAACCTATAACAAACAATGAATAAATAAAATAAATAAAAACTTTTATCTAAATTAATTATTTTTAAGTTTACACTAATAATTTTAACTAAATATCAGATGGTGAAAACAGACAGTTAAATGTGACAAAATTAAAATAAATACAAAGTTCATTGGGATTTTCAACTAAATGAAAAAACAATTCATAAAATGCTGATTTGGTTGAAAATGTTTAAATTTTGAGCGATAAACAAAAAGTTGAAAAAAGACTTTTTACGTTGAATACATGATTTCTAACCTGAACACGTATCAACAGAGTATTTGTTAAAATTCCAAATATGTAAAAAAATGCAAAACCTAGCCGTTTGGTTTTTATTTGAACGCTATTTAATCAAATCACCTTTTTCGCTTTGTTACGTGGTTTTATGTGTTTTCATGTCCTCGAATCAGCATGAGTATAAAATGGTAGTCCTACTTCAAATTCGTCTTAATTTTGCATATTTATAATGTCGATAATGCCAAAAAATTAAAAAAATTCTTAATTAAATTGAGAGTTAAATTTTATAGTACACTCATGAAATTTAAAACTTGGACACCACAATTTCTGTAAACAAAAGTTTGCACATTGTGAAGCGGGCTTAAGGGTATCATTTACAATTCTAACAGCAGGTAGTCTCAGCAGGGGTTATCTTATAGAAGGACTGTAGAATGAATCATTACACTAAGCACGTTTTAGAAAATAGGTAATTTACGTTGCTTACTTAATTTTTCTTTAAAGAATATATTTGAAGGTATCGCTAATTAAACACCATAGCTCGATTAATTATCGAATCAAAATTTTGTTTAGGAAATGTTTACAAAATAAAATTAGAAATAATTTTGATTTAAAAACGTCTACAAGCAATAACTTTTAAATTAAATCAAAAACTAAACATGGTTATTTGGGTTGACTGATTATTACTTATTTTAAATAAATCTAACCTACTAATTATTGTAAGTTATTAAAAAAATCATTAAACTCTCTATTCATAATATTTAGTCCTTACAAAATGTATATTTTATGACGTTTCATTTTTTCTGTAGTTAATATAAAAAGTGAAAATAAAAACTAAGGCAATTCTTATTGTCAACGTATATATTTAGTTTTTGACAAGAATTTATTACATAATTATAATTAAGATACCAAGTTATAGTTTAAATAAATAAAGTAAATAAAGGTATTACTATATATTATTAATTGATATTATTATTCTTGGAGGCGTCTGCTCATTGACGCTATCAAGGTATCAATATAATTAATATTAATCGTTTCCCATGCGGTATCAATGGCTGCAATTAGTGCATTACGGTTTACTGGTATAAAATTTGGCCCTTGTTGTCTTCGGATAACAGCAAGTATTCGAGCCCAAACATTTTCGATAATGTTAAAATCTGGGCTTTTGCTGGCCAGGGTAACAGCTCCAAGTTATTTGCTTGTATCCAGTTGCGCACAACCTGCGAAGTATAGGGTCATCATATCCCGATAGTTAATTATCGAATGTTCCAAGAAAATATGTGTAAATAGTAAATGGAATCTACTAACGTAACGTTAAGTCGTTAATTATAGTTACATAACTCTCCTTTCATAAGATATAGTTCATATTAATATGCTTATTGTAAAGCTTCGTACACACCTGAACAACAAACCGAGGAACAAACAGAACAACGAACCGAACGGCAATCGGAACATTAATTTGGACGGTGCTACGTACGAATTTTAGAACAGATTCGCAAGTCCTGATTGTTCCACGAACGGTTTGCGGCGTTCCGCAACTTGTCGGTTTTCTCCGACATCAAAGAAAATGCGCGCGAATGCGTTTGCAGGTTTGGACGAATCTAAACAAAACGGCGAACAAACTTATGCGGGAGAATTAAATTATTTATTTTGTCCTCCCTTTTGTGGGTTTGTTGTGTTTTAGGTAATATTATGGAGTTGACAGAAGAAAAATGTTTTAAATTAATCAGTGTTTAAGAATGCAAGAAAAAATGATGTCCCTATTAGCATCATTTGGGCGGGAAATTTCCAAAATAAAAAAAGCGAGTAAATTATAATTTTTACTCTTCTTTAAAATTTGGTTGGCACTATCTTCTTGTTTTCCGCAATTTTCTCTTCTCAATAATAAATATATATGAACTGAAAACTACTGAAAATAATTATGGAACAGCACAAACGTTCCGTTTGTTGTTCGGATTGTGGAAATCATAAAAGATCGTTTGTGCGTTCTGTTT
>JALBCR010002684.1:0-350411 GCA_030710515.1 Abscondita cerata
AGAAGGACTGTAGAATGAATCATTACACTAAGCACGTTTTAGAAAATAGGTAATTTACGTTGCTTACTTAATTTTTTCTTTAAAGAATATATTTGAAGGTATCGCTAATTAAACACCATAGCTCGATTAATTATCGAATCAAAATTTTGTTTAGGAAATGTTTACAAAATAAAATTAGAAATAATTTTGATTTAAAAACGTCTACAAGCAATAACTTTTAAATTAAATCAAAAACTAAACATGGTTATTTGGGTTGACTGATTATTACTTATTTTTAAATAAATCTAACCTACTAATTATTGTAAGTTATTAAAAAAAATCATTAAACTCTCTATTCATAATATTTAGTCCTTACAAAATGTATATTTTATGACGTTTCATTTTTTCTGTAGTTAATATAAAAAGTGAAAATAAAAACTAAGGCAATTCTTATTGTCAACGTATATATTTAGTTTTTGACAAGAATTTATTACATAATTATAATTAAGATACCAAGTTATAGTTTAAAATTAAATGAAAACTTTTTTTAAATAAAGGTATTACTATATAAATAAATATAAGAAATCAATAATGGGTGTGACCTCCATTATTATTGATACATTCTTGGAGGCGTCTGCTCATTGACGCTATCAAGGTATCAATATAATTAATATTAATCGTTTCCCATGCGGTATCAATGGCTGCAATTAGTGCATTACGGTTTACTGGTATAAAATTTGGCCCTTGTTGTCTTCGGATAACAGCAAGTATTCGAGCCCAAACATTTTCGATAATGTTAAAATCTGGGCTTTTTGCTGGCCAGGGTAACAGCTCCAAGTTATTTGCTTGTATCCAGTTGCGCACAACCTGCGAAGTATAGGGTCATCATATCCCGATAGTTAATTATCGAATGTTCCAAGAAAATATGTGTAAATAGTAAATGGAATCTACTAACGTAACGTTAAGTCGTTAATTATAGTTACATAACTCTCCTTTCATAAGATATAGTTCATATTAATATGCTTATTGTAAAGCTTCGTACACACCTGAACAACAAACCGAGGAACAAACAGAACAACGAACCGAACGGCAATCGGAACATTAATTTGGACGGTGCTACGTACGAATTTTAGAACAGATTCGCAAGTCCTGATTGTTCCACGAACGGTTTGCGGCGTTCCCGCAACTTGTCGGTTTTTTCTCCGACATCAAAGAAAATGCGCGCGAATGCGTTTGCAGGTTTGGACGAATCTAAACAAAACGGCGAACAAACTTATGCGGGAGAATTAAATTATTTATTTTTGTCCTCCCTTTTGTGGGTTTGTTGTGTTTTAGGTAATATTATGGAGTTGACAGAAGAAAAATGTTTTAAATTAATCAGTGTTTAAGAATGCAAGAAAAAAATGATGTCCCTATTAGCATCATTTGGGCGGGAAATTTCCAAAATAAAAAAAGCGAAGTAAATTATAATTTTTTACTCTTCTTTGTGCGTAAAAATTTGGTTGGCACTATCTTCTTGTTTTCCGCAATTTTTCTTCTCAATAATAAATATATATGAACTGAAAACTACTGAAAATAATTATGGGAACAGCACAAACGTTCCGTTTGTTGTTCGGATTGTGGAAATCATAAAAGATCGTTTGTCGTTCTGTTTGACTTTCGGTTCGTTGTTATGTTTGTTGCTCGGTTTGTTGTTCAGGTGTGTACGAAGCTTTACAACTTAAGCAACAATTTTTGGCGAATAAAGATTAGTTTGTGATGTAATATTAGAAACACAAATTTATATCATATCAAATTTATGACAACTTAAAACCAAGAACGTGTATGTTATTGCTAAGAAATTATTAAGGAAAAAGCGCAATTGCAGTGTAAATATTTATAATTAGATATTTTCGAAAGTTTATAAGTCCTCTATTGTAATCTTAATACTTAAAAGAAAATCCTGTCCATTAGCATTATAAGGAAATGGCTTTTACTTTATGAATAAGTTTCAATAACAATAGAATATCCTTGCTTGTTTAATTTACTTCCTTTGAGTCATATTGCTCTAAGGGTTGTTACATTGGTCATTAGAAGTATGTAATAAATAAACAATTACCTACTGTTTGAGAAGGGGTAGTGTGAACCAATAAATAAAGTAAGAAATGTAAATTCCATTTTAGTTTAAAATTTCAAGTGTTGTGAAAATGCCACCTCATCTCGGTGCTGATTTGAAAGCGCGGATTGTTTCGGAATTAGCGGCGGGCCGTAGCGTGCGTGAAATTTCACGTATGTTAGATATACCAAAAAGCACCGTAAGGCATTACCGAGTAAAATGGAATCTTGAACACACTTTGGAAAGAGCCATCGGAAGTGGTAGACCTAAAGTATCTACACGTGCTCAAGATCTCGAGTTGTTTCATTACGTAACAGAACAACAACAACAAGTTTTTATTTTCACTTTTTATATTAACTACAGAAAAAAATGAAACGTCATAAAATATACATTTTGTAAGGACTAAATATTATGAATAGAGAGTTTAATGATTTTTTTAGATAACTTCATATTATTTAAAAATAAGTAATAATCAGTCAACCCAAATAACCATGTTTAGTTTTTTGATTTAATTTAAAAGTTATTGCTTGTAGACGTTTTTTAAATCAAAATTATTTCTAATTTTATTTTGTAAACATTTCCTAAACAAAATTTTGATTCGATAACTAATCGAGCTATGGTGTTTAATTAGCGATACCTTCAAATATATTCTTTAAAGAAAAAATTAAGTAAGCAACGTAAATTACCTATTTTCTAAAACGTGCTTAGTGTAATGATTCATTCTACAGTCCTTCTATAAGATAAACCCTGCTGAGACTACCTGCTGTTAGAATTGTAAATGATACCCTTAAGCTCGCTTCACAATGTGCAAACTTTTGTTTACAGAAATTGTGGTGTCCAAGTTTTAAATTTCATGAGTGTACTCATAAACTTTTTTTTTCTGCCGCAGTACTATCATCTGTGGGACCGAAAACGCCGAGTATTACTAGTTTCGTCTTCTATAAACAGTCATGTTCAGTTTTATTATTCTTCCGTTGATAGGTTCCCATGTTGTTATTAGGTTTTTCCAAACTTTTCTTTAGTAATATTCCTACTCCCTGCTTTTTCGCTCTCTTCTTTTCTTAATCCAGAAGTGTAGGTTCCATCTATTTTTTCTGTGCCGTTTCCTTTTTTCTTTGTTTCTGTTGTGATTATTATGTCTATGTTATTTTTCTTAAACTTTAGAATTTTAGAAAATAGTTCCTTCTAAACAGGACGCTCTTCCTATAATTGTGTTAATAATATTTTCAAAGATTAATTGATTTTTGCAAGAGGTGGTAGGTATAGACGCAAAACGACTTAAGACGGGTTGAGGCATTGTTGAATGAAATACGGTATTGTTTCTTTGCTAAAATGCAGTAAAGTATAAAAGTAATTTTTAAAACTCAACATTGGAATCGATTTTAGTAAGGACGAATAGGATTGGAATATTATAAAATACCTGTTATGTAATAGAATTTATCTCGTAACTTAGCAAAAAATTTAATTGCGTAATTTCACATTTTTTTGATAATTAGGAACAATGCCTAGAACACCTAAAACAATCTAGAACAACAACACAAAATAGGTTTTTCATAAAATGGGGAGGCGCTAAAAAGCATGGTTTTTTGTTTTTTAGAAAAAAAACGTTTTTTTTGTGTGTTTTTTTGGTTTTACGTTTTACTTTAGTTAGACAATATAAATAATTAAATGGTGTAATTTTGTAACCAATGTACCTCAATTTGTTTCAATGGCTTCCTCATTATACCGAAACTAACGAAAGCTCTTGGAGCGTCTGTTATACCAAGAAGAATAGAAGACGTTATATTTTTATTCTTAACTTTAAAAATCGCAGTAGACGAATAAAATACACTTTCTCTTCAAGCGATCGAAAATGTTGACTTTATGTATTTCTATAGAAACCGTTAAAGCGACTGTTTTTTGTAGTCGTAGTTGAAATACTTCAAATCCTAGGAATTGAAGATCCATAGTCGACTCGACTAAGTCAAAATATAAGTTCATTGAAAGCATTTATAGAATTTAAAATCACGATTTATTTATTAGTATTTATAATTACTATTTAATAATGGAATTATTTAATAAAAATTACTCAAAAAACCGAAATAACAAAATTATTAACGGCTACCCCTACGGTGTCACTGATCGACATCACCAACCACCTGTAGGCAGAACATAGGTATATAAGAGGAGCAGAAGACAACATCAGTTTTTAGAGTACCTTCTGAAGAAGGTAACAGCATAGTTAGCAAAACGTCAAACGTAGGACGAAGAAGGGAAGGACAAACACGGCTTAAACGGGAAGACAACAATCTTAGAGGCAACGGCCGGAAAAGCTTACATTCATAAAATTGAAAATTAACCTGATTGATCCTCCCAGTAGTCATATGCTTCTATCAAAGATTAAGTCATGCATGTCTCAGTACATACCGAAATAAGGTGAAACCGTGAAAGTCTCAGTATATCAGTTATGGATCATTAAATTGCACCCACACTAGTTGCATAACTGTGGTAATCCTAGAATTAATACATCCAAACATGCATTTCCACAATTCTTATTTTGATGTACTGGGTTTCTCATAGTTCCTACGTCTTTATCGTTTGACCTAATTACGGATTACACAAAATAAATTATTGAGTGATACTTTCTGTATTTTAAATAACATATTTCTTTATACTAGGTAGTCAAGAAAAAAGGTGTACAACTAAAGCTGAATTTTTGTCAGTGGTACTCCCTATGATGGATGGTTATTTTAATTTACTTTAAACAAACAGAAAAAATGATATACATATGATGCTATAAGTCACTGAACTTTAAAAAGAACATAACATCCCTAACTTATGCAGAAATTATACCTTTAGAAAATATTTCGTCTATATCTACAATGTTTCAATCCTTAAAAATGTAGTTTATATTTCTATCTAACATAAACATTTATTTCAAATGAAACAATCTACATATTATTTCTTATTTAATGTCCTTTCCATATACACGTAAATACCACGAAAAACGAACGATGTGCGTTACGGTAATCCAATCTCACAGTCAAGAATTTCACTTGGGTCATTAATCAATGATGTTCTGATCGGGTAATTACTTAAAAAATTCAAATTTGAAGGGATAGGACCTTTCAGTGCCGCCGGTTCATCGCCGCTTTTTCATCCGAATTCTTTCATCGTCGGGTTTTTTAATTGCAGTTTTTTATAAATTACAGATGTGTCAACTTTTTATTTTGATAACAATAATATACTAAGTGACATAGAAAGAAGAACACCCAGTAATAATGAATATTTTGTAATTTTTTTGGGAATATATTTGTTTATATTAAGATAGAAAACGATCAGTTTTTCAGCCATATTGCCCTAGCGGTTGTTTTGTTAACCTCATTCAAAAACACATACGATTAAGTAGCCCTAAAACAATAAATTAAGCATTTGTACAGTTGTCATTTAAGCGATTTAAATTACATTTCAAAGAGCGTTTTTAATTCAATCACAATGCCTCCAGTGCAAGGACGCTATAATTTTCGGCAATTAAGCTAGTTTGATAGGGGTAGAATTGTGGGATTGCGTGAGGCTGGTTTGTCTATGAGAGATATAGCCGCTAGAACGCAACGGAGTTTAAACACTGTGGCAGTCTGTGTTTAGGCACAGATTACTAAGCGTTTGCAGATGGGAAAGCTAGCCTTTTCGGCAAAACAAAAATTTTATTTATTTTTTAGGACCTCGAGTCTACAAATTTTTGAGTAAAATGTTATGTTTACCAACCAAACGATGCTTGACAAAATGACAGAAAAAGTGGTTTGTTTACCTGGCTTAACAAATTTAGCAATTTTACTGCTTTAAAAGTAAAATTGCTGGGATGTTAGAACAAGAAAAACATTGCTTAATATGTATTGATGAAATGAGTCTGAAAGCAAATCTTTACTATAACACGCAAAGAGACGAAATCATCGGTTATCATGATGAAGGAGAAGGAGAAAAATGCACATTTTGCAAAAACGCTGCTGTAATTATGGTAAAAGGTTTGTATACCGAGTGGAAACAACCTATAGGTTATTTCTTCGTTGAGTCGCAAATTAAACCTGACGTGTTACTTGGCATTATTCACAAATGCATTAAGGAATTATTAAACTGTGGTCTGTATGTCGATGCACTTATTACCGATATGGGATCAATTTCATTAAATTATCACATTTGCTAAAGAATAACACCGTCTAAGCCGTATTTAATGTAGATGACAAAAAGATTATATACATATTTGATACATGCCACTTGATCAAAGCAACTAGAAACAATTTAATTAATAATATATTTGCTTTCGACGATCAACGGACATCGTGGTCATACGTGAAGACTTTTTATGAAGCTGATAAAAAACAAACTTATAGATGTGCACCAAAGCTAACGGATTCTCACATATTTCCAAACAACTTTGAGAGAATGAGAGTAAAACTTGCCACTCAAGTACTCAGCAATACTGTTGTAAGTGGTATGAGTACCTACTTAAGTTTGGGTGCTCTCCCTGAAGATGCAATGGCAACAATTGAAATTATTGTACTGGTAAAAACATTTCGCACGTTTATTTTAACGAAATGAAGACAATATGTTGTCCACATGATTGCCCTGATTTCCCATCAGAGTATGTTTTGAAATTATTCATAAGATTAAAAATTTTCTATTCTTTAAAGTACGCTAACAGGGATGTAAAAACAAAAATAAAAAAATAAAAAATGCAAAAGTAGCTATTTTAAGTCACTTGTAACATGGACTGAATAAATGTTCTTCTAGCTTATACGTTTTATATAAGTATAGTGTTGATGGTGCAGATCGCAAATTTTTGTGTGTAAATTGTAAAACAAAACTTTCAAGAAAACGGTGTGTTAATCATTTAAACGTCTAAATCAAATCAATATATTATGTTCCATCGTGACTTTTAACATTATGTTAACACTTATTGCAAGGAAACTTAATTTTAAACTGGCAAATAAATGCACCTAATGTAATTTGTAAAAAATTATTTGTGTATGTACTACAATTATGCACTGCCACTAATATATTATCACTAAAATTAAGCAAAATTTGATAGTAAAATCAAATATAAAACATATTTTTATATTTGCTATTGTAAAATATAAGCTATTTTTTTACTGTAATGTAGCAAGTTATTTTCAATAGGAATAAATGAAAACAAATTTTTTAATTATTAAACTCAATTTTCTACAAAGTTATTCCATATTTAAATTCGCGCGCCTTGATACCACTTAAACAATGGCGGAAGGTCATTTCATTTCGACCCCACGAGATCAAAAATACCGCCGTAGCTTTCCCATCTGCAAACGCTTAGTAATCTGTGGTTTAGGCATGGAACCAAGAGGGCCGTACACGAAGAGCGAGAGGTACAAGACGTCGTCGAAGAACCACAGAACGCGAAGATCGCCGTCTTAGAATATTGGCTTTACGGGACCGCTTCTCTTCTACACGGGCGATTGCGGACCAGTGGTTTGAAGAACATGTAAGACCGATTGGGATGCGAACCGTTTATAGACGGATAAGAACCTTTGAGCTCTTTTCATACCGTCCCCTTTTTGTGCTGCCACTGACTCCAGAGCATCGACGTTATCGTCTAGCGTGGTGTAAAGAACGGGCAAATTGTCTTTAGTGATGAATCCAGATTCTGTTTGGGTATGCATGGCGGTCGTGCAAGGGTAAGAAGACGGCGCGGCGAAAGACAAGATCCCCAATTTTCTGTGAATAGGCATGTGCACCACACAGTTGGAGTTATGGTATGGGGAGCTATTGCTATTGGAAGTAGGTCACCTTTGGTTTTCATTAGAGGTAGCATGACCGCTGCGCGCTACATTCAGGAGGTCGTAGACCCCATATTGTACCTTACGTTCAGACCATCCCCAACAGCACATTCCAACAAGACAACGCACGACCTCATGTTGCTAGGGTTTCTTTGGCTCATTTTGAGGCCAATCAAATTGCTTTTTGCCTTGGCCACCAAGATCTCCCGATCTTTCGCCCATCGAGCACGTCTGGGATATTATGGGAAGAAGATTACTTAATTTACCTCACCCTGCACGAACTCTAGCAGCTTTGCAGCATCAATTACAGATAGCATGGGATGAAATACTTCAAGAAGAAATCGATCACCTTATTAGAAGTATGCCCAGACGTGTTAATGAGTGCACAAGACATCGTGGTGGAGCAACACATTATTAAGTTTTTTGAAGAAGTTAACAGTTTAATTTTTATCAAATTGTGATCGTTTTTACTAATATAATTTGTATACACGGGTATACCAAAAATTGTTCAAATAAATTCATTATTACTGGGTGTTCTTCTTTCTATGTCACTTAGTATACTTATAAATGCATTTATAAAACCATTGAATACATATTTTCCAGTAATCTGAACGGTCCTCAATTACTGATTCAATTTGGACCGTTATATTTATCTACATTTTCCTGATAAAATTATATTCGTATCCTTTGCGGCGCCATGTTTTTGTGGCAAGTGGAAACATAATTATAACATACCGAAACTGTTTTTATTTTTTCTAAAAAATAAAATAAAAACCTTTCAATTATAATTATATATTGTCTACAATGTACAAAAACAATTTAAATGTTCATTATTATATTTTCCAGTAATGTAAACGGTCCTCAATTACTGATTCAATTTAGACCGTTATATTTATCTACATTTTCCTGATAAAATTCAGTTTACTAATTATATTTGTGTCCTTTGCGGCGCCATGTTTTTGTGGCAAGTGGAAACATAACTATAACATACTGAAACCTTTCAATTATAAGTATATATTGTCTACAATGAACAAAAAAACAATTTCAATGTTCAGTGTATACAGGGTGTCTCACCGTGAAGTGCCATTAGCGGTATACGAAAAAGTATACATAAAAAAAAATGAAAATTTGGAAAATGACTAAAACCAATAGGGGTAAATCAATTAAAATATTTTCATTTTTCTGACACTTTTAGTTGTACCAGGAGTTGACATCAACTTCGTTATTTTAAATGGAACACCCTATATATTATTGTATTTTCAGATTCTACGTCAAATTTTGGGGTAAAATTATTACAGATGCAAAATTTCACGGAAATGTTTGTAATTTTTTTCGGGAACACCATATCGGATTAATTTTTGGTTTGTATAAAGAGAATGGACTGTAGCAAACGAAGATGTGTTTATAGATTAAAAAATGTAATACTAAGTGTTTCATATTTGCTGTTACATTTTGACTTCTTCAAATAGCAATCATTGAGGCATACCAGATCTGTAATTCTGGCTGCATGGGCTAAGAGAGTCTAATGCCAAAAAAAAGCATTATTTGAAAAATATAAAACTGTGTGAGTTTGACATAACTCTATAAATTTTCAAATTATTGTTGAGAACTGTAATTCCAATCATGCCAGCACGTTAACAGTTAACACAACCGATCTGCTACGCCCCAATAGTAGAAAATTGTAAAAATCCTTAAAAATAGTAGTCGTAATGTTATATGATTTGGAAAGTAATTTTAACACTACAGAGTAAAAACTACAGGGTGTTCAATTGATTTAAAAAAGTTATTGCTCTTTAAGGATGTCAAAATGTAACAGCAAATATGAAACACTTAGTATAACTTTTTCTAATCTATGGCCAGTTCATTGTTTGCTATAGTTTATTCTCTACATACAAACAAAGAATTAACCGGATATGTAGTTTCCGAAAAAAGTTATAGATATTTCCGTAAAATTTTGTAAATTTTACTAAAAATTAATATTTTGAATTTTATAACTCTAACTAGAAGGAATGTAATATAAAGTGACCCTAAATTTGACGTAGAATTCAATATACAGGGTGTTCCATTTAAAATAACAAAGTTGATGTTGACTTCCGCTACAACTGGAAGAGAGTCAGAAGACTAAAAATATTTTAGTTGAGTTGGTTCTATTGATTTTAGTTATTTTCAAAATTTTCAATTTTTTCAATCTATACTTTATCGCATACGGCTTATGGCGGTTACCGTTGAGACACTCTGTATTGTAATGCGGATTCAATTATGTTTTGTTTACAATCGAATAATAGCGTAAATGAAATTCAGTTCTCACCAAATTGTCAGTAAACTTTTGTAAATAACCTATTAGGCGACACTATTGTAAAATATATAACACATTATTCAATGAGTATTACGTATGTAGAGTGTATTTACCTAAAAAATTAAAAATTCAGCGTTACACAAAAAACGTTTCAGAACTGAAATAAATTAATTGTTTGGAATAGTTTTCAGACGATTTCCAATCATATTTATATAAGTGTAAACTCGTTTTATTGAACAACGTTAAAAAGCTTACTGAAATCTTATCTAAGTCGTAAAAAGGTGTTCAATATATTTATTTTACGGTTGAGAAATTTTCAGAACTATTTTAAAATCTATCTATTTTAGTTGATTGTTTTACTAATATAAGTTCGTTTACATTTGATGTTTGATATTGTTGATTGTGTGCAATGGGTTAATTATATTAACTATTAAGAATTATTCTACATACTATGTCCGAAACATATTATGTTATTGTCTGGTTATTTTGAAAATTAATGAATCGTAAGAAATATGTATTAAGTTTTATGCAATGTATTAAAATTAATTCATGAAAATATTTAAAGAATTAAATATAAATAAAACTAGAAAACCTACATGGTAGTAGGACTTGGGTCAAACAGTTCCAAGTAAATAATATACTGAAATATGTATGTATTGAGGTGCTGATATACTATTGAGCAGTTAAACAATATAAAAGAGAAGGTATAACACCAAGACATTTTAAAAAAATGCTATTACTTATCGGTAATAATTCAGTAAATCAGGTTTTACAAAAATTGAAGATTTGCTACATTCTTACATTGTCCGTCAATTAAACCAAGATTATGAGAGTTCAAAGAAATGCAAAATAGAAATTCGGAAAAAAGTTTTTTGAAAACATCAAACAACAAGGGCGTTATAAAAGGTTATAGAGATTTTATTCCTGTATTAAATGTACTAATGGTACAAAATCGTACAGATTGATTAACTGCTCTGCAGTTAAGAACAATGATTATTTAGGAGCTGTAGTTAACGTGAAGGTTACAAATAAGATTAATGATACAGGTATTCCCATAATTATTAAAAAATGTATTGTTTGTATCAAAGCATTGTCAGTTAAGAAGTCAAAACATTCTGGTATCTCAGTTATGTTTCACGATATTGTATAGTAGTAATCACGAGAGCTCGAGTATGATTCATCTAAAGGGAAGCAACAATAATAAACTTATATAGATTTAGTTATCTCTATCACACTTTTGAGAATTATGTAGTAGAAAGGAGACAGAAAATAATAATAATGTCTGCCCATACTTTCAATAGAACGTATGTCGGTTTTAATACGATTCATTATTTATCAGCTGTTCATTGTAACCTAAAATTCGTGCGTTGTTTTAAATTGTCTTGGTATTTTTATCTGCGTTATTAAGTAAAAAACAGTTCTTATTAGAACTCCGTAAGTGCTTTAAGATGTCTCTTACGAATAAATTTTAAAAAGTCAAACGCAAATAATGCTAATGAATGTGCGAAAGAAAGTGAACGAGGTGGATGTAATGTGCCATTAACATCGATAGTGCAAGTACAGTATATTTGTAATTTGAGTTATGCGAATTTTCAAATGTTTATGTTATCATTAGCGAACTGCCGATGCCTGTGGTGTTTCTACTATGCTGTGACTTCTACGAAGGAAACGGATGGCGAAGCATTAAAACAAGGTAAATCAACCCCTACGAGTCCACAAAAAAAAACCGCAAAGTCTTTGCAAAAAGTCTACTGATGTAGATGAATATGTGAAAGACATTGTTAAGAGAACAATTTATAAAATGCATTCTAACCGTAAGTACTTAGTAACTTTGTGCACCGAATGTTTATGCATTTATTTTTATAGTAACACCAGTTACGGTCGCAACGTTAAAAACAATTAAAAGACGATGATGTCTTTAATTTTAGTGTAAGCAGTTTAACAAGGCTGTTAAGGTCCCTTGGTTTCTGCTCTTATAAAACAGAAGATGGTCGTAGAGCTTTATTTGAACAAGACCACATTGCTGCAAGTCGAACAAAGTTTTTTAAGAGAATATTTTAAAACAAGGATGAAGCAGTATATAATCAGTATTTCTTGACGAAACTTGAATTTTGGTAGAGGCTCAGCAAAGAAAAGTTGGTACGATTCTGATAAACAAAGCATTAGAAAAAAGCAATTAGGTGAAGGAAAACGGTAAATATGTGCTAAATTAGTTCAACAATTAAGTATAAAATATGTTTCAGGTTTATTGTTCTTAGTGCTGGTAACAAAGATGGTTTTATTGAAAATACTTCTTTAATATTTTCTTCAAAGCCAAGACCGAGTTACCATGACAATATGAATTCGATTTATTTAAAAAATGGTTTACCGAACAACTTTTACCAAATTTAACGAGCAAGTATGATTATACTAGATAACGCTTCATACCATTCAAAATTAATTGAGAATACCCACTGCTTCGTGGAAGAAAGAAGAAATTAAGGCATTTTTAATGAAACACAATTTACAATTTACTGATGATATGTTAAAGAACGAATTACTTTTTATTGCGTCAGAAGCAAATATCCCCAAAACGTTGAAATTGACATGATAGCTTATCACAATGGACATAAAAGTTCATCGATTGCCCCCATATCATTGTCAATTTAATCCGATAGAATTAGTATGGGCAAAATGCAAGGGTTATTATGATAAAATATAGGTAGTGAAGGGTACGGAGATGAAAAGGTTTTAAGTATGTGGAAGAAATCTTTAGACTTAGGAGACAAAGAATATTGGATGAAGTGTATTACACGCTGGAAACTTATGGGTGAATGGTGGGATGCGAAACAATGGGATGTAATTCAACCGCAATTATTATTAATGTGGAGTTCTGATAAGGTACCGCAGGTGAAGCTGAAAGTGGAGAATGAGGGTGGAAAACTGATTATTGATCTGTACGGTATATATTTATGAAGTAATTTCTACGTTATACACTTAACTCATATTTTAAAACTGTATCACAACAATAAAAATTGTGAAGTTTCTTTCAATTAAGTCATCTTACAAATAAATATTTAAAAAATGTAATACCACCAACGTTTTTAATACATGTACTACAAAATTAAAAGATACAAAAATAAAATACATCTTATAAATATAATCTTGGTCATTATGGGTCGATTATGAATTAAACGAAAAAGGACAAAGTTTGATAGCAAAGAATGTTCCGCCTGTTACTGAACAGGACGATTTATAACTTATTTAGTATTAACGAACGGTTTTACGCAACAAGTGAAATCATATAAAAGTTATTCGGATATAAATACTCTGATGCCGGGCTTGTCAAAAGTTGGTGCTGTAAGTAAACGAACATTAATGTAATCGGAACAGTAAGTTTATTATGTTTGATGTTACTTTTAGATGTTAATAGAAAACAACTTATATTTATAAGTCGAGCATTAATCCACTTTTGCAGTCACCTTCGATAATTCATTCAACTGTTAAGCACTTGGAAATGGGTAAATTTGCATTATCCCATACACGGCGACTTCTACAACGTAACTAAATGCTGGCATTTACTCCTTTCCATTTACAACCTATATTTTCTTTATGAAACGTTAGTAAAGATGAAAATTCCTCGTTACAAAATGTAAACAAACTATTTGTCATCTTTAACAGAGATAAGTAAAGGTTAGGTTGGAACTTTAAATTTATTTGACATGCTGGATTGGTCTATTAAATCGACATACGTTACCTTTTTAATTCATGCAGCAAGAGAATGTAAAAAAAGGAAGAAATGTTTGAGCGGAGGACAGACAATGTTAATACACTGATTTATGACAAAGATTTAGAACATTTGCCTTGAACAATTTAATTTACTAATAAAGTAAACTGTAGTAGTGAAAGTAAAAATGACAAGTTGAGAAGTAAAGAAGTTGGTAAATAAATTGGTGCAACATCTAGGGCCACAACCTCGGGCTATCTATATCACATCCAATGGTAATCTAATTAGTACTGATTCAGAAATTTGATAGTTGAGGACTGAAAGCCCGCATGCACTCCAAAGCACTAATTCCCAAATGCTTTTTAAATTTCGTATTTATTTATGCTAACCAATATTACGATTTTTTAAACAACATTGTTGAGAGTCAAAACGACGTAGTTACTCAAACTTTTAACAAAGTTACATTATGGTGGCAATATTTAATTTTATGATGTAATATGTAACTTTGTTCTATTAATGTAAATCTGTTATATTTAAGTTATTTTTGTTTTATTCCGCTTCTTATGAATAAGATGGGGAGTTATGCGACGATTTCCAAACCATTAACACCTTTTTACCTTTTCCGACCGAATTAGAGTTAGTACGTTATAATGAAGGAAACAAAATTGTATGTCCGATGACCACTAATTGTTGTATCAGTATCTCGACCAATATCAATTATACAAATAAAGTTGAGGAAGAAAAGTTGCTGGAAATTCTATTGTCTATAGCTTTTGTTTGAACTATTTTTTTCTAAACGCAATTTCATTTTGACTTTGTGAGAGTGAGAACTGTTCAACTCCTCTTAAGGAACTTAGGTGCTTGATACCTCGTTTTGTTTGACGTACTCTTGTAGGTAGCGATCGTACAATTTCTTAGCAGTTAGATTCATTTAACTCTTGTCGGACAATGCTGAAACGTTTATTTCGTTTTTACAAATTGATTCGCGGTTCACCTTTTCTTAATAAATGTAAATTTTTTTCCTACAACGTATGTATCTGATGTTTACTCCACATCTTATAGTTAAATGTCAGGAAAACCGTCATACAAATTTTTATAAAACTATGCAAATCAAGTTTTATATATAATAGTGCAGATCAGATTTGATTTTGCGGATAATCTATCAAGCCAAAAGGGTCTACGTGACGTAGATTCGTTAGTTGATATAACTTAGCTCTATCGTTCGTTCTGTTAATACACATTTGTTATGTTTAAGTTGTTTTTGTCTTTACATTGCTAAACCTATCGCGATCTGCCATTCACATATATTTCCAAAACTTTTGTCTTAGTCGCAAAAATGTTACTTGTTTTTTGCAAACATAGTCTAACCACCGGGTATCACAATAAGAGCAACAAGGTACAGTATTACGTAAATAAATGTTTACAAACAAGAGAAAATAGTGGAAGTTATTATCAGGTTCCTAAAATGGCCACCAGGGAGCGTAATTTTCTTTTGAATTTTAATATTCGTTTTCTACAATTCTTATATTAACATTCTACTAAGTTAGTTTTCAACAATTGATTATAAAGACTAAACAGAATTTTAAGAAAAAATAAGTGATAATACTCAAAAACGGATAAGGATATCAAAAGATAGTATAATGTAAGGTACTGGGTATTGATTGGTTTTCATAGGTATAAAATTTACCACACCTCATTTATTGAATTATAATTTAAATTACGTTAAAAAAAAAAAATTAAGTAGAGCAAAAGCAACCAAAGTAATACTTTACAGAAAAACGTTTGTGTTGCAACAAGGAAAGATGAGATATCGGTGACTACTGATAATCGCGAGTTAAATTTGAATCTATACTGCACAATTGTATTCAATTTAAATACCCCAAATGGTTCTTCAAGAAGACAGCGCTTACGCCTGACCAATCACAGATGTATAGTACTAAAATTCAACAATTTCCCGGAATTTCTTTCAAAAAGTTACTATTCCCAACCACACGTACAAGCACAAAATTTGTTAATACAAATTGACTCTGACTGAACAACACATGTAACACACGAAAGAGGAAGAAACTTGAAAGATAACGCTGGACTAAAACCTAAACAAACATAAGGTAATAAATACTGGCTTGATACACTCAACTTCTATCGTTTTTCATCTCTCGCCAATGAAGATAATTATTTATTTATTCGTATGGTACATTTTTAATATTGTATTTTGATGTAACTATTATGTATCGTGCCCCAGAAAATCAGTATAAAGTTATATAATGTGTGGTGACGAAACCGTGTGCAATTGGGAATTAGTTTGTCTTGGCAAAGCATTTGAAGATAATGATTATGAATGTAAAAAAACAAGTCCTTTAAAAAAAAAACTTTGAAAAAACAGAATTTTCGACGTTACAAAGTAGTATTATAAAACATGTATCATTCCATCACCCCCGGAAGAGATAAAAATGAAATAAAAAAACTAGGTCACAAAGTTACTAATATTTGGAACGTGAAGGCAATTTAGAACAAAACTACCTCTTCCTATGTTCTTCGTCAAATTAAAACCTGCTCCTAATAACAAGAAAATCTGTAAGTCGAGTGCTTGCAAGAGCGCTAGATTAAATTCACCCCCAATGTGTCACGTGCCAAAGATATGGAAACACAAAATGTTTGCCATCTAAGACTTACATGTATTAAATGTACAAGAGATCACTTAAGGGCTGAGTGAAAAGAAAGAGAAATCTCGGACATCAAATGCGTCTTATGTCGAGATTATTATCCAGCCAATCACAAAGAACTAGAAAAGAAAACTTTCCATGCTCTAAGACACAAGCAATATATTTCACCTAAATGAATTAACCGGTTCCAATCAGTCCCACCTGGTTTGACTTACTCTCAAGCAACTAGTATTCAAAATCAACCCCCTCCTAATACTACTTAAATACTAAATCCAAATCAAACATATCAAACTAAAAAATATGATAAAAGGACTGTTTGAACAAATGGGAAATGTTAAATTTTCTAACACCAGTTCTTATTAAATTCAAATAATGGATAAGACTTTGGAATGCCCATGACCTGTCACAACATACAGGAGAACTAAAACATTTATCAACGAGTACAATCTTGATACCCCAAACACACTTCACAAAAAAGCTTCATAAGAATTCTGAACTACTCTGTTTACTACACGAATCATCCAGCTGGAACAGCAAAAAGTGGAACTGCAATAATAATAAAAATTCTATTAAACACTTCCAATCCACTGGGTTTTCTCAAGATTTTCTACAGCCTATTAGCGTGTCCATCAAGGATTCAACAGGTCCCCTAACAATAACAGCAGTTTACCTTCCCCCCAAAAACTCTATAAAACAGGAGCAATACGAAAACTTCTTCAACACTCTAGGACGACAATTTATAGCGGGTGGCAACTATAACTTCAAACACACAGTATGGGGTTCTAGACTTATTACAACCAAAAAGCCGACAGTTGTACAAAACGCTAGAAAAGAACAACTTGAAATTTATATTAACCGGAGAACCTACTTACTGGCCAACTGACAGAAACAAACAGCCTGAACTTGTCGATTTCTGCGTCACAAAAAGTATTCCTCAACTTAATGCTGTAGCAAAATCAGGTCTTGATTTATCAACTGATCACTTTCTAATTTTATTCATTTTGAATGCTGCTGCAACTAGTAAAATGAAAGAACCAAGGTTAAGCAACCACCATACAAACTGGGAGTTATACAAACATCTAGAATGATAAAAAACCTAACTTTTGTAGTTCCGCTTATATCTGCGCAAGATATTGAAACAGCAGTAAAATACTCGACACTATTCAGAAAGCAGGCTGGTAGGTTACCCGTAAAACTAGTACATGCTCCGTATCTTACGATTGTCCTATTACAATCAAGAACAAAGTTAAATAAAAAAAGAAGCTACAGAAACGATGGCAAAGACTAAGAACACAAAAAAGTAAACGTTTACTAAATACAGTTACGCGGGAGTTAACTGAACTCCTTAATAAAAATGCAAACGCTTGTATAGAAACCTTCCTCAAAAATCTTACCTCTACAGAACACCACGGAATATTAACTCTCTGGAGAACTATCAAAAAGATAAAACAATGAAAAAGAGTTACCCCCGACCCCCCTATAAGTAGTAATGCAGACCAAGCCTATGCGTTCTTGACTTGATTACCGCTAAAACTTTTAAAGGACTACCTCATATTGGAATAAAGTACATAACATACTATTAACCGCAGTACTACGCATCGGATATTTTCCCGTGCAGTGGAAAGTTGCTCAAGTTATCCTTATTTTAAAACCAGGTTCTAAATCTTTACAAGCCAATAACCTTTTTACCGATCCTATCTTAAGGGTTTGAGAAACTTATCCTCAAGGGACTAATTCTAATCCTCGAAAACGCTAATTTGGTTTTCGCCAAATGCACCATACAGTAGAACAAATTCATAGAGTAGTGGAAAAAATTAATTGATTTTTTGAAACCAGACAGTACTGTTCAGCCGCATTTCTTAATGTAACTCAGGCATTTGATAAGACCAGGTGTGTTGGTTTATTGTAACAAACTACACAACCTCCTTCCATTAAATTATTTGCTGATCCTAAAATCCTACCTCCACAAAAAACACTTTCTGGTAAAAGTTGAATCTGAACAGTCTGAACTCTTTCCAATAAATGCAGAAGCGCCTCAAAGCAGTGTACTTGGACCTCTGCTGTATTTGATCTACACTTCCGTCCTACAAACTTCAACGGAAGTCCTAACTGCAACCTTAACGGATGAACTGCTATTCTAGCGTCGGACAGCGATCCCCTTACCGATTTACAAAAACTGCAGTTCATATAACCTTTACCACACGAAGAGAAAACTGCCCTTCTGTACAATTAAACTACTCTCAACTAATTCAACAACAAAATTTGAAGTAACTTGAGTTTCAGCTGGCTAGAAGATTAACTTGTCGAAAGCATATTTTCACCAAGCGAAAGCAATTGAGAACGGCCCTCTCTAAAATGTATTGGATGTTAAGAGGGAGATTCAAAACTTAGTCTGGAAAATAAGTAACATTAAAACCAATATGGACTTATGGTATTTAGTTGTGAGGTACAGCTTCAAATTCCAACATCGAAATTCTGGAACGTTTGCAATCTAAAGTACTGCGTATGATAACAAACGCACAATAGTTTATTCCAAATACTACTATCCGAAGGGATCTTAAAACTCGAGGAAGAATACAACGTTACACCTTACAATATGGTGCTCGACGTAGAGTACACCCCTATAAACTAACAGTAAAGCTAATCAATACGCCTAACAACAATAGAAGGCTGAAAAGATTTGTGCCAAATGATCTAGTGACTAGATTTTAAACCATTACATAAATAGTACAATTAAGTTAGTTTACAAGCTTTTAGTTTGTAAAGTTTTAATCCATAAGTCATAAAAAGCTTTAAGCTTCGTCAGAAAATAATCACATATCTCACTATACTTTCTCCAAAAAATAGTTCGGGATCTGTTGAATAAACATTTTCATAATGTATTTTTTGTTGTTAAAGGACAACGCCCTATTCATACTTCGCGGGTTGTGTGCATTGGATACGTGAAAATAACTTGGAGCTGTTACCTGGCCAGCAAAAGCCCAGATTTAACATTATCGAAAATGTTTGGGCTCGAATACTTGCTGTTATCCGAAGACAACAAGGGTCCAAATTTTATACCAGTAAACCGTAATGCACTAATTGCAGCCATTGATACCGCATGGGAAACGATTAATATTAATTATATTGATACCTTGATAGCGTCAATGATCAGACGCCTCCAGAATGTATCAATAATAATGGAGGTAACACCCATTATTGATTTCTTATATTTATTTATATAGTAATACCTTTATTTAAAAAAAGTTTTCATTTAATTTTAAACTATAACTTGGTATCTTAATTATAATTATGTAATAAATTTTGTCAAAACTAAATATATACGTTGACAATAAGAATTGCCTTAGTTTTTATTTTCACTTTTATATTAACTACAGAAAAAATGAAACGTCATAAAATATATACACATTTAGCAAGGACTAAATATTATGAATAGAGAGTTTAATGAATTTTTTTTTAATAACTTACAATAATTAGTAGGTTAGATTTATTTAAAAATAAGTAATAATCAGTCAACCCAAATAACCATGTTTAGTTTTTGATTTAATTTAAAAGTTATTGTTTGTAGACGTTTTTTAAATCAAAATTATTTCTAATTTTATTTTGTAAACATTTCCTAAACAAAATTTTGATTCGATAATAAATCGAGGTATGGTGTTTAATTAGCGTACCTTCAAATATATTCTTTGAAGAAAAAATTAAGTAAGCAACGTAAATTGCCTATCTTCTAAAAACGTGTTAGTGTAATGATTCATTCTACAGTCCTTCTATAGATAAGCATCGTGAGATAAATTGTAAATGATGCCGTAAGCCCGCTACAATGTAAGAAACTTTGTTTACAGAAATTGTAGTGTCAAATAATTTCATGAATGTACTTGTACAAATTGTAAATTAAATGGGATATTAAAAAAAAATGTTAAGCATTTGTTTCATAAATTTAAAAAGTTGAAACTAAAGTAAATTATTTTTTCTTGAACTTCAACAACAGGAAAAAAACAATATATTTTAGACATACACATATAAATTGAATAAACTACTAAGCAAAAATTATGTTTATAATAAAAGCAACTTTTTATAAAAAGATTTAAAGTTATTCTCTTTGATATCTCAAACTTAAATATAAGAATAAATTATACCAAGTTTTGTATAGAACTTATTAGTTCATAAAATAACGAAAAATGGAAAAAGGATTAAATATGTTATGCGACGACTTATTTACTGTTAATCTCATGAGAAGCAAAATCCTTTTTAAAACACCTACATTATTTATTTAAATTCCCTACGCTGGTGATAAATTTTTTCTGTTTTGTATAGCAAGTCTCTCTGGACATATAATATGGAATAAATAAAATAAAAGTAATATAAATGGTAATTACATTTACAAAACAATTAAAAAAAATGATAATTTACATGCTTTTACCATAAACATCGTAATACATCAAATTGTGTTAATCTTGTTTGATACGTACAAGATTAATTTGCATGGGATGCCATTAACTTTTAATTTATAAAAAAAAGAAACTCAAATTACTTCATAAATCTCCAAGTTACGTATTAGAAAATTAAAAAAAAAAGTTTTGATGTGATGATTATGTATCGTAATTAAGTCTTGGTAGAAACAAAATGTGCAGGTCTTTGAGTGCTTTCATTACCTAACGGTGTTTGTATTCTTAGAGAAACGCATAAAATAAATTTGAGCACCCAAACGTTCTAATGTTTAAAAGTAAACTATTATGTAATTATACAGTTCTCACCGCATATCATTTATATTGTTGACATTTCTATTCCGCAACCAAAAATAACACATACACAATATTTTAACAACACCTAAATTTTAGATAATCTCACCACTTTTGTTTAAGTAAAAAGTTTCCCAGTTTAGAACAACATTAAACTTTTTCTATATACAAACTCTAATAGGTATTTATTTTAAAACAAAAGTTTCAAAACAAAAACGTTATAATAAACTCATTGTTTGCTTCAACACAATCAATTAGAAGTCTCTTAATTGTTTAAAGTATTAACAATAAAAATCCGTTAAATGGCTTCAATTACTACTATTAGTACTAAACTGATTTAACTCCGTTTTATTTGTAATCAGGAACTTATATTGTTGCAAAGATATTATTATGCTTTTTGCAACAATTTATTCTAGTAATTTTACAGTCAAGTTCTTTTCTGTATCTTGTACGGTTCAATTCAATAGTAAAGATATTTCAGGAAATTTGCCTAATAAGTCAACTAGGAATTAATAATTTTTTTAGAAAATTTAGAAAGTACAAAATGTTTAATGGAGAATACATATTTTTTTGTAAATTTTAACTAAATTAACAAACGCATTTACGAATGTCTTACTTACACCTATTAACATTTTTTGTCATAACTTATTTTCTGCCGTCTGCCACTCAACCATAAAATTGATAAATTAAAGCTCGTTATTTCACGTCTAGACAGGAAACAGCATAAAAACTTAAATGGTCTTTATCGTTCAACGGTTTCACCTGAATTAGTTCTTACATTCGGTATAGCATTTACTTATTACATTAATTTATTGTTTATGATTCACAAAAATCTGAATGTGAAATAAATATTGTAACGTATATTAATAAAAGAAAATTGATTATACAGGGTGTCCCACCGGGAACGCCATCGATAGATTATAGAAAAACTGTACATGAGAAAAATTTGAAAATTTTAGTATACTAACATCGTGAGGGCAATTCCTTACAAATTCTTGACACATTTTGTGAGTATGTCCTATACCTAAATCTAACTGTTTTGGACTTATTTTTAAATTTTATGTCAAAAATGACGTTTTTAGGCCTCAAAATTATAAAAAATTTTCCTATACTAATGCCTTTATTTAATTGGGATAGGTTTTTTTGTAGCAGGGACCTATTTTAGTAGGCTATGTCGATATTTTGATAATAAATTAATACAGGGCGATCAAAAAAAAGGATTAAAATTTAAATTCAAAACACGTCAAAAGTCATTTTTTAAATGCAAGCACCATGTTTTTATAACTTTATTTTATTTAGCATCAAAAATAAGGTTGACTTTGTACAAGGTTGTCTATTCAAAAATTCATGGTTTTCAGAAATATTGGCAATTTAACTTTTTTGTTGCTACAAATGCTATTGTATTTCTTTTAATATAAACGGTTATTCCTAGTTGGTCATGATGGCGTTAGAAAACAATCATCTGTCAAAGATATGCTGATTGTTTTTGTACAACTCCTAGATGAAAAATGACAGAACTATTTAATGACAAACCTACTCAACAATTAATCGTATTTTTCTAACAAAAATTTTATGTTGGACCCATATTTTATATGGTTGTAAAGAGAATGTACTATCCAAAATATTAAAAAAAAGTATATTACGCTATTTGAAAAATAATTAAGAATATCACAGCTTTATACAAGTGCAGAATTAAAAATTGTATTTATTTATCTTATAGAGAATTTAATCTCATCTACAAAAATTCTAAAAATAATAAAAATAAAAAATAACGAAAATACAAGCCTGCGGATGATCACTGGTACACACTGTAACATAAAGGTTATCAATTTTGTGGACAAACAACATTGATTAGAGTTAATTAAATGTAATTAATAATTGCATATTAGGAGATCTTAATGCATTTTTCTTTAAAAGTTGTCTATCCTTGCATTTCGTGATTTTTATTTATTGAGTTTTTAAAATACGAATATAATCATTGTATTATATTCGACTATAACTTTCTAGGCAATCTGTTTGCCTTATGCCATGATCACAAAATCTTGACAATTGTATTTATTGTTAATTTCCGGAAACTGTATTGTCGGTGTCATAAATACCTTTTTATTAGTTTTAAAACTTGTTAAATTTAAACTTAGGTTTGAAACCTTCACCTCCAGTTAATTTAATATTCGGTCCGTTAATTCAACCTTTGAAACGCGACTATAGTCCGTAAAATGTAAGATTCGTATTTTCGGATTAGCGCTTCATTCAACTGCCACAGGTAGAAAGTATATCTATTTTGTTTCCTCCTACAGCGTATGATGTAGGCAGAAAAAGTAGAATGTTTTTAACGCGACGGGTGGTGAACTAACACCTTCACTACACGTAACGAGTATATCGTTACATTTAAACATTTGGTTAGAAGAGACAACAAAACGAATGGTATGTTGCAGTTTAACCAGTAAATACTCACATAAATTCGCTTTAAAGCGGTATTGAAAATGTTTCTAGCGTAAAGTGCATAACTTGTAATTCTAAATATATTTATGTTAATCATTTGAAACAATGCTTTAATGACCTTTTTCTAAAACAAATTAGATAATGACGTTACCGTAATTATTTCTTTTAATGAGTTACACATATTTTTAAATACAGTAATGACATTAACCTTCATTTATCTTGGCAGAAAGTATAAATTCAACTAATGAAGTGAATTATTGTTTACTTATTATTAAGTAAGTACATGCTTACTAATAGAAAGTTAATAAAAAACCAAAGTTACGTTTTCCAAACATTCAAACTGTTCAATCTCATATTTATGATTTTGTGTTAATCCAAATAAAAGTTTAAGTAGTAAATATTTTAATCAACCACTAAACAACAGTAGTACAACATATCGTACATAATTATAGAAATAAATATTTACAAAAATTACACAAAGCATTGATAAATAGGTACAAATTAAAAAAAAACAAATATGTTTTAAACCATGTCCTCTCTATCTGCATATAAATCATCTTCCGAATCACTGCTTCCAACAGAAATGATTAATGGTGTTACCTCGACATCTAATAATTGCTCTCGTGACCACCCCTGTACTATAACTTTTTCAGTATGTAAAATTGTTTTTTTCCACACTGCACTATCACACTGTTGCAGAGATTCTTCCCACATGTGTAACACACTAGCATCCGAATATCCATCTCTACCGATGTGTTTGTCGTAATAGGACTTGCAGATCCCCCAAATGTGTTCAATTGCATTAAATTGACAATGGTAGGGTGGTAGTCGAAGAATAAAGTGACCATGTTCTTGAATAATGTTGTCCACTACGTAGCGTTTTTCTATTGCATGTTTCTTTGCAAGATTCAAAAGATTTATCTTTAAATCTTTTCGGAAAAGATATATTTTTATTTTTCAACCACTCCTGTATTTCTTGTTTTTCCAAGCAGTCGACGGCATTCGTTCCATAAGACGGGAATGATAAGACGCGTTGTCCATAATTATCAAAGACGGATTGCATAGCTTTGGTAATAACTGTTCTGTTAACCATTTTTCAAAAACCGTAGAGTCCATATTATCGTGGTAGTCTGATGTTTTAGATTTTGCAACAAATACTAAACTTGCACCTTCTATAAAACCATCAGAATTTCCAGCGTGCAAAATAATATACCTTTTCCCAGTTGAAGAATATTGGGCATTTTTAACAGTATTTGGAGTATCATCTTGCCAAGATCTTTTAGGTGATCCTCTGGAAAATATCCACGTTTCATCCAGAAACACAACAGATAAAGGTGATTCTGCATTCATGTTCTGTATATATTGTTTTAGAAATTTAACACGCGCAAATACAACACTGTTCTTTTCGCACAGCGCTCTCCGATTACAGTCTTTCTTATACTTAAAACCAATATCACTCAAAATCTTACTTATGGTCGGTCTAGATGCTTCTAACAAGCCTTTAACATGTAACGTATGTTTAAAGCGCATCTAACGTGACATGTTTCTTTTGTGCGTACATGTCATACAGTACATCCCTTATTGTATGTTTTAATCCTTCTGGTATATCAGTAGTTTTATATTTTTCCGACATCTCTTGTTCCTTTTAGGCAATGGAGTGTTAGTTTTTTCACTAGCAATGATCTTTTTATGTGTCAACTGATATTTTTAAAGCATCACATGTTCTTCGCTGCACTGCCATAACACTACATAAAGAGCCACTGTTATCTTTTCTCTGCAGAAATATTCATGTACGTTAAGAACTAATTCGCGGCACCGTTCATTTAAGCATTTGCCAGGCATCTTTCGACGTTTTTAAAGAGAAAGCACGAAGAAAACTACACAATAATTCACTTCATTAGTTGAATTTATACTTTCTGCCAAGATAAATGAAGGTTAATGTCATTACTGTATTTAAAAATATGTGTAACTCATTAAAAGAAATAATTACGGTAACGTCATTATCTAATTTGTTTTTAGAAAAGGTCATTAAAGCATTGTTTCAAATGATTAACATAAATATATTTAGAATTACAAGTTATGCACTTTACGCTAGAAACATTTTCAATACCGCTTTAAAGCGAATTTATGTGAGTATTTACTGGTTAAACTGCAACATACCATTCGTTTTGTTGTCTCTTTCTAACCAAATGTTTAAATGTACGATATCTCGTTACGTGTAGTGAAGGTGTTAGTTCACCACCCGTCGCGTTAAAACATTCTACTTTTTTCTGCCTACATCATACGCTGTAGGAGGAAACGAAATAGATATACTTCTACCTGTGGCAGTTGAATGAAGCGCTAATCCGAAAATACGAATCTTACATTTTACGGACTATATCAAAAGTCGATTTGATTGGCTCAAAACTGTGTTTCCATAGTAGTTAACCGACTGATGCACAGTTAACTGGATTGTGAAAAGACCAGACCTTAAACTTAAGGAGAATTTATCGGTCACATTGTCGGATTTAGTAACATGAAAAATTTGCAAACCCCCAAACATGTGAATTATTGAAAAGTGGCCGCAGTAGTTTTTTTTTCAATTATCAGCTAACTGAACAATCGAACACATACACACAAACGCGTAGATATCTCAATCTTTATAATTTTAAGTAGTGTTTCTGAAAACTAAGTAATTTGAACTTTGTCAAGAAAATGAAACGTCTATTAAGAAGCCAACTTTGAAAGATCGTGTTGAGTCTAAGTTTCTGATGGAGATATTACAGGAGCTGTCAGGACTTCTATCGTTGCTAAATACTCTGAGCTCTTTTGGATGAAAGGACCCTTTAGGATTTTATTAAAAAACATCACGCAGTAATAGCCCAAGCAATGGGTACAAAAAGGAGTTCTATTCGCACAAGGTTGGAAGGAATTAAAGTTTGATGGGATAGTAGGCATATGTCCCCTGATAGTACACCTGAGTTTGCGACGTCGGGGCCTGCCGCTCGAGGGAGTGGGGGATGAAAACTTAGCTTCACGACGCTGGAAAATATTTCGCAATCAAAAAAATTCAAATATAATAGTAGAGCACAAACTGTGCACAATTTTGGAGTACTTGCATTTTGTCTGCCACGAATACTTTTCCGCCTACTAGATGACTTGAAAGTTGGAAGTTGATTTGCAATTTTCAAAACATCTGCAGAATCACAAAACATTAAGTTTTTAAAATAGTTATTTATGTAACAAGGACAAAAAATGCACTTTTATGTTTGAGACTGAATTTGCTGGCCGAGGCGTTAGCGAGGTTATTAAAAGCATTTTTTCCAGGCAACATATTAATTTTTTCCGTTGACCTTAAATTAATTAATTTTCTATTTATTACCGTTTACTGAAAACAAAATGTTTAGTAATTTTAAAACAAAAATTTACGTTTGTTCTGATTTTATTGTACCTTTAATGTTCACTTACCGTTCAGTATTGTAACATTTGTGTCAAAAATTTATTAAAGGAAATAAAAGCTTTCGCGTTCGAATATTGTACCGATAAAGCATTTGTTTACAACAATCACATAATTTTATAAGAGCACTTGATTATGATAGGTAATAGGTAAACATGTACTTTTTATAATTTATTAAAATAATAAAATTACATTTAGGTAGTGTTATTTTGAAGTATATTTAAAAATGTAGTTATAGTTGGAAGCCTACCTCAAAATTAATGCATTTCTTTAATTGTTTATGATCAAAGATGTAATGAAGTTTCTCCTATTAAAACACATTAAAGTCGATTCTTACTAATTGGACATATAATAGTTATAAGACTGAGTTTGTACCGTGGTCAGACTTATAATCATTTTATATTCAATAAAATATTGCTGACCGTAAGAAAGTATGCAAACGTAGTTTTTGATTCACCTCGAAAATGTTTCAAAAAATGTAATAATCTTCTTTCAGCTTATTGAAAACTGTGGGAAATCACCTTGTTTTTGTGTACGAATAAATCTTGAACCCAGTAATGTTGATGGCTTATATGATTCTATTTTTTGTTTTTCCTGCGACAGAATCAATATTCAAATGATTTTTCACAAGTAATTACTGTTCTTGTGTTTTCCATTAGCATTATTACTTATTTACATCAATCAAATACAGTAATAGAAAGGTACCCATAATTAACTCACTTCTACTGTAAGTTTTTGTATTTTATGATCGTAAAAATTTTGTATCAGAACTCCGCTTCTGTATCAAAATGTTACCTAATAAAATTGTCTAAAGCAATCTCAAGTCGTATGAATTCTGTCTTACCTTATAAATGAATAACTTTAAAGAAGTTAAAGTGTTACATATTGAAAACAATGTATCGAGTATTGTGAGATTACAACCAGGCTCTTCTATACGCTTCGCACATTGTAGAAACTATAAACAATTTATTAATATCATTTCAAAGCACCTAAAAAATCATTTACTTGTGAATTTGTACAACAAATTGTTTTTGTTCAAAGTTGTCTGGGATTGAAAATTGAGGTTATAAATGGAAGTAAACAAACAATATTCTGCAGTATCTAAAATGTTTCAGTATGTACCTAAAGTACTGTAATATCCTATGTAGTCACTAAATTCATCCTTTCCTTAAAATGGGTTTTCATACTGGTTACTTCGACTTTATTTAATTTTTACATAAAATAATAATTGACATTGACAGATGTTTGCGGACGAAAAGTGTTTGGTGAAAGGTGTCAGGACGAAAAGTATTACAGTTAAAAAAAAAGTGTTACTTTATGATTATTCAGGGAGTATGTAAAACTCAATTTTATAATGAGGTCGACGGAAAAATATATTTTAGAGTTGTTTGATAGCGATATTCGTCTTAATCCAAAATAAAATTTTAATTTTGTTTAAAATTTCAAATTAAGCCCTAACTTTCACGCACCCTAGAACGGAAAGTATTGGTCGTGCACGAAAAATGAAGACCTAAAATTGTGCACAATTTTGTTCACTACATATTTTATTTAAATTTTGTTTGTATAGCACTTACCACACCAGCGCTATTTTTTGAAAAGCGTGGCAACGCAGTTTTCACCCTCCCGCCCCTGGAGGGGAAAGCCGCCAAGGTCGCAAACTCAGATGTACTATCAAGGAATTTATGTCTATCATCCCACCAAATTTTAATTCGTTCCGACCTTTTGCGAATAGAAATCTACCATTGCCTGGACTACAACCAGAGTTCAATCTTTTAATGATATCTCTGAATTACCTCCTAACTTTTCAATATCTATTGATGAGATTACAAAAGCCATCAACTCATATCCAAATGGATCATTATCTGGGCTTGATGCTTTAAGTCCTCAACATCTTAAAGAACTTATAAGTAAGCAACTCGGAGACTGAGGACGTAATCTTTTAAAAGCAATCAAGATCTAATGCATTCTGGAGATGTAAACGTTTCAATTACTCCAATTTAATAAGGCGCAAACTTTATTGGATTAAAGAAAAAGGACGGAGGGATTCGTCCAATTATTATTGGTATTACATTTTGTCGTCTCGCTTCTAAACTCTTATACCGAATTGGAATGTATCGTATTGGCCCTCTACTTCGTCCTATTCAACTTGGGTTTGCTAGTAAAGGAGGATGCGAAGCAATTGTACATGCAACCAGAACACTCATTAAAATTGAATACCCGACATACACAGTTATCTTGAAGGTGAATTTCAAGAACGCATTTAATTGTCTAGAGAGGGTACCTTCTTTAACGCTATTACCGAATTCTAAATTCCTGAAGCGGCTCACTATTTAAAACAGTGTTATCACGTCCTATCCTATTTATCTTTTAGATCTATCGGAATCATTCAATCTTTAACTGGAATATAACAAGGGGACCCTTTAGGACCTATGCTTTTTTGCTTAGAGATACAAGGAACAATTACAAAGTTCTCTTCAAGTTTCAATTCGTGGATTTAGTGGGTATTAGCTGAAGAGCGTATAACAGTTTTGGAGAATTTTGAGAAACTGATTGATGAACTCAAACCGTTAGGACTGGAGATTAATCCATCAAAATGCGAACTTTATTTTATTGTTGCGGAGGATGACACAATTTTAGATGCTTTTAACAGCCTCCCGCCAGGGATAAAGCTCATCGATAACGACCTGACTCTTTTAGGAGCTCCCTTGGTACCATCCTCAACTGAACAAGTATTTGTGAATAAGATGGCTGAGATTAAGCAGATGATATCCAATTTAAAAGTTTTAAACTCTCACACGGTCTTTTTTCTTTTGAAAAACTGCTTTGATATTCTAAATTGATCTATTTATTAAGAAGTACTCCGTTACTTGAGTTTTCATCAGTCTTGGAAGAGATCTATTCCTTAGTTCAAGCTGGTTTGACCACTTTACTCAACTTAAAATTTAAAGGTTGCCATAAAGTTTTATCAAACCTCCCTGTTAAACTTGGTGGCTTAGGAAATCCGTAGATCAAAAAATATTTTTATGCCTGTTTTTCTATTATCAATAACCTCAGTTAGAGGATTAGTCCTTTCTCTTATGTATCTCGCATGTATTTTATCCACGGTTATTCAGTTTACATAGAAGCATGGTGGCTTTCAAATCCTAAACTCCTAGAAGGAAATAATTCATTACAAAGAAGTTGGGACAGTGTATAACGGTAAAGAAATTCTTTTGAATATTACTCCAACTTTTTAACTGGATTTAGCCCGTTTGAAGGCAGCTTAGATTCCGACGTCCAGTGCCTGGCTTAACTGCATTCCCAGTAGAAGACACATAACTTTCTTGAATGATACAAGTTTCCAAATTGATGTAGGTCTTTGTTTTGGCCTCAGTTTATGTAGACCTCATATCTGCATTTGTGGAGAGAAAGTAAACCGCGATAGAATCCATGGATTAGCTTGTAATAAAAGGGCAGGCCGTTTTCCCAGACATCAGGAATTGAATATGAGAATTCAAAAAGCACTGTCTACAGCTCAAATTCCACCCATACGAGAATCTATGGGTCTTTGTCGTAGTGATGGTAAGCGTCCCGATGGTGTTACTTCAATTTCTTAGAATAATTGTCTCAACCTCGTTTGGGACGTATTTTGTGTTCATACCCTTGCTCGATGTCACATTTCATCTTCAAGAGAAGTTGCTGGATCTGCAGCAAATAATACCGCAAAACGGAAGATAAATAAATACAAGAACATAATAAAGGAGGGCTATTTATTTACACCTATAGCAGTGAAAACTTTGGGAAGTTTTAGTCTTGATACCATCTTTTATTTATGAGCTTGGACAACGGATGTATTTTGCAACTAGAGAAATTAAATTAAGTTCTTATTTAATTTAAAGATTAAGCCTTGCAATTTAAAGGGGAAAGGCATCTCAAAGAAATTTATCATATTTAGTGTATAATAGTAATTTTTTTATGTTAACAAAATTATATTTTACGTACGTAATGTTTAAAAAATACATAAATAAATTTTAATAAATGACTTGTTTTGTATATATATTTTGAATTAACTTTCTTCTTATTTAAAAAAACTCTATTCATATGTGACATTTAAATTGAATTATTCTATTATTATAATAAATTTGAAAGTCTATACAGCGTTATCAAAATATATTTTTTTATTTTTATATTTTGTAAATCAATAAAAGATGTACAGTACAGATGTTAACAATTATTTATTATTGTAATAATTAAATACAGTTAAAGGTTAAAAGGTTAGGAAAAAAATTAATACATTTTGCATATTGGGGTGTATATTTAACCTGTAAGTATGCATACAGAAATGGTAGAACAAATTGAACCGAACAAAGATGCTGACACGGAGGTGCTAAGCTCACCTACTTCGCTTACTGTTGAGAACGTTATGGTAGATTCAGAAACAAAACAAAATATTTAAGGATCCAGCTCTATAGCCACAGGTTTTAACAGATAATATTAAATTAAGTGTTTTTGAATTTGAATATTGAAACATTTCAACTTAAAAATATTGCGTATTCATTTGACAATACTAATAGATTTTTTCAAATACTTACTTTGAAAAAAAGTAACAATAAAAAAGTACCTAGAACTTGACTAGTTTATTCTAAACTAAATAATTCAGTATTCTGTTTTTGCTGTAAATTATTTTTAGTATTTGAAGGTGCCTTTCTCATGGATATCCATTTCAAATCCAAATTATGTCAAAATATTCATGGACTTTATATGGATATTTATGGATTAACATTTTAAATCCAAATTACGTCGAAAATATTTGTGAATTTTAAAATGATTTGCAGAGGATATCCAGAAATGGATATATGATAGACATTTAAAAAAGTTTGACCATATTGAAATAAAAGTTGTATACTATACATAAATTGTCTACTCCGTCTAATAGCTTCTTACAATGTTGCTCCCATTTTTCTCCGACTATTTTTGCCTCTGTCATTTTTTCTTTCTTCCCCCTTCTTTTTATAAACTTCCAAATTTGTCTTTTGTTTTATATTTCACCAATCTTTCTTTCTAACCTTTTGTATTTTCTTTTCTTTCTTTACATTCTTTTTTGAATTTCATCTTAATCTTTTCATTTTCTCAAATTTTTATTTTCCTTTTCGTTTCCCTCTTCTCATTCTTTCCATGTTTTCTGGCACTTTCATTCCAAGCTCGCGTGGTGGGGATCAAAGTCACGGACCAAGGTCATCCTAAGGTCATTCTAAAGTCACAAGGCCAATGTCAAAGACATCCTGTGGGCGGTTTAATGTCAAGGTCATCTCAAGGTTAAAACAACGTTCAATGTCGTTTGAGATGGATCGGAATCGTTCGGGATTGTTCAAAGTTAAGGTCCTGTAATGAGAAAGATCAGAGGAACGTTCGGAATCGCTCGAGATGGATCAAGATCGTTCAAGGTTGCTCACCAGATTAACACTCTGTGAAACCGGATTTAGGACCATTAACCATTATTTAGGTCAACAATAAATGTAATTTGATTTATAAGCAGAATTTTCTAAAGAGATATGCTGAACAAGTCTGTTTAAATTGGTACAGGTCTGTTTGTACAAGTACAGGTCTGTTCATACAGGTACAGGTCTGTTTATACATATACAAGTCTGTTGAAATGTTGTTGTTGTTGTCGTTGTTTGTTTGGTGTTCTTGTTGTTGTATGTTTGCTTGTTTGTTGTTGTTGTTGTTCGTGTTTGTTGTTATTTGTTTGTTTGGTGTTCTTGTTGTTGTATGTTTGCTTGTTTGTTGTTGTTGTTGTTCGTGTTTGATGTTGTTTGTTTGAATAAATTCTGCAAATCAGAATTACATTTATTGTTAATAAAGGTTAATGATCCTAACATCCGGTTTCACATAGTGTTAATCTGGTGAGCAACCTTAAACAATCCCGATCCATCTCGAGCGATTCCGAACGTTTCCCTGACCCCTCTCATTGCAGGACATTAACCTTGAACGATCCCGAGCCACTCCGAACAATTCCGATCCATCCCAAACGACCTTGAACATTGCTTTAACCTTGAGAAGATTTTGACATTAAATAGACCGCGGGCCGTTCTAAACCTTGAGATGATCTTGACCCCTACCACGTGAGCTTGAGATGACCTTGAAATTTTTCGCCAAGTGCTGGTTTACGATCGGTACTATATAACTACTTATATATCTTTCCTTTTTGGTCATATCATCGTCAATATAGATTCTCCTATCTCATAATTTATTTTCATTCTTTTATTTTCTCTAATTTTTCTTCTACACTTCTTACCTATATCAATACTATTCTCTCCAGCTTCTTTCAACCCCATCCGATTTCTTAACATTGAATATTTGTTTCTTGTTTGTTTCCGTTTACTTCCAACCCTTTTACCACTAAATTCTTTCTCTCTTTTCTTTCTCCATATTTTCCACATTTTCACCTTTTCCTCTATATTCCCATTTCTTATTCATCGTCTTGATTTCCGCTCTTAAGTCCTTTTCGTTCCTGGTTCGTTCTTGGTTTATTCATTTCTCAAAATAAATCTCGTATTTCCTCTTCTTCTTGCCTTCCCCGCTCTTTCCGTTTTTGACTTTCCTCTTTCCCCATCACTCTTTTTCTCGTGTCTGAATCGGTGTTTTCCGATTCAGACGTTTTCTTGTGTCTGTTTAATCCCACACTTATTTATTTAATTCCACAGTATTTCTCTGTTGACTTCTTCAATTTTAGTTCGGCGAGCTGCCGTATCACATGGTGCGGTCCCGGCGCTTCCAAAGATTTATACGAAAACGTACTATTCAATTATTCCTGGTTGTACGCAAAGATGTCCAGCTGTACGCTCCAATCTATACTATCGGACTTTGAAGATTGCAGCACCAACATCGACAACAAAGATTCGAAAAATGAATTGATGCTGGTCGCGGATGCGTTGCGTCTCGGAGGAGCCGTTTTAGTTCAGTACCCGCACATGCTAGCGTCCCAGCTCATCGGACGCCTTTTTCCAGAAATTGGTACTAACCAAAACATCAAAATCTTGTTAAACGCTTGTGACGCTTTGGGACCGACGCAATGCGCTTTAGTTCCTCTATATCACTGTCTGCACATGCCTGGTGGACCCTTAAAGGTAAGTACAGTCAGGAAGGGGGAACTTGTATTCTTGTTTTCTTCCTAGTACTCGCTTGAAGGTCACCAGTTTGCGGTGTTTGGTATTTGTTTAACATCCGATTGTCGCTACGTGGTATCCGTGTCCAATCGTTTCGTCACGTAGGATTTGTCCACCAGCGATACGACAAGAGACGTTAATCCCAACGTCGAGGAAATAATGCAACAGTTGGTGTTGAGCCCGGACAACAAATGAGCCGGAGCTTACACTAACAACAGTCAAATGATTCTACTGAATTGTTTGACACAATTCTAAACAATCCGCTCGATTATAACGAGACGGTGAACGAAGTGGTCAATAACATTGATTAGAATATTTCAATCAACGGCAATAACAATATTTAATTTGTTGCTTTTGTACGACTTCTAACAACGTATAAACCATCTGATCACGCTGTCAATGTCGTAGGTCACGCCATAATTCATCTTGCAGTTGCATTGTGTGAAGAAAATATTTTATATTTGAAGTGTGTTAACTTATATGTAGTGTACCTGTTGTAGCTTGAGAACAAGAAATATACCAAGGGTTAACCCGTCCGTCAAAAATTATATAAGAGTAAGTTACGAGGATGTATTGATATCTAGTTAGCCTAGACCAGTTCCTTGCATAAACAAAATATTGCGTTACCATAGCAACGAACAATAACTTATTAGAAGTGTCAGTGTAAAGTTTGACGTCAAAAAGTAAACCAGAGTCACGCAATAAATTAAATGAAAAAGATGTCCACCGAAATTGTGAAAATCGAAAAATTGGAGTATCGAGCCATCATCAAGTACCTGTATTTAAAAGGGTTAAGAGGTAAGCAGATTTACGAAGATATGCTTAATACCCTTGGTGATCAATGTCCTTCGTATGCGACCGTCAAAATTGGAATGCAAGCTTCAAAAGAGGTAAATTTTCCATTGAAGATGATGACCGATCGGGAAGGCCAGTTTCTGTGTCAGTCCCCGAAAATATCGATGCAGTTCATGACATGATTTTATCAGACCGTCGAATTGGGCTAAAACGGATATCTGAAGCACTGAATATTTCATACGAACGCGTTCATCATATGGTTCACGTCAATTTGGACATGAGAAAAATTGCTGCAAAATGGATCCCCAAATGTTTGAATGTTGACCAAAAGCGTGCAAGGGTAGAAGCATCGCGTTCGATCTGTGCTCGATTTGAAAACGATGTAGACTTCTTAAACCGAATTGTTACTATGGATGAGACTTGGGTACATTTCTACGATCCAGAAACAAAGCAACAATCGATGGAATGGCGACACTCTGGTTCTCCAAGACCTAAGAAGTTTCGTGTCCAAAAATCTGCTGGAAAAGTTCTTGCTTCAGTTTTTGGGATTGCCATGGAGTAATCATGATTGATTTTTGGATAAGGGTAGAACAATAACTGGAGATTACTATTCGACATTACTGACCACTCTACGGGAAAATATTAAAGAGAAAAGACCGGAAAGCTATCCAAAGGTGTTTTGTTTTTGCAGGACAACGCCCCTGCACACAAATCTCATGTTGCCATGCAAAAATTCGTGATTTAGGGTTTGAATTACTAGAACACCCCCTTATTCACCCGATTTGGCTCCGTCCGACTATCACCTCTTTCCTCAACTGAAAAAAAGTTTAAAAGGTCGTACATTTTCTTCCAACAAGGAGGTAATAGAAGCTGTGGAGGTCTGGTTTGCAGAGCAAGAAGAAACATTTTTTTGAAAGGTCTAGAGACGTTGCAGGTTCGCTGTAATAAATGTATCTAATTAAGAGGAGAATATGTTGAGTAATAAAATATTTTGACATTGAAATTTTGTTTGGTTCTATAATAGGCTAAGAATTTTTCAATATATCTTCGTATAGCCGTTATAAATATTTATTTTTAACCTATAAAAGTGAATTGCCGTTTTGTAAGCAAATGTTATAACTTTTGCGCATTTTAGGAAAATGCCGAAACCACAAAGAAACAAAGGGCAAAATTTGATCATTTAAATTGTTTAGAAACGGCTAACATATATCAACCATACGCTTCGCTAACTCCTATTACTTAGTATCCGGATAGCAATTTTATCAAATCAACCTCATAATCAGCCTGTAGCTTCTACAACTATTATCAAAACTCAATTCTGTGATTATGAGAACTCATCCGTGGGCGGTTTAAATAACTGATTATTCTGTGCCATGACAATGAAAACGGGATATTGTACTTAATGGACTAACTAATTTCAAAAAACGTTCCACTACCCTAGATTGGCATTTCATTGTTGTCTTTGATTACAATTATTTTTTTAAATTTCATTTAATTATGTAAAATAAATAACATTTAATATTCGTATTACACAAACACATATTATATGTTTCGTGGTTGAATACTTGAATGGTTGCAACAGTTATGACGGAACGCCTTTCAAGTTCGATTCAAGATCACGAGTGACCCAACTAATAGAGCGAACAACTTTGTAATAAGTGCAGGATAAGTTTTGAGAGCAACCTGCGTTATCTTGAAAATTACCCACAAAGGTAAAATGTCCTAAGGGCAACTCAACACTGTTAAGCAAATCGAGTTACTTAGAAGAGATATCTTGAGATCTATTTAACCTTAACAGACAAACTATAAACTTTGAGTAAAATTGCGCCTACATCAAAATTGAAGAAGGAAAGTATTTTTGCACACTTGATCTACACAAAGCTAACTAGCAATCTACAAAACAATTCTGCAGTTTATTTGACACACCGAAAATTTACCGGGCGTTAAGTAATTTTTTTTTGTATCAATCCTAAAGCCAAATGTATTTCACATAATCTATAAAAAGCAGATGCACATTTTGATAAGATTGTCCATCAGGGAGAAACGGCACAATGCAAACAACACCCACTGAAATAGAGACCCGCACGTTATGAAAATTATACCACTGACTGTAGAAAACGCTAAAGGGTTTACAAACCTATACGATCAAACAATTATTTACCAAGGATTACGAGTTCACATTTATGGATGTTCACAACTAGTAAAAGAAATACATGTTACATTCGTAGACATGGAATAGTTAAAACTTTTGACAAAAAGATAGTGTTTTAAGACAACTACCTTATCACAAAGTTGTGTCCGAAAATGCAAAATATTATAACTCTTTCAAAACTGATAAAACATAAAAGTTAATAGTTTACACTCATATCATCTTAGTTACGCTTAGCAACGACCTTCGCATCAATTTTTTACCACTTTATTCAAAAAATCAAGTAAGTGAACGTCTACCGAATTTGACATGCTATTTATTTGAAGCACAGTAAAATAAATACTAAATTATTTTCGAGTTTAAAATCTTCAAATTATTGAAAATGTCGAACAGTAGCAATAAATGTCACATCCCATTAACACTGCCCTTAGTTTTGTAAGAATCAAAAATTACTACACTGGAGTTGCAAAGTTGTTTTTCTTAACCCTTAACAAGTAAAAACGTAATTTTGTATTTTAGTTGTCTAAAAATAGTACTCCTAACTCATACGAAAGTGCATATATATGTGCTCGTGTTTAGAACCACTCGTGCTGCGCTACGCTTTGCACTCGTTTAGCTATCAACATTCGCACGATATTTGCTACTTTAATTTAATTATTTAACTATAATAAATAAACCAGGCATTACACTACATTTTTTTAATACAGTGTGTGTAATTTCTATGGATACCATATGAATCTTAGAAGTAATTATAATGTAGGTTATGTTTTGCAAAACAAAAATAATTTTCAACCAATTTTGTTATTTTTATATTAATACTTAAAGCCATATTAAACTCTAAAAATCTATTCATTTACAATACAAATATAATATAATAAAAATAGTATGAAGTGAATCTAGCAATCCTCAAGATGACTAGTATAAATCAGAACAATAGACCTGTCGTGTTCTAGATCCAGTATAGTGAAGAAATCCACATTTTTAAAAAGAAAACCACAATATTAGATAGTCCTTAAATAATACACCTTATTAATTAATAATAATAAATACATTTTATTTATGATCATAAATCAGAGAATTATATAAAGAGTGACTGTGATAGTGAGCAAATATTTTAATAACAATATGCCATAATGAAACAAAACGATTTTCTCAATATTGCCATATACAAATGTTACTTGTTAACAAACAAATGAGATAGAAGTTTCTATGAAAAAGTTTTAGATGTTTTCATTAACAATTTATTTTTATTATATATCTTAAGGTAAGTACCTTAACATATTATAACTGCATATTAAATATATTAGCGTTACATTGCTAATTTTAGCACTTTTAGACATCTTCCTTCCAGAGAACATTTTCAATGGATATTCATATGTTCTTAGGGTTATAAAAATACTTACACATACTTACACTGAAAGAATGATAAGGAATATAAACTAGGATATATATCTACAAAGAGGGGAAACAATTAGCTGCTAATGCTTGCTACTTTGTCTGCTATTTAACATTTTAACTCCGCATGTCATACCAAAATAACCGCTCAGCTGCGCTGCGTAAAGCATAAAACGTTATATTAAATAGACGATATCTTTTTAATTTTTACCAGTAAGCCACCAATAGAATACTATAAAATTATCAGCCATTTAAATAACTAAACGTGTTTTAAAAATATTTTTTTGCCAACTGTTGCACATCATGCAAGCCACCATGGTAAATGGAAAGGTGTGCAATGCACTTACTTCTACTAATTCCCAACAAAAGTGCTACATTTGTGGTGCAACACTGAAGCAAATGAATGAGATAGACAGAGTCGTTGAGAGACAGGTTGATGAGTCACGTTTTGAATTCGGGCTGTTGACGCTCCACGCGTACATACGCCTCTCTGAATATTTTTACATGTGTCATACCGCCTCGGCATTCAAAAAGGGCAGGCAAAAGAAGACGACAAGGAGACGCTGCAGGCCAAAAAGAAAGAAGTCCAAGATCAATTTCATAGTCGAATGGGGTTGATCGTGGATAAGGTGAAGCCCGGAGGGAGTGGCACTTCCAATGACGGTAACACGGCAAGGCGGTTCTTCAGAAGCTACAAAGAATCTGCTAAAATAACTGACATTAAAGAAGAACTCATCAGACGGTGTGCAGTAATCTAGGGGAGGCATGTCGAGCGGTTTTAACATCAACTTAATCACATTCGCCGATTATGTATTGATCACAGCACGGCTCCTCGTAGGAGAATATTCGTGGTTCTACTTACCGGCAAGCATCCACAAGATTCTGATCCACGGACCTGCAGTAATTTCCGCAGCTCTGCTGCCCATAGGGCAAATGTCAGAAGAAGCGCAGGAAGCTAGAAACAAATACCTTAAATCCTTTCGAGAAAGGCATGCAAGAAAAATCTCCCAATCACATACAAATCAAGGTTTAATTAATCTCCTCTTGGTTACCTCCGACCGACTCATAACAAGTCTACGGCGAGTCCCAAAGCAGAAGGCGTTAGATATGACTCTAGAAGTATTTCAACTTCTTGCTCTTACCCAAGAAGAAGCAAGTGCAATCGATGAAGATGAAGACGATGAAAGTGATGCTGAAGAAGATTAAAATATACATGTGGTTTTATGAACTCTGAAAGTTTGACTAATTTTAAAAATTTTATCATACAAAAAGAATGGTTACGTAAAGCACACAATTATTTAGCGTATTTGTGTTTTCTTGAAATCTCGGAATACGTATACACAGACGTGTTCGAGTTATTTCAATTTTTAATTCGGTTTTTTTCCAAAATCTCCGAAATAAAATATCTTATTTAAAAATGGGTCACATTTTTATGATCTTAAGAAATAAAACCCACATGGTCGGTTGGTATCTTTTATCGACATGATATTTTTTCTTTGTTTAATGGTAACAGCATTGATGTGCTTAGTTAAGAGATTAAAAAAAATTAAGAAGGGACAACAATGTTTCTGAATTGAGGTACACTTCCGTACTAGGCTTTAACACGGTAAAATGTATTAAGCGCGGCAGTTCCTAACTGATGCAAACAGGAAGTTATACTTGAAAATACCGGAAATTCCGGGGGCTCTTTTAACTCATTGCCAACCAAATAAACAACTGTACGTTTTGAATGTGATTATTTAGTGAAGTTACAAACAATGACAGCTAATTAATTAAGTAAATTACGTCCCAGTGTTTAACCTTATCACCTGAACTAATGGAAATCCTTGAGACTCATACTGTACGTGTCAGAAAACGCTTGCGCGGACATTTATTTTTCTCATTAACGCAAACACTTTAAAAAACTTTAAGGTTTGTCTTGGTCATATGGTTAAATCGTCAGACATTTAATAATACACTGTGCATTTTTGCCAATTTTCAACAAAGAAAACAAAGAATATTTGTAGTATTTAACCCCGCGACGTGTTTAAAGTGCTTACGCGTAGACGTTGTTAGTTTTAAGTTACCGGGTAAGGTGTATAGAAAATTGTGTAACACGTCTTATTAAATTAAACATTATATTAAAGTCAAATGCTTAAAAACCACATTTTGGAAATTAACTTATGAGTTTGTATTTGTTGTAATTTTATAACTTTTTATGGTAAAAGTCTGAGTGTAGTTATTTTTCTTCCGAAAATTTCACATTTTAGAGCCTAATACAATCTTGTACAAAATTAAACGTCTAATAATAATTTAAAATAAATACTTACTCAGATGTTTCAACGGTGTCTCCACTTAGATGCCTAATTGGAGCATACAAAATAATTGTCAGTAACGGTATGCCCCATCCAAGCAATAACATATAACGTAGTAATCTGACTTCCGATATAAAGGCTGACACTAGCACTGTGTGAAGATAAAGTCCTTCACAAAGCATCCACGAAGTAATTCGATAGTAAAAAGTAATAAAGCACTACGTGAAGTATACGGCACCATATCTAAAACAAAGAAAGTTGTTTTTAAATAATACAATTATTCAACAATTTCAATTTAAAAATTAATACAGAATAAGTGAAGCGGGGAACTGCAACGTCTATCTAAAGCAGAACATCAAGAACTGGAAAATTATATAATTCAAATACTCGTTTGAATTGCTACCTATCACTATTAGTGAACTGGCACCGCATCAGGTCAATTAATAATGACTAACGTGTGTCAGTTGTTGATCATTACAACTTAATTATCCAAATAATTTTTGTTTTCTTTCAGTTTTAAAATCGCTTGCCATTCGGTTTTAAAATGTTTGCAGTTAGCTGCACTTATAGGTGGAGTCTTCAGGTACTTAATCAATGTACTTTTAAAACTTTGTTATTTTTAGAATAAAAGTAACTCTTGTTGAATAAATTTTGTATTGATCCGAATAATTTAAATAGAAACACTCCATTCCAGTTAGTGTACGTGACTGCTAACGCTTGTATCGGATATTCAACGCATGCCGTTCCTGGTCATTCTTCATCATTCTCTGGACAGTTAAATATTTTTAGTAAATTCGTCTTGTACATTCTTAATGGTATATTTTCATAAAAAAGAAAATTGTTTTTTGAACCAGAATTATCATAAATATTTGTGTAATGTAAGCGTATTCCTTTGTTTATACATATTACATCATTAACTAATTATAAAAAATGAACTTTTACAATCGACTTCCAATTGAGAATGAATATAAAAAACATAAGTTTTATTTAAAGTTTTGAGTAAAATTTTAGTACCGTGACAAATGCCTTCAAATTACCAGTTTCATTCACTTAATTAATTTTGAAATTCTACTCAATGTAATGTACCCTTCCTTAACAAATTGGCGCAAAAACCGCCCCTTAATGTTAGAAGAAAAATTTGTAGTAAAAGTTTAAACAAATAATCTAGTTTTGTCTAAAATTGAATATGTTTATAAAAATCTCAATAATTAGTGGTATAAAGAAAGATCTAAAATAGCATTAAATTAAGTTAGAATTAATGCACTTTTTTTCTATTTAATACCAATTGCTTTTTAAATGTAACCATTCAGTTACACAACAAATTGTTGTAACCAAAAACCGATCAGTCAAAAAAATCACTTCAACAAGAAAACTTTTTATGTATTAAGCACAAACCTGTGACCGGCAAAGTTTTAAGTATATTAAAGTACAACATAAATTCGCACTCGAATGACTGTTATATGAAAATTTCTATAACCTAAGTTAAACAGCACTCACTCACAAATGGAAAAAAGTATTGCGATGATCAAACTTATAATCGTTTTGGATTTTAAATCAAAATTAAAATTTGAATGAATGCTTAGAGTGAATGCTACTATGATTTTAGAGATATTTTTCTAAATGTATAATTTAAAATAAAAGATAACTTAAAATAAAAAAATTAAAGTTGTAGATTATTACTTTTTGGGGGCTAAACCTAGGGTACCGAGAAAAGATAAAAATGTATTCAAACGCTTAAAAGCAAAAGAAAGAAAATAGAGTAAGATCACAGAGGGTAGAACTAAGATAGCGCGATCTAAGGCAAATGAGAAAGTACAGAAGAAGAAATGAGCGAACTCATGAAAAAACTTATTAAAAAATTTGTGAGAGATGAATAAAAAAATTGGTAAAAATTCTAAAGCAGTTAGAGTTAAAATGAATACAAATTTTAATAAAATGAGGAAAATAAAAAAGAAGACCTAAAAGGGAAATAACATTGCACAATAACAAAAAAGTGAAAGATTTATACAACAAAAAAAATAAATGAGTTCAAAAGAAAGCTGAAAACAGAATTGACACAACAAAAATAATTTTTTGAAAACAATTGAATCAATTTTGAGGGAAGTGATTTTTTTCAGAAAAAAATAGTTAGAAAAGTGCAAGAGAAGATAAAATTCACCTTAGACATAAACTGCCTTATGCATAGTTAAACGTTATACATAGATATCCAAAAAAAGTGTATTAACAAAACTCAATTTATGGCAGCTTCCAATCTGACAACACTGCAATTTAGAACAGATTTTAAAACAGATTCGATTTGACGTCTGGTCCTGTGACAAGAGCATAGTTTAATAGGTTATTTATTTATTTGTATAGTACATCCCAAATATTGCATTGCGATGAAAGTGCCATGCATGGCGCCCCAGAAGATCAGCACAAACCTGTATAGTGTGGTGACAAAACCGCGCGCAACGGCGGATTGGCTCGTCTTGGCAAAGCACCTACTTCAAGGTGCAGGAATATAAAAAATAAATAAATAATAAACAAACTGTGTCTGTTCCTGAGCAGATATCCGAGATATTATAAGATTCAGAAGTTTTGTCGATTAATTACTAATCTTATTTCTCAGTTTCATCTCTTCTTCTATTTCTTCATTTACATCAAAATTAACACCCTATATAATTAACACACAAGATACATAATCATTAGGCTAATTTCTTATACGACTTATTTTGTTTTGACAAAAAAGGTAGGTTAAACTCGTATTTCAACATTCAATTTGCAGTTGGTGTTCCTTTCCTTTGATTCAATTTCAATTTATGTCTATTCATATGGTTTACGGGGAAACCTAAAGTTAAAACCGTTTTAATGTTATAGCCGTTTTAATTTCAAACTATGCATAAGGCTAAAAAAGTTTTATAGAAGAGGCCAAAGTAGAAAATAAAAAAAGTATAGAAGAGTTACAACATGTGCAAGTGTTAGTACAATTATAGAACACATTGAAATGGGTGCTGTTGACAAATTGAGTAGTTAAATATTAGAATCGTCAATGATTTAAAGAAATGATGGAGTTGTATTTTACAACATGTCAGATGTCAATAAATTAAAATCAATGCAAAAGGATGCTGATTTGGGTAAAAACTGCGCAATACATAGAAAGTTTTACATCAGAGTTGAGTTTTTGAAGTAAACAACAACGAATAATCAAAGAGTATCTACAAGAGCAAAAATGTTACTCAAGAAAGAGATAAACCGCAAAACATTCATAGCAGTATAATATGAGAAAATACTTTACCCAACAAACGACTGCAGTGAACATGGTACGAAGCTAGGCTAAACAATATGAATAAGAAGTGTATAGGAATCTTGGTTAACAAAATAGTGACATTAGAACAACTTAAAGAACACTTAATAAACCACGATACGCTTGAAACCAAAGAGGTGGACTGTGTGTATATATTTGAAACCAAGACAATATATTCCTAAAAATAAAAATAAGCAGCAAAAAGTAGAGATAGTGGGAAAAACATCAACTACTCAAAATTTTTAGTTGGAAAGAGATGATTGTGGATATCGACAATCACAAGAATTTATAGATATTTCCTCATAAGGAGAAAAAAACCCACTACCATAAATTGAAATTGTTTAAAAAAATTATACTGATTTGGTATCAGTGTATCGAGATGAAATTATTAAAATTAATAAAACATTAAACAAGATATTAATCAACAGCAGAATTTTCTTTAATGGTTCAACATTCTACTGCGGATTAGGTAATTTATTTTTATATATTCATTTAAATTTTAACAAGTTAAATTTTGGTGAGCATTCTTCTAAACTTTCAATGTGGACTTATAGATGTCTTCTTAGTGGAGGAAGTGTAAACAAGCGCAACACAATGGGTTGAGATTGCCGGCAGTTTGCTCGTCATTGGGAGGCTCTATAAGACATTGAGTTCATGGTCAGTTATTTTAGTGTTTATAAAATTAATAAATCGATGATTGGGTCAAATTGATCAAATATTAAAATTTAAAATGATATTTGTTCTATGTAAATCTTTATAAATATTTATTCTATATAAATAAAAATGAATGTTTGTCTGTATGTCCCTTATTCGTTTCTAAACCGTTCCTCCGATTGCGATAAAACGTTAGGAAATGATTAAACGCATGCCCGTGAAGATTTTTTAAGTATTAAAATTATGTTCCGATAGATGGCGCGGGTGTTGAAATTTAGCTTTTGTTTACACGACATTCATTAACTGTTAGGTGGTACGAAATTTGCCGAATCAGCTAGTTGTATATAAAAATATGCAAATAACACATACAACACGAAATGAATGTATAAACGTCGACTAACATATGAATAACTAACAATCTGTAATAGAATTGTGATACAACCTAAGTCCAGCGTTACTTTTAGTTTTTATGTAAGAACATACGAGGATATATTAAAAAATTCTTAGCCTACTATAGAACCAAACAAAATTTCAATGTTAAAATATTTTATTACTCAACATATTCTCCTCTTAATTGGATACATTTATTACAGCGAACCTGCAACGTCTCTAGACCTTTCAAAAAATGTTTCTTCTTGCTCTGCAAACCAGACCTCCACAGCTTCTATTACCTCCTTGTTGGAAGAAAATGTACGACCTTTTAAACTTTTTTCAGTTGAGGAAAGAGGTGATAGTCGGACGGAGCCAAATCGGGTGAATAAAGGGGTGTTCTAGTAATTCAAACCCTAAATCACGAATTTTTGCATGGCAACATGAGATTTGTGTGCAGGGGCGTTGTCCTGCAAAAACAAAACACCTTTGGATAGCTTTCCGCGTCTTTTCTCTTTAATATTTTCCCGTAGAGTGGTCAGTAATGTCGAATAGTAATCTCCAGTTATTGTTCTACCCTTATCCAAAAATCAATCATGATTACTCCATGGCAATCCCAAAAACTGAAGCAAGAACTTTTCCAGCAGATTTTTGGACACGAAACTTCTTAGGTCTTGGAGAACCAGAGTGTCGCCATTCCATCGATTGTTGCTTTGTTTCTGGATCGTAGAAATGTACCCAAGTCTCATCCATAGTAACAATTCGGTTTAAGAAGTCTACATCGTTTTCAAATCGAGCACAGATCGAACGCGATGCTTCTACCCTTGCACGCTTTTGGTCAACATTCAAACATTTGGGGATCCATTTTGCAGCAATTTTTCTCATGTCCAAATTGACGTGAACCATATGATGAACGCGTTCGTATGAAATATTCAGTGCTTCAGATATCCGTTTTAGCCCAATTCGACGGTCTGATAAAATCATGTCATGAACTGCATCGATATTTTCGGGGACTGACACAGAAACTGGCCTTCCCGATCGGTCATCATCTTCAATGGAAAATTTACCTCTTTTGAAGCTTGCATTCCAATTTTGACGGTCGCATACGAAGGACATTGATCACCAAGGGTATTAAGCATATCTTCGTAAATCTGCTTACCTCTTAACCCTTTTAAATACAGGTACTTGATGATGGCTCGATACTCCAATTTTTCGATTTTCACAATTTCGGTGGACATCTTTTTTATTTAATTTATTGCGTGACTCTGGTTTACTTTTTGACGTCAAACTTTACACTGACACTTCTAATAAGTTATTGTTCGTTGCTATGGTAACGCATTATTTTGTTTATGTAAGGAACTGGTCTAGGCTAACTAGATATCAATACATCCTCGTATATGGTGCTGGTGTAGCTTCAATGACGACTTAATGTGCTAGCATACAATAAAAGTTTAGTTTTGTTCTTTTCAATGAACTGCTTAATTTCATAACCACTTGTCTTCTAACAGGCATCTCAACCCATTGAGTTGTGTTTTTTTATTCTATCTCCACTACGAAGAGGCTTATAAGTCCACACTAAATTATAGGACAAATTTTGTACGAACAACAATTAAGGCTCCTTTAGATAGCAGGTAAGCAATGCAAATGACATTATCAAAATGACCAGTTGTAGACACTACTAGTGGATGGTGTTTCAAACGCCAAATAAAATCAATCGATACATTGCTTCGGTGTTAGACCATAATTACAAATATTTAAGAAAACATGACACAGAAATTTTCACAGAAGATGTTCATACGTCTTTACACAAACTTTATTCAAAAATTTTATGTACACTCTTAAAAGTGTTGAAATTTTAAGATTTGAGGAAAAGGTATACTTCCAATCAATCAATTTCTCTAATATTATACATTACGGCCAAAAAGACTTCAAGAGCAACAGTGCATTTTAACTAAAACAAACCACTCCGAGCAATTTTTTAAGTGGGGACATTATTTAATGTCAAGTTGGATCTAGAAACATCAACACCCTGTCCTCAACAGCTCCCATCTCAAACATTTTTAATGGGAAAAGGAGTCGAGTTACCCATTCTTTATGACTATCTTGATTATTTCAAAATTGACGGTTTTATTAGAAAATCATTTTCTTTATTAATCAATTATTCAATTACTCAAAAATTAAATAACCAATTAAATTAAATGTTTGAAATGTTTTCCATCACTCCAATGCAAAAGTAAACCGAGCTTCTACCGGTTTTCTCACATTTTGAAAAACTTTGGGAGTGATCTGACAGCAGTATTTCTTTATTCTTTCCTTGAGTTACTCCAATAATGCTTTTATTTACTTAAACACATTTTACAAAAAATCGACTTATAAAAACTGTGACGTCTAGCAAAAAACTACTGTTATCATAAGAAACAAAGATCTTCACTTAAAAAAACCTCACCAGTTTCATTGTTGTAAAATGTTGGTGACAGAGATATTTCATTGACAGTTTGACTGTTCCTTGGAATGAAGTATTCCTCTGTGTGTAACTAAGGTTGATATCACAAATGGTCTACACTCTCCAGGAACGCATGAAAACTGTAGGCCTCTACTATCAAAACTAAAATTGTGCCAGAGCTGTTGCTCGCATTTTTAATAATCGACACACCGAAAAGATTGTAAGACACAAATACGCAATGGAACTAATGAATAAATTTATAAAAACGGGTTCTCTTACTAACAAGAAACATAATCGTTTAAGCGCAGTCAATGAAGAAGTATCACGGCTCAACGTTCCTAGAATACTTCATAAACATACATTCCACCTATACAAAATAATATTGTTACATGAATTAAATGAAGACGATATTCAGTGAACGTATTAACAAAAGTCAAAATTAATTTACAATATTTGTTTTTCTGACGAAACTACATTTTTATTGAATGAAGAGGTTTATCGTCATAATTGCCGCATTTGGAGTGACACTAATTCACATGCCATGCAAAAGACGTATATATAAAATTCCCAGAAACTCAACGCTTGGGGTGCAATTTTAGGTAACCACATCAGTGACCCCGATGTGATTCTAAAATGAAAGTATTTACTATTTTTTTTTGGATAACATGCCTGATACTAACACTATGACCTCAAGCTGCGTTAATTTTCAATTGCCGCCATTTTGACCAGAACAAACAGCAGCATGGTTTGTTCAAGCTGAAGGTCAATTTATCTTAAATAATATTAAAGATGACATTAAAAAAAAAGTAATTTAGACGCTGGTTATTCTTCAAAATTAGTGAACATAATTGTGTCGCCGCTTGCAACAAAAAAATATAACAAAGCTAAAGAGAATTAATAGCGCCATTATCTACCTTACAAGAAAAGAAAACTAAACAATTCTTAGAATTCGAGAAATTGAGTGACAAAAATCCAAGTCAGTTTTACGACAGGTAACACAGTTCCTGACGATTTGTTGAGATGATATGGAGTAGCCGTTTGCCGCAATACACCCAAGCCATCCCTTGCTACAGTTAGCGAACAATCATTTGATACCGTTGCTAAATTAGCAGATCAAATATGTGAAATTTGGCCTAAAGAAAGCTTCACATCACCATCTTGTAACGTAGTAGCGACATCATCGAATTATAATGATATTAACATCATCACAAACACTTTTGACGTTAATGTCATTTCTAATCAGCTAACAGCTATTTCGAGTCGTTTAAACGAATTGGAACAGCAACACGGAAAATCAAGAAATCGTATACGATGCGAACAACAACAAAGATGTTCCAATTCTAGAAATAAACCAAGAAACATAAATCCAAACTTTTGTTTTTACCATAACAGATTTGGAAGTAAAGCACGTAAATGCATAAAACCTTGTAATTTTTCAAAAAACGAGTAGACTTGTCGATTGAGGCTAAAATAGACAGTCAGTCACAGCAATGCCGTCTTTTCAATACAGATAAAATCGACAAAATTAAATACTTAGTGGATACAGGTGCAGGCATTTCAGTATTCCATAAAAAATTTATCCGTCTTGCAGTATCAAAAACTGATTTTTATCTAAGTGCTGTATCCAACATAAACTAAAAGCCTAAATTTATCATTAAAAAGAGAATTCATATGGAACTTTATCATCGCTGACGTGGACCATACCATACTAGGTGCAGACTTCCTTACCCACTATGGGATTATAGTTGATCTGAAAAACGGCAAACTTATAGACGCTATAACAAACTTAGCGAGTTGTGCTAAAATTTGCAAATCAAAAATACTTCCAATTAAAACTTTTATAAGTGACATAAGTGACATCTATTTAAAACTTATTGAAAATTTTCCAAATTTTACCAAACCTAAATTCCCACGAACTTTACTACAGCATTCAACAGTACATCATATTAATACAATTTCAAGTAGACCAAGAAGATTGGCTCCTGAAAAATATAAAGCAACTAAAGAAGAATTTGATAGCCTTGTTAAATCAGGTGTGGTAAGTCCATTTTCAAGTGAAAAAAAGTTCACCCTTACATATTGTTCCTAAATAAATGGAGAGTTAAGACCCTGCGGTGCTCTTAATAATATGACAATACCAGACAGGTATCTTGTGCGCCACATCGAGGATTTTGCTCATTTTCTTAATGAAAAGTCATTTTTCTCAGTAATTGACTTAGCAAAAGCTTATGATCAAATTCCTGTAGCAAAAAAAGATATTAAGAAAACTGCCATAATAACACCTTTTGGATTATTAAAATACCAGTACATGTCTTTTGAAGTAAGAAATGTTGCACTAACGTTCCAAAGGTTTATTGATGAAGTTACTAGAGGATTAGAATTTTGTTTCTCTTACATTGATTATATTATTGTATTTTCCGAAAACAAAGAACAACGCATCCAGCATCTAAAGACACTTTTTGAAAAATTCAACAAATATGGAGTTGTGATCAATACACGCAAATGTAATTTTGGTAAAAGCTCAGTCACATTCGTTGGTTACGAAATTAATTGTGAAGAAATACGTTCACCTGAAAACAAAATGAAAACTATACACAAATATCTTAAACCAAAAAATTTCAAAAACTTACGTAGTCTTTTGGAAGAAGTTCAGAAAACATCATTTGGGACAAAGAATCAACAAATTCTTTTAATTAAGTTAAGCAAATATTATCAGAAGCTACTTTATTGATTCATCCCAAAACAAGATACTACATTATCAATAGCAGTAGAACCTTCAGATCAAGCAATTGGTGCAGTTCTCAAACAATTTGAAAATGAAACATGGAAACCATTAGCATTCTTTTCTAAGAAGTTAAATTATGCACAAATCAAATATTGTACTTACAACAGAGAATTATTAGCAGCATAATTAGCTGTCAAACGCTTCAGACACAACATCGGGGGGAGACATGTTACGGTTTTATTTTATAAACATAAAACGTGTGTCGAGAGCAATATGTTACAGGTATGTCGCAATTAATACGTTACGACGAAAGTCGTATTTGGCGCGCATTTTGCGAATTTTTGATTGGATGAAAATAAAAATCAATTTAGATTTCCTAGACGAAAGCAGACATTTTTTTTCTACGTTCTTACTGTACGAGTGGTGTTTTAGCGTTCATCATAAATTGAAATTTACACAAATAATTTAGATGTGTTACAAGATTTCCAATAACAAATTGTTAAGTTATATTCGGCTGAACCCACCGTGAGTACCCGTTCTTTTCTCTTTCTCTTTGTACCAATTTTAACAGCCACGTGGAATTCTTTTAGCACGTTTTTTGACCTAGCGATTTTGCTGCGTGTCATATCTGGATAACTCCTGGGGGTGCTGGAGTGGCTAATTAACGATTAAATACCACACCACGGTTTCGCATCAGACAGCTGCAGGCAACCGGTGGTTACTACGTTTAGCAGATAAGGATTGGTTATGGTTCATAACTTAAACAAAAGAGCCTAACACCTTCTAGTTTCTCTTCGAACACTTTTCCTAAGAAGAATCCTGAGGTTACCTAACGTAACAAACTGTCGATCTCGTCGCTAGCAGAGAACTATTACTCTCGGGACTTCGTTCATCAAATTACAGCTAAGTTTTATTATTAAAGTAACTTATTTATTGTTAATGCGTGTGAAGCTCATATACATACGACATGAAACGGCTTTGCTCTTTTAGTATTAAGTAAAACCCTATTCGGTGGTACACTCAACAACCAAAACTTTATAATCAGCTTAACACGGGCTTGTGCGCCACTTTGAGTGGTTGACCCAAAAAAAAAGGCTTTTTAGGTTTGCGGGAGGTACTTACCCCATTCAAAATTAATTTAAGTCAGTGTCGTTGCATGTTCGATCAGATAAATTGCCGTGTGTAAGAGATATATATGCATACCGAGTATTCGTATCAGACAATCCTCAACTGAAACATTAACACTACGTTTGGTGTGGCTAATGCTTATCTGTAAATCCGGTACACTATTTGTATAAATTATTTATTATTATGCGAGTACTGCTAATTTATAGCACGGCATCCGACAGTCCCTTTCTTTCTCATTTACCTATTACTATAGGAATTTTTAAATTGTCTGTCTTACTTTTATGATTAATTGTTGTGTTACAGCCGTTGATTTATGCCTTTGAACAAAAACCAGAAAAAACTTTACAAAGACAATCAGCCTTGTGATGTATCAAGGAAACGTTATACAATGACCGGCAAAGAGTTTGAATCAAATGGGAAAAATTCTTGTAATTGAGATATCGGAAAATTTCTTTTGGCAAATAAATTCAGCATATCGAATGACAAATGTAATGTGACCGCTGTTATAGCGCCAAATTTAAAAAATATTCTTTAAATATGTAAAAAGTAAGGTTAGATGACAAGATATTGAAAAATGTCTAGGAGAAAGGTTGTTCAGAATTAGATTATACGTCTATGTGCAAATTTTTAAAAGAAAATAACAATTTTTCAAAAATATCAGTTTTCCGGCATTTTTTCCGGAAATATTAAGAAAACAAAATTTTGGCATTTGATTTGCATAAAACACAATAAAACCAACAAACAAACTTTACAATCTAGTAATTTTATTTATTGGTCTACCAATGGACGCTAAAGAACAAAAACATTGTTTTTTAGGACAGACTTTATTGCAATGGCCTACAGAAAACAAAAGGTTGAAAGTACAAATTAAGAATTATTTTAAAATAGTCCTAAAATGATTAATTCTTCCATTCTAAACCCAATTTAAACAATTCTTTTATTTTCTTTTGAAAATTTGCACATAGACAATATAATCTAATTCTAAACAACTTTTCTCTTAGGCATTTTCAATATCTTGTCATCTAACCTCACTTTTACATATTTAAGGAATGTTTTTTAATTTGCCGCCATGACAGTGGTCACATGACATTTGTCAAAATGCTTTTTTTGTAATTCGATTTGCTGAATTCATTTGCCAAAAAAATTTTCGGATATCTCAAAAATTTTTCCCATTTGATGCAAACTCTATGCCGGTCACTGTATAACGTTTACGTTATCGGATAGTCACCATTGAATTTATTTAGATTTCATATCACAATTTACAATAGATTTCAAATACATTTCTAGATTAGAAAACATTGTAGCTGATAGTTAATTAATGATTGATGCTATTATATATTTCAAAACCACAATTAGCATAATCGCAAAAATCAAACACTGAAATTCAAAATTTTATTTTTCAAGGTACAAATTTGGAATTAAAACTACTCACTTTTGGTGAAGAAAATGTAAAATTGTATTGCAATCTTTCAACTTATTACGTTTGACCATATCTAACACTTGCTTTTCGCAAGAAATGTTTTGATCAATTGCATACTTTTGCACACCCTAGAATTAAAGCTGGTATTAAATTAGTAAAACAACATTTTCTTTAGCCTAGCATTAATTCAGACATGAAGAATTAGAGAAAGGCTTGCTTACAATGCCAACGAAACAAAGTACATAAACATACTATTCCACAAAATATTAAATTTTCTTTACCAACATGTACACCTTGATGTCATCGGACCATTACAATATTGTTAAAGATTTAGAAATTGTTTAACATGGATCGACAAATACACCGGAAGGATAGAAGTAATTCCAATAGCTAACATAGAAGCAATTACAATTGCAAAAGCTTTCTTACACAATTGGATTACTCGTTTTGGATTGCCAGTGAGAATTACTATAGACCGTGGAAGACAATTTGAATGCCAACTGTTTGATTCTCTTTCAAAATTTGTTAAAGCTGAGCACAACTTAACGACTGCTTAATCTCCACAAGTTAAGGGTATTTTGGAAAGAGTATACAGACAAACTAAAACAGCAATCACGTGTTACAATACAAACAACTTGGGTATATGGTCTTTCGACAATATTATTAGGAACACGATCTGTATTTAAAGAAGACCTACAAGCAACAAGTTCAGAATTCGTTTACAAACAAACTTTAAGATTACCAGGTCAGTTTTTTAAACAACAAAAGCATACAACTTTAACAAACAAATTACTTCAATATATAAGAGAATACGTTGATAATTTGGTTGCTACCCCAACATCAGACCAGTCCTCTAAAAAAATATTTATCCCAATGGATCTACAAACGTGTAGCCATGTTTTTATCCGTAGGGACATAAACAAAAAAGCATTGCATCTTACGATGGTCCTTTTAGAATATATTGAAAGAAAAAATAATGGTACGGTTATAATTTTCAAAAATAATATAAACGTCACTGTTAATATTGTAACGGTTGTAGCTTACAAATACATAAAAGAATAGACGACTCTAGCGGTACAACCTAGATAAAAGAACAATACTATTGAGTTCGAATTAACACACTAAACTCATAGAAGGTCCCAAATTTATTAAAGTTATCGTAACAGTGTCCGGCTTCGTCGGTAGAGTTGGGGGAGGGGCTTTAAGAAAACTGAAAAAATAAACTGTTGCGTAACGTGGCGCCACCTGCTGAGTAATAGATAGAAATAAAACCAACCAACAGGAGTACAACTTGGTTTTACTAAAAGATCTAACACGTTAAAACGAACACAATATCAGAGAGACACATAGACAATTTAAATATAGCAAATAAAAACTTAAAAATACTAGGAGAATATGTAAGAGGTAAAAGAGACTGTCGCATAAAGTTTTACGGGAGTTAACAACAACGGTTTAATTAAAGCTCGTAATTAATGTATCAAAATCAGAAAAGTTTTATAGTTACATCCCAAATTTAAAGAGAGAATACCAATTTAAGATTGATTCGTACGAAAACTTGACGTACACACGTCACTTACACAACGGTGCCTTAATATTAACTTAAACTCGGAAGAAACACGATAAACAGGTCTCGTCAACCCAAAAGGCCTTTTGTTTTAAACGTCGCCCTTGTTATCTACAGCGTCTAGCTCTGAGATGGAACTAATGTAAACAAAGCCAAGTGTCGGTGATCGAGTTCACCTCGACTAAAAATTTACTTAAGTACTAGAGTTATAAGACCGTTTGACGTCAGGTGTCCGTGAGCATCTTACGCATTGATAATGAGTAGGATAATTAAACATTAAAACTTAGCTGTGTTCTAGTAGTATGCAGCTCCGAGCATAAACGTTTTTGCTAGCGGCAGTATTGGACAACGTCTGAATGTAGTTAATTTCAGAATTTCCTTTAGGGAGGTTTAGATTAAAAGTAGGTGACGAATAGGGTCCCTCAAAGTAATAGATATGCAGCATAAACGAGTCGGTCGGCCTTCAGCATTCACCAGCTGTTGTCGGCTTAAGTGTAAGCAAAAGCGAAGTACTCGAACAATTAGGTAGCAAGAGGTTCCTAAATAGCCATTCTAACATCCCCAGAAGTTTTCCAAGTGTAAGATAAGGTGAAAGTGTGAAATTAACACACGTAGTAAAGCAAGCGTTGCAATTAATAATTAATACAACCTCGAAAGTAACTAAAGAAATAGTAAAAAAAAATCATCATTTAGTTAAGAAATCCGTGATTCGATTCACCAATAGGAAAATTTGTTGTAGGCGCAGTAGATTTGATTTCCGTCGTAACGCGTAACCTATGTCCTACGTTTTTAACACGGCTTACGACCTACGTTCAGGTTTGAAAATTTAGAACCGTAACAATATATCAAGAATTAAACCTGCCTTTTTGCTCAATACAAATATAATTACAAACAATTCAACAACAATTAACATGAAACAAAATAACATAAACAATAAAACAAGTGACATGCAAATTCCACTCATACCAACATTACCTAAAGCAATGACTACACCACAAGAAGGATATACAGAAAGTAATATAAAAGTGAACGTAAAGTAACAATCGTTTTCCCAAACAAACTAAATCAGGAAGACATGTGCGTTTACCAAAACGATATGAATAGGAACAACGACGTAGTTACTGGAAAGGGAGTAATGTGGTAAAAACGTGTAAATATTTAAAATAGTTGTTTATTGGTTGTTATCATGTTGCTGCTTATGTGGCTATAGTTTATTATAAATAATTAAAATTTTAAATTTTAAAAGTTGTTATATTAAATGTTACTTTGATTTTAAATTGGTTTGACATAATAAAGCAAACCACACCCGCATTAATGAATGTTGAATAAGATCCAAAATTATTAAAAATAAACATTATGCAGTTGAATTTCGCTTCTTTTCAATAACCGCTTTCCAAATAACTTAATGAGTTATTCTATAGAAACACCTGACTTGATGCTCTTCGTTTATTTTTATGGGGATATCTACAACCTACAACAGAAGATATACGAAACACAACCAGCATTGCTGAAGAAAGTCTGGGAAAGATTACAGAGAAACTACCATCAGATCCCTCCCGAAGTCTTTTAAAATAAAAAAAAAGTTGTAGAAAGACGGTTGTACTATTGTATGGAAGATATTTTGAAGATTTAATTTCTTATTATTATTATTTAATAATGTTAATCAAATTTTACAATAACTGATAGATAGTCATTGACATTATAAGTGTCTCCCTAAAAACAAAAATTGTCTAGTTCTTGAAATTTGCTCAAAACTAAATAGTACAGGAATTATTTGGAGTTAAAATGAACTGTATAGCAATTTAAATGTTCTAAGAGAGTATCCTTTGACTTTTAATAAAAATGAACTTTTGTGAGAAATTGGTTTAGCATTTATATAATTGAACCACATAGTCCAATCCAATTTCGCACAAAACCTTTATTTTTATCAAAATCAAATTGATCTTTAATTTAATTTAATCAATTTTCAGCAGCAAATCAGTGTTTTAAATTGTGTCTGTATTTCATTTTATATTTTATTATTCTCTTATAAGTTATTACTGAATTGTAAGCGCAAAAATTTAACACAGATAATGTAGAAAAAAGTATTTATTTATATTCCACTACAATCATTATAGCTTACTTTAGGTCAAAGTAATAAATTTAGGTATCCAATAGCTCCTCTTTAACGTACTAGAAGGTGATTTTAAGCCTTACGTCAGGAAGAGCAAGCTAACACAAATTTACTGCGTAAAACGTACCAAAGTTTGCTTGTCCCTCCTGACAGAAGGCTTAAAATCCTTCTGTAAAAATAAATGCAATGTAATTTGTGTATTTCAAAATACATTTGTTCACTTATTACTGCATTTACGTGCACCTACATAAATATTTACCTAATAGTGCATGTATTATCTTAAAACTAATCTTTATATTTCAAAAAATAAAATTCAATCAATTTTTTATGTATTGGTAATATTTATAGATTATTAATCAATTAGATAAAACTTTAAAAAATTGGCTTAGTTATTTAGAGACGAAACTAGTCACCATATTAATAAAAAACAAAATTAAAAATTGCTTAAAGTTTTATCTAATTAATTAATAATAAATAATCTATATATATATCCTCACTAAGCTCATACAATACAATTTTTTTTATATACTTCTGCGTTCGCAAACATACTTGTAATTATGGCCTTTCTTGTTGTTAGTTATTTTAGATTATAATACTAATACTAACACAAATAGTTTCGCAAATGGGCTAGTACACAATTCTTAATAAATTGTAATTTTAAAAACTTTACTCATACCATTGTTTTAGATTAGATTTCTGCTGAAATCACTCAACCGAAAGAGGCGGTTAATAATTAAGTAAGTTGTTTGAAATATTTTTCCAACATAATTTCTATTCAAATCGAAGTTGTTTTGATTTATTGGCATTTAATTTAATAATCTATTGTTTAAATAAAAACAGTTAAAAGCTTGATTTTTTCAGTGATACTATATATTTACAGAGGAGATCTCTGACAAAAGTCACATCAATTGGACAAAACAAAACCTATTAGTACTCAAACTGAAGTGTCTTCTTAAACTTAGAAGAGATGTGTGTGATTGATTATACTATCAATAGTAAGTATATTGTCTATAACTAAAGAATTAACTTCTACTTTCTTCATTTTTTTGAGTGCATTATGTGTCGAAACAATGCATAAAGTTTGTTAAATTAGGTAATTTTTGCTATTATAAAAAGTGCTTTTTTCATGTTTCAACTTTGACGAAAGTTACAAAATTAGTTATTGAGAACTCTTTAAACTTTGAAAGCTTTTATAATTAAGAAAAAACTTTTTACTTTTGATCCCTTAAACGACTGGCCTAATTAGGTAATCAATAACACTTTTAATTTTATTTTAATAATTATTATAGAAACGGAAGACTGTTACGGTCAGTTGTTAGGAAAGTATGCCCCTCAGTGGAGAGTAGGGTGCGGGTTAGAAAAGTCAACGTTATTCCTAGAACCTACAGAAAAAAATTAAAAAGGTAGGGCGCCAGGTTCGAGTAACGCTGGAGAGAAAAATCTGACTCAGAACCAAAGGTCAGCAGCTAACTGCCCGCAGCAGAATATACAGAAAAAGGGAAACAAATCACGAAAGAATTCGACATAAAGTCAGAGAAACCTTCACACAATATTTATTCACCCCAATACACAAACGAATTTGTGATAGTTCACAGCATTAAAAGACACAGATATATTACGAATACACACGAGCTAAAACGGGTAACGTACAGCATCAAACATTCAGGTAACACGTAAATGACTAGAGCTACATAAAATTACCAGTTAAAGTAAAGAGAATTACCTAAATATTTACCACTGCTACGCCACTGTCTCGTATATGCAATTTTTATTTCGCGTACTGAAGGTACCTAGAATGTGTCGATTTATGGTACTGAGTAACGTTACAGATTACATGAATTTAAGGAAGACGCGTAAGGAAAGTTTTACGACTAATTCAGTCACCGCGAAGTTTAAAGATTGTTCACTTTGGCCTGTCGGGGAACGAGCTCGTACCGAGAAAGCCAATGGAACTAAATGCGTTCGGCTTAATTAAGATTGAGGTTTAAAGTCTTACACGACTTATACACCACGTAGGTATTAAATACTCTTATCTATAACTAGTTAACGTTCCAGGTATATTATGCAATTACACATTCGAGGACAAATAATCCGCAATAAATTTTCTACGTTCGCGCCTGATAGTTGGTGTCAAGGGGTGACTTCTACTGGAGTGATAGGTCAACTGCAGGTTCACGCGCAATTAAAAAGATATTAAAATCTCTGACCTTCCACGCAGCAGTAGGAGTATTACTCTTGCTCTCAATGGTACTAACGGTTTGGAATGAGCCTCCACCGTGGTCTGCGAATCTGACGGAGTATTCGTGGGTAGCTATTTCAGCACAACGCCTCCAAAAGCCATGAGTAGACCCGCAATAGCCGTAGAAGTTGACGAAGGAACAACCGGAAGAGAATCTATTCGTAATAGGGAGACAAACCACCTTCTCTAGAATAAACATAGGGATGTTAACAATAGATAAACCCCGAGGGCAATCGTATACCTGATGTAAAGCGTCCCCTAGCCTGAAGAATGCAGGACGTGCTTATAGAACAGTTCACGTGGAGCACAACTTTTTAGCAAATTTTAAAAGCCACTTTATGCGATATCGTATGTTTTACGTACAAAATAGAGTTTTTAAAACGTTGAAGGGTTTCAGAATCTCTTACCATCGGCCTGATTACCCCTTCAAACGAGGAAATTTTCAGATAAGGGTATATCTTCTTTCTCGTAAACGGTTAATTCAGAACAAGCTTTCCGGAAGCGTTCAAATGCAGCGGACCAATCGTGGACAGTTTCAAGTTATCAACGCCGGAAACCAATACAAAGTAATGCCCGCGAAATTGGGTTAAGGAGCGTATACACAGGAGGAGCGTTTACACTTCGAACGTTACAAGACAATAAATGTAAACGATAGACCGTTTACATTTATTGTCTTGTAACGTTTTGACTTAACTCAAAAAATATAAAGATAAATAAACGTTGCAGAAAATAATTAACAACTTTTTGTGTAAGTAATTGGTATCATCAAAGGTAGTGTTTAAATTTTATTTAAACTTAGAAATCTTATTAAGTTAAAAAAAAAGACGTTTTAATGCTGTTACGAGTAAAACGCAATAGCGGAACTTATTTGTTTTTAAATTTATTGCAGGTTTATTTTAATAGCGCGGTTAAAAAAATGTCGGCGGTAGTCGTGGGTTAAGCTGAGGATAATAAAATCACCTACGGCGCCACTCGCTTAACAAATAAGGAATACTTCCGTTGGAATTGAGATGTAACGGATTAATCAAAACATACATTAGTAAGTAACCAAATTCGGTTATTAGAAAAACACAAAAAAAACAAATAACGCTGTGATGATTATAATAATACTCTTTAATCCCAAAACGCTACAGTTATTTAGAAGAGAAATATAATATAACTATATAAATAAAAATTCAGACAATGAGAGAAGTAAAAAAACATTTTGGAAAAGTGATGGTAATCAGATGGCACACACAGGTTCCCCTGCTCTTCCTGGTCTTAACCACGTTCCGACAATTTATGTTATAATTACTAATCACTATTATATAGAAAACTAAAAGGAAAATTAATAGATACTACCTATGAAAATTTAATTAAATTAAAAATTCTCCGATGAGTGCACATATAAATAACAATAATCAGAACACAATTTTCCCGTTTCCAGTATTTCTTCTCACTTGAACATACCAAACTGCAAAAATTTTTATATTTCAAAGCAGAGATTTCATATGTTCATGTAAATATTAAATAAACGTTTATAAAATCTAGTTCTAAAAGAAGGCATTTCCCTATGTCTCAAATTTAAATATGAACATCACTACGATATTTAATTTTGTTAGTTAAGTAAGCTGGTTTATTGGAAAGAATAGTTTTATGAAATAAAACGCACATGTGCAGATATCCACAATTCTCCATAGTTAGCCAATTGGTTTTTACTAACTTATGACTTATATGCTTACCACGCTTAATTCTATGTATGAAACGTGGACATGAATTTTGTAAAACTTGAATTTTTCTCGTAGTGATAGTATCGAAACACGAGCCATAAAGGACATTATAATAATTAAAACGAGATAACACCAATGTATCGCATAACATTTTCTTTAAACATTTAGTTAATACCTCTCTTTGAAAGAATCGAAGTTTTAAACTTCGGTAGGACTTTCTTATACATGGATTTATATGTTCTGAGAAACATAACTTATTTTCTACTATAACACCAAGATTTTTTGCTTGCACATGATAAGGAATTTGAATATTATTGATATTTATAGAAAAAAACGGCAATATAGAGTTAACGTTTAATTATTCAAAAAAGCAATAAACTTTGACTTTATTGGATTAATCTGTAAATAATTTAATTTTGCGTAATTTGACAAATTGTCCTTATTCTACAATTGACATGTCCAAACTGTATTTTTTGGGTAGAAAGCGATATAAATTTGCGTGTCATCAGCATATTGATGGTGCGTTGAAAGTTCCAGAGAATGATGTTACGGTTTTATTTCCCGTATTTAGGACGTATGTCGTGAGCAGTCTTAGAACATTTGTCGCAAGTAGTATGGTGCGACGAAAAGTCATATTTGGCGCGCATGTTGCTAATTTTCTATTGGTGGAAATTAAATTAAACTGAAAATTTTCTACACGGACAGCGGACATTTTTTCTTTCTCGTTTGATGCACGCGGGTGTCTTTAGCATTTTCTCTGAAGTGAAATTCTTACTAAAAAAAAACTATTTAATGTGGGTTTCACAATTGGCGTTTACTTTTAATCTGGTTAAATTCACCGACGTTGCGTCCGGCATTATGTGCTTGTTGTGTACGACACTGGGATATCTCTCGAGGGTGCTGGATAGCTAATTAAGAACCTTTCCTATACATGAAAGACAACACTACGATTGATTTCGCATTAATCAAGCCGTAGACCACCGGTGAATACCACGTCTACAGAAGTGGGTTATGCTGCATATTTCCAGCGAGGGAGTCAATTGCTTGCTGTTCTTCTCCCCCCTTTGAGAGGAATCCCTGGGTCTATCTAACTTTCCCGAACTGTCAATACCGTCGCTAACAGAATACCTTTATTCTCGAAACTACACTCAACGATTACAGCTAAGTTTTAGTATCTAAGCCACTTATTCATTAAAATTTAGAGCGGTTTTCGCGGACACAAAAGGCCTTTTGGGTTTGCGGGAGGTACTTACCCCTTTTATTCTAGTTTAGATTTAGTGTAACTCGCCGTGTGTAAGTGATATGTATACGCAGAGCCTTAATAGCAGCCACGCTGACGCACGTAACTATATGTGACAGTCTCTCTTTTTCTGTCACATTATCCTAATATTTTAAGATTTGTTTGTTATACTGTATTGTTTGTCTCTCTCTTTCTCTCTGGTTTGTGATTGATTTAGCATATTAGATTTTAAGTAAAAACTGTTGATCTCCTGTTGGTCGGTTTTAATTCTTTCTGTATCTATCAGGTGGCGCCTTGTTAGACCAGCAGTCTAAGTTCTTATAGTTATTCAGGAATCCACGCAACTCTCCGACAAACCCGGACGCTGCTGCTCTAACTACCATAACTATTTTTATCCTCTACTAATTTAGTGAGCTACATCGAACCGAATTCCCTTTGGTTTTCTTCTAGGTTGTTCCGATAGAGCAGTCGCTTTTTTTGTTATTTTGTAAACAACAACCGTTACAATGACATAGTTTAGCTGTATAGATTATGTAAAGTAAAGGACTTAATATCGAACCTTGTGGCACACCATAACAATTTTTTTAAAATATGGTGAAAAGGAAACCACTAAAATAATTTTTTGGCATCGATGAAAACCATTGTCTTACAATTTTTAATTATAAATGATTGATATACAATGTAATGACCTTTCGCAAGACAAGTTTTTTTTTCAAGTTTAACAAATACTAAAATTAAAACAAAACAAATTAATTAAGTAAGCAAAAGAAAAATAACATACACTATCAACGAATTATTCTATAGCATAAAAACGACAAATAATGTTAGAAATTTTAAGGCATACATATGTCAAGATTATTTGAAACCATGTTTTAAAAATATTTTCGATTGTACAGGGTGCTCTAGAAACAAGTGCCATATCAAAGTTGGGTTATTTTAAATGGATCACCATGTATTTTTTTTTATTTTTGAATTGTACGATAAAAAATAATTAATGTTCTTTAACATGTCCCTATACCTACTTACTTCCGTTTCTGGGATAAATCGATTTTACCTGATTTGCAAACCCTCCAAAAAAATACAATAACTTCAAGATGGATAAGAACAAGCAACTTTGGTTTACACTACCTTACTAAGAGCCTTCAACATCTCTTTTGCAATATTTACTATTATGTTATGATGTACAGGGTCTTTTAATACTACCGCATAACACTAACGACTTAAAACTTGGTAGCAATTAATCATAACGATCAAATTGTTTCGATTTATCGTTAGGTATAAACAGGACATCATAACGATTTATTGGAATTGGAGTTGGATTGGATGATTAATGCTCTCTGGCATCAATTTTTGCGAATCGTAACGATATATTTGCACGTCTAAACAAGTTACACGCATTTGTCGTTATTATTGTTTGTATTTTTTTGGATTTGCCAGTCTTGTTGTCGCATCTGTGTTGTTGCAACGGAAAAGTATTGCAGACAATAATCCAAACAAACAAACTCCTCGAGAGTTTTTGTGGCTTGTTAAAAGCAAAGAATACTCCGACAGAAATAAAAAAGACCTAGCATATATTGAACTCGTTAAAAAATACAAGAAATTTGATCCGTCGGCAGACAGAAACACTGTTGTGAAAAAAATTAATGCATTGCGTACGGTTTATAAGAAAGAACTTTCGAAAGTGAACAAATCGTAAAAATCCGGCGCAGGTGCGGATGATATCTATAAACCTAGTTTGTGGTATTTTGACCTTCTGAGTTTTTTGAACGACCAGGACTCTGCAAGACCTAGTAGGACTACAATTAATGATGCCGATGAAAAAAGACAACAAAGTTATGTAAGTAAACTTAATTTTTATTGACACACCATTTTTAAAATTATAATAATCCCAGCGTTTCTGGGTCCGTAGGTCTCGTTTAGTTTATAGTTTTATATAATATTATGTTTCTCATAAGAATTTTAAATATTAAATGTTTAATGCAAATTGTTCTTGCCAAGGAACTAAACCTTCCGCGTTAAAATACGTACAGAATTTTTATCGAACAGTTTTTGCTTGTAGTAAAACCTGTCCTCCTGAACGTCGTTGGAGGTTATGTAACATATCGGGATCAGGTCTTGCACCTAGTTGAATAGTACCATCGATAATATTTTCGCGATCAAAACTTTCAGGAGGCGTGTAGGAACTTGATTTTTTACGCAAAAAGTTGTGCAAAGCACAGCACGCAAGAATTACTGATTCAATAGTTTCCACATTTAAGTTTATTTCAGTGTGAAAAATACGAAATCGTGAAACTAAAATTCCGAAACTATTCTCAACCACTCGTCGTGCCCTCGATATTCGATAGTTACATATTCTGCTCTCGTTATTAAAGGATTCCCGATTGTAAGGCTTAATAAGATCAGGTTTCAATGCAAAGGCATCATCGCCCACAAAAACATATTCCAGATCAAGATCAAAGCTAATTGGTTTAGGTTTAGGAATATTCAGTTGCTTGTTTACAAGTTTGTTGTAGAAAAGAGTGTTATTTATCACACCTCCATCAGAAATTCTACCTATCGTCCCTACATCACAAAGTATAAATTCGTAGTTAGCATTTGCTATAGCCATCAAGACTATACTGTGAGTCTTTTTATAGTTGAAGTAGTAGGAACCGCTATCTTTTGGTGGAACAATCCGGACGTGTTTTCCGTCGATGGCACCCAAACAATGAGGAAATTGCCATTTCTCTTCAAAATCTAAAACGATTTTTAACCACTAATTTTCTGTTGCAGGAAACTGGAACAAAAAAATATTCTAAATGTTTAGAAATTTTCTACAAATCAGTTAGGTATTTCTATTTTATTTATTTTAAAGTTCGTGTTTTATTTACAGGAAGATTCAGACACGACGGATCTATATAATTTCCAAGTTCAACAACGAGAGGTTAATGATATAACATTGACTGATGCAACATCATATGATGAAGGATCATGTACATCCCAAAGTTTGACACCATCATCATCACGACTCATTGCTCCGAGGCCAAAGCGAAAAAAAAACGTAAATCCGGCAGATGACATGATACAGCTTGCAGGGGCGCGCCTAAAAAGAAATTCGTCCAGATGATGAATTCGACGCTTACGGGAAGTATGTAGCCTATAAGCTACGTTCCCTTAAAGGACAACAGGCAGTATTCGCTCGAAAACTCATAAATGACGTGATTTTGAGGGGAGCTTGAAACACTTACCAAAGATTTCAAAGTAATGAACATGCAATCACACCAAAGTAATGACTATCAACAATTTAATCCTCACTAATACCCCCAATAACAATATCCTCAACAATACCCTCAACAACACTACCCCTCATCACACATCTTTCAACTGCCAGACCATCAATCCTCACACTCTCAAGCCTACCCCCAACAATACAATCCTCATTCTTCTAGTAACAGTTCTCAAACCTACGCTCCCAAACTCTCATACATGCAAACAATTCTGAACAATCCAATTATCAACAATCCAATACTCAGTAACCCGAATCTCAACATTCAGTTAAAAATGCCAACGAAGCAAAGAATAACAATATTTCGAACTTTTTTTCACATTTCTCGTCTTAGCAGGATACTTTACATGTTTTATTATATGATTGTTCACTTTCTATTGTATTACCTACATCATTTCGTTATTTTTCGTTTTTAGAAAATAAAAAAGTTCTTCTTACCTGTATGTGTTGTTTTAATACTATGTAGATAGCTTCACAGGTTTCGGGATTATTCGACTAAGAGCTGGTTTAGAAATGGCAGTTAAATATTTCATGTCCTTCAGGCTTCTTCCGGTGGCAAGGAATCGTAAGACAGCAGAAAGTCTCTCATGCGGAGTTATCGCTCTTCTCATTACGGTATCAGCTTTCGCAATAAATGGAGAAACTAACCTTAACAATTCAATATAAGTCTCCTCGTCCATTCTCAAATAATTTCGCCAGTCATTTGGTTCATTTCTTAGTTCTTTTAATAGTTTCACATGAGAGAATTCCCCTTTTTTCAGCAACCACGTTCTAGGTTTTCTCGACTTTTCCATTTTTTTCGCTAAACAACCGATATATAATGACGGCAACACTACTTCCTCCATGGCAAAAGCTATTTTGGGGTCGATGTCGAGGTCGAGCACTCTCGACAACGAATATGAGGAAACATTGTTACGATTTATCGTAACGTGTAAACGATACTCCACTTTTCCGATTAATTGAACCATAAATTTGTCAATCACATCGTTACGATTTCTCGTAGCGTGTAAATAATGTTTAACAACAGCAACTGTTATTTAGTACTTCAAAAATTGACTCTAAACATCGACAAACTTTAACTTGTTAATTAAGAATGTAATACAAATCGCTCTAATAGTATTACGATAATTTCGAAAACCATTATTTTTAGAATTTTTTTACAAAGTTACCAATGTTTACAGTGTGATCGATTTTTGCTGAAACTAATTAGGGTTGCTTTTGTTTGTGACAGGTGGGCGTGATTCGATTGATTCTTAGAGCCCGGCATAAGTCATGAGGTGCTGTTATTTTTTCTAAAAAATTTTTTTAAGGTTAATATTCAAAGCTAGATTGGCCTATACATTAAAAATATTTGCAAGATAATGTTTATTTTACTGATATCTCACAGGTAACTTAAATTCCAGTAAATTGCAAATTATTAAACTCCCAAATTTTAAAATATCTCGAAAACTATCAGAGTTAGTGGTTGGTAACCCTAATACCAATTGAAAGGTAACTAGTTCCTGATACCAACAGGCTACAGAAATACAGGGTGCTCCATTTAAGTTAAGCAAATTATTTAAGTTTTAAGTCGTTAGTGTTATGCGGTAGTATTTAAAACACTCTGTACATCATAACATAATAGTAAATATTACAAAAGGGATGTTGACGGTTCTTAGTAAAGTGATATTAAAACAAAATTGCTTGTTCTTATTTATCTTGAAGTTATGGCATTTTTTTGGAGGGTCTGCAAATCAGGTAAAATCGATTTATCTCAGAAACGGAAGTAAGTATGTGTAGGAACATGTTAACAAACATACATTATTTTTTATCCTACAATTTAAAAATAAAAAAATACCGGGTGTTCCATTTAAAATAACACAACTTTAATATAGTACGTGTTTCTGGAGCACCCTGTACATAAAATATTTTTAAAATGTGTTTAGAAATAATTTCGATATATGTATGCCTTAAGATTTCTTACATCATTTGTCGTTTTAGTGCTACAGAATAATTCGTTGGTAGTGCCCCACCTGTATAAAATTTAACATTGTAATTTTTAATTACATTATATTAGTTGGGAGGTGGAATAAATCTACACCTCTTACTTTTTACACTCAATTTTATTATTATACTTGTTAAAAACAAAATTAACATTCAGTTAAATTAATGTCGTTTAATAAAGTGAAGTTGGTTAGATATAATAATATATAATTAATAAGTTTTATATTAAATTATGGTATGTTAAATTAAGTTTTTCTATATCTGTTTTGATAATTTACTGAATTTTGTAAATTTTTTTATGTGAATCATTTCTAATAGAGCTCGTTTGTTGTAATTTTTCTCCTTTTCTAGAATAGTTGGTAATTTAAAATCAAAATTTTGCAAATTTTCGACAGCGTGATCAGATAAGGCAGTATTGAGTTTTTGTGGAAAATTTAATTTAGTTGTAATTGAGTTTTTATGTTGATTAATTTGTTTATATAGGTATTGTTTGGTTTGTCCTATATTTATATTTTATCACAATTTTGACAATTTATTTTGTATACTAATTCAGTTTGTTTTATAATGTCAGTTTTTTCTTTTAATTTATTAAAAAATTTTTTATAGTTTAATAATTATTATAAGAAGTTAGTTTGTTATATTTTTTAAGTTTTATTTCATTTTATTTAGATAATTTAGGTATGTAAGAAATATTAATGTAATTTTATTGAATAAAAGTTTGAGTTATATTATTATTAAATCGTTTCCTAGAAAATTATGTTGTAATGATAAATTAGATATATTATTAATTTTATTTTTATTATTAATAATTTTGTTAAATCTTTTATTTGTATATTTATTGATAAAAGTTATAGGATAATTACTTTTTAAAAACTTGTTTTTATTTTATTTAAATTTGATTTATGATGATTTGATTCTCATAAAATTATTGATTTATCTACTAAGGAATTAATTACACTGACTTTATATGTATTAGATGTGTATGAATTAAAATTTGAAAATCGTTCAGTTTTGACATTTGTTCTGTACCAATATGTTCTTTTATTAAAATGTAATGTTAAAATAGAAAATTTGTTTCTCTATTTTTATTTTCTAATTGTATTGTAAATTGCAATCTTGGATGGTAATTATTGAAATGTTTGTGAGAAAATTTGACCATTGTATATAAAATAACTTGAATTAAGTTCCAATAAAAATGTTTCGAATCAAGAGCAAGATCTAATGGTATATTAGTATACAAATCAACAACGTCAAAAAAAAAATTTTTAAATTTGGTGGTACAGTTATATTATTTATGATCTTTTTAAAAGTCCGTGAATTTTTTTAATTATTTTTATTTTTCGTTATAATATTTTTTAGTATGTTAGAGATATATTTTGATATTTTATAGGTTGGACTACTATTAGATGCAACTATAGGTCTTAATGGAATTTTTATACAGTTTTGGTAATCCATAAATTTTGAAATACTTCCATTATTAGAAATTAGTATTATTGTCTATTGCGTTAATATTTAATAATTTTTTAATTAGTTAATTATTTTTATTTTGAATTGATAAAATAGGATCTTTTTGGTTTTTTTTATATGCCATGTTTTCATTTAATAATTGTATTACATTTTATTATTGTATTCCGATTTTTGCATGATTACAGTTTTTTGTGTTTTATCTGCTTTGAATATCAATACATTTTTGTTATTGTTAAGAAAATTTTTGTATTTTGAATTTTTTGAGAAAAGTTTGATTTTCAAAATATTCTTTTAAAGGAATGATTTTATTTTTATTATTGTTTTCAAAATTTAATAATTATTATTTATATTGTTTCTAATTGTGTTTTATTGAATATCGTCAAATTGCATAATTTTGTTTTTAATATTTGTAATGAAATTATTAAAAGGAATTGTTTTATTATGATCAAAGATATTATATTTAGGTTCTAGTTGTAGAATTTCAGTTACATCATTGGGAATTGTTTGTTTACTTAAATTTTCAATAAAAATAGTTTTTTTAATGGTGTAAAATTTGAAGTATTAAGTGTGTATTTTTGATTTTTAGTTTTAATTCGTTACTTTTTGGGATGTTCACTTTGAAAAATGTTAGAATGCTTTGAATTGGAAGTTTGTTTTCAATTTTGTTTCTTAAATTAATTAATTTTGTTTTATAAAATTTAAACGTTCATAAGAATTTTTAATAATGATATTAATTATTGATTTGTTAAATTTGTCTAAATTGGTTTTGAATTTAGTTTTATTATGTTCATTTTTTTCATTTCTAAAGTTTTTTCTAATTTTGTTTTTAATAATTTTGGGAAATGTTATGTTATATTAATCATTTATAATTAAACATTTTTAGACAATTGTTTGCATCGATGCAATAATTTTTGTTAAAAAAAAGTTATTTTAGTTGTTTTCTTTTTACCATATCTTAAAAAATAATAAAAAAACAACTTTTCACACCTTTTACAAATAACCATAATGATTATGTTCTAGATTAGAAATGCTATCTCGTACTTTTACACATTGACTACGGTTTTGCAGTAAACTGTGCAACAAGAGAAGAGCAGAGTCAAGATGACTGTAGAACTGTATTCAAAATATCATGACTAATAGTATGAAACGCCTTTGAGAAATCTAATAACAGTGATTTCATTTTTATCTCTAACAGCTATTACATTATCAATCACATTTAATAAAGCAATAAAAAATTCGCGTCAATAAAATCTTAAACCTGGTCCAGACGCAACGTTTTGCCTACACAGTTTAAAATGTTGCAGGCAAAATATTGCGTCTGGACAGGAAAAATGTGCAGTTTTCAGAATTGCGCGGAGACGGCACAGTTGCAGCGATATCTAGGTCGCGGGACATAGATATCCATAATTTGCGCAGACAAGACGGAACGTACAGACGCTCACTCAGTTTTATTTACCTTTCATTTGTAGTGAGAAATGTGATCTTCGGCAATGTACCATGGAGTTTCTTACTCAATTTATTGAGTTAAATGAAAGTTTTTCGTGTATTTGGCGTAAAAACTCAAAAAATATTTAGTCACAGAGACTAACAGAGACAGGCATATGAAATTTTGGTAGAAAAATTTAAAGAAAAGTGATAGAACCGCAAACAGGAACACGGTTGTAAAAAAAATTAATTACTTAAAAAATGGTTACCGAAAAGAATTGGCAAAAGTAACAAAATGTTATCGATCTGAAGCTGGAGAGTAATACTTCCTCCATGGTCGATGTCACTAAAACTGCGCAAAAATACACACTAGTTATGTACCGTGTGGACGCTTATTTTTACAACGTTTTCATTCAGTTTTAAGACTGGACACACAAAAATTCAATGTATGTGAGTGAAAGTGAATAGACGTTTTGTAGTTGCACTTCGTGTAAATTAATACTAGTTTTAAAAAACGTATTGCAAACAATATAAAAATGCCGTTTACTAGAGACCAATTGAAATGCCACCATCTGTAAAATAATGTAAGAAGGAAAAATGATAAAAGTGATATCTGATATCGTAACACAAACCGTAATGGAACAATTTAAACACAAACTTAACCAGTAATATTGGTAAGTTGAATGCTGAAATAGATTTGTTAAAATCGTCAAACGCGAAATTATCGCAAGAGAATCTATGGAGTTTCAAAATTATAAACGAAAATATCTCCAACGTAATTGTTGATTTTATTAAAAATAAATTAAATGTAGACATTAACACCTCACTAATTGATAGAGTGCACAAAGTAGGAATAAGAAGAGAAAAGACCGCAAGGCCTATTGTAATCAAATTTGCATTTTATCAGCATCGACAACAAGTTTTTTCAAGAAAGAAAACGATAAAAGTATATTTTATTTTTTCTCAATGACGAGTTGCATACTATGTTATATTCAATTTGTCCTCTCGATCGTTGTATTAATTTAAGTATCTATAAGTTTTTAATTTAAAATTATGAATCTAATAATATAAACACAAGATCCCTTCTTCATAACTTTTTGTATGCAAAGAACATATAGAGTTATTTAATTATGATATAATTGTAGTTTGTGAAACTTTTCTTAACTGCGCAATATGTGATGATGCCTGTAACATAAATAATGATTACATAGTACGTAAAGATAGAGATTCTTTTGGTGGTGGGGGTATGCTGTATACAAGGTGGCCCATTAGTGCGAGGAAGGTGGATATCTCGGAAAATATTGGAATTAGAAAAACACTTTCGCAATAAAAGTTGTGCAAATCAATGTGCTGCACATGTTAAAATTATTATCGTTTACACCGTGTGTTCCATATAAGTGCGACATACCAAAGTTTTTTTTTTTAATGGAACCACCCACTTTTTATTATAAATTTGGATTTTTGGAAAATTCTAATGTAAGTTTATGTATTATACATAGTGTCTACAATGGATAACTTGATTTTTTCAAATGGTACAACCTAATATTTTTAGGTGTCGTTTGCTACGGTCAGTTGTTAGGAAAGTATGCCCCTCAGTGGAGAGTAGGTGTGGGTTAGGAAGATTAACGTTATTCCTAGAACCTATAGAAAAAAAAATAAAAAAGTAGGCTGCCATGTTCGAGTAACGCTGTCAAGAAGAATCTGAACCAGAACCAAAGGTCAGCAGCTAACTGTCCGCAGCAGAATATACAGTAAAAGGGAAACAAATCACGAAAGAATTCGACATAAACTCAGAAAAACCTTCACATAAAATTTATTCGCCCCAATACACCAATGTATTGTGATTGGTAACAGCACCCACTAAACACAAAGATATTACGAATAAACAAGAGCTAAAACGGGTAACGCACAGTATTAAACATTCAGGTAACTCGAAAATGACTAGAACTACACGGAATCACAAGTTAAAGTAAAGAGAATTACCCAAATATTTACCACTGCTACGCCACTGTCTCGTATATGCATTTAATTTTTTGCGTACTGAACGTACGCCTATGGTGAACTTAACCTAGCATTTATGTCACTTATAGTACTGAGTAACGTTACAGATTACATGAATTGAATGAAGACGTGTAAGGGAAGTTTTAAGACTAATTGACTAATTCAGTCACCGCGAAGTCATAAGGATCTTAGCGAAAGATAAACCCAGGGGACAAGCGTATACCTGATACAAAGCGTCTCCTAGCATGAAAAATGCAGGACGGTGCTTATTAAACGGTTCACGTAGAGCACAATCTTTTAAAGAATTTTGAAACTCGTCTTTATGTGGTCAACAAAGTTTTTAAAACGTTGAAATATTTCAGAATCTCTTATCATCAGCTTGATTACCCCATAAAACGAGGAAATTTTTGAAGAAGTTTATCTTCATCCTTGTGAACGGTTAATTCAAGAAAAGTTTTCCGGAAACGTTAAAATGCAGCGGACCAATCGTGGACAATTTCGAGCCGTCAACGCCGGAAACCAATACAAAGTTAAACCCGCGAAATTGGGTTAAGGAAGTGTGTACATAGGAGGAGCGAAATGTGAACCACATTTTCAGAGAAAATCTCTAATTCAAGAGAAGACTTATAGATACCCAACCCCACACTTATAAAACCCTACGGAAACCCAACCCCAAAGAAACAGATGGTTTGTCGAACCAAGAATAGCCAATCCGTTGACATCTGTACAAAACTCGCATGAAGCGTTTGAAGTATCCAGCAACCAAGTCAAGCAACGACCAAGTAAAGAAAAAGAAATGGATAACATCAAGAGAAATTGAACGCCCACAAAACTCGCAAATAGCGATTACCGAGAAGCAAGGTAAAGAAAGGTAGGTTGTCCAACAGTATCTCAACCAATCAACTCGACTTAGCAAACAGAAAAAAATATATAATAATACAGATAGAAATTCGGACTAGTGTCCAGGACAGAGCCCTAAAACCAAAAATGACTACCAACCCCATTAAACAAAACCCACTCTGAATATAAACCCCAGTAAAGAAAAAAAGAAAAGAACAAACCAGAACAAGCACAAACGGAAGACAAATAAAACACACAACACAATGATTGACTAGATTTTATAGTCAACAGAGAAAGTGACCATCCCTATGTCAAATGCCCAACCAACCAGCCGAAGCAAAGGATTCTAACGAATACGAACCATCCGGGTTCTCAAAAAAGAAAATTATTAAATATAACAAAATAAATTATATGGAACTGGAGCTGGTATATCACAAAACCGCCGTAGCGGTTTGGTATTTTTCCAGAGAAAAAAGTAAAAAAAATGACGCAATGTTAACCGCGAGCAGGAGTAACTCCAACTGTACTCAGTTTACCATTCATCTCAAAACGCTTCTCAAACAAAAAGAGAAAAGAACATGTATTTACGTACCTACAGTTCTTTCAGAAAAGTAAAATAACACGGTGAAATACCAACGTCGTTGAGCTAATTAAGCAAGAAATCATCGATAACTTCCAGGATACCCAATTTCCAATTCTAGTAAAAAAAAAATAAAGGAAAGAAAAATTATTGACGCAAAAGCAAACCAAACTACTCAAGCAATTTCGTTAGAACCCCTCGAGAAAAAACATAGCACCGTAAGCAACAACAACAGTCATAATCAGATAAGTCATTTCCAGGTAAGAATTTAGTCATATTACATGTCAACTATCTGGCAGATCAAGTAAGTTTACGACGCTTTTTCCGTCTAGGATAGAGTAAAGAGACATCAGGACAGTTAGGCTCCAAAACAGCAAGCTCAGTATCATTCTCCTCCAAAGCGGAGAGAACTTTGGCTTCAGGTCCTTCACATGCCACGTGCCTAGTGACTTCCGTAAGGGGTCAGCCAGTTCATATGTCATTAGGTGCAATTTTGGCATTAAAGTACTTTGAAGCGTCAGAAAGTTGAAGTTACGACGCCACACCAAATCACCCACATTATATTTGACTGCCGACGACGGAAGTTATACCTATTTTGGGTGTTTTCGTAGGCTTTCTTGAGACGTTTGAGAATGAACTCTTGAATAGCTACATAACGTCGAGTAGACACGTTTTGATCCTGATCGGAATTCGTCGGTTCAAGAGAAGGTTCGTTAAAGAATTTGCCAGAGTTAATATGTTCACGACAAAAAGAGCGAAAACGGGTACATCCAGTAACTTCGTGTTTTGCGGTTCGAATTGCGCATCCAATGTGAGGAAGATTCACATCCCATTTCTGCTGATTGTCTTTAACATAAGACGCTATCATGGTCTTAAGAACGCGATTGATACGTCCAGCCGGGTTGGTTTGCGGATGATATTTAGCGGTGTAGAGTATAGTGGAATGGTATTCTTCACATAGTTTGGTAAATTCACAACTGCGGAATTGTACGCCGTTGTCAGAGATAATGTACTGCGGCACACCAAACATTAAGAATACCTGTTCTTCCAGGATTTTAGTAACCGCAGCAGCAGTAGCTACACGCATACCGAAGAAAAGCGCAAATTTCGTGAAACAATCAGCAATCACAAACACGTAACAGTTGCCTTTAGATGAGCGCGAAGTGGGCTAACGATGTCGCAGCATAAAGTTTGCCACGGTCCTGTAGGACAAGCACGTGGAGAGAACATTCCAGGAGGAGCGGCTTGAGAGACTTTATTGGCTGAGCAAATGGAACAGCGACGGATATAGCGTGCCACGTCAGAACGTAAGCGAGGCCAGTAGTAATGTTGCAAGATTCTTGCTGTCGTTTTTGTCACTCCGCCATGTCCAGCCGTTGGAGGATCGTGATTCTCCTGAATTATGCGCTTTCGTTGTTCAGCAGAAACAACCATCTTTCACTCATCGTTAGAATATAAGGAAGAAGCAGCAAAAGAAGTGACCACTCGGCGATATAGAATATTATGGTCGACTGACCAGTGCGGCAACTGGTGAGGTGTTGTAAGAACGCGTTTAACTAAGTCATTATACCACTTATTTTGTGTAGGTAATTCAAGTCCAAGAGAAGAAGGATAATTTAAGAAAGCAAGATAAGGAGCGGTGGTTTCAGTTCCATCATCAACGGCAGTAACAACACGAGATAACGCGTCTGGCACTACATGATCCTTGACTTTCCGATGCTTAATCGTGAAGTCATATTCCTGTAGCTGTAATGACCAGCGAGCCAGGCGACCGGATGGGCTCTGCAAACGATTGAGCCATAGTAGCGAGTGATGATCTGTGATGACAGTAAAGTGAGAACTCTCAATATGAGGTCTGAACTTGAAAATAGCAAAGAGCACACTCTTTCTCTGTCGTGCTATAGCGTCTTTCGGCTTTAGTTAAGGAGCGACTGATGTAACTGATCACCTTTTCTCCCTCTGGAGTTTCCTGAGTAAGAACGGCACCTACGCCATAATCTGAGGCGTCGGTCTGTATAACGAAAGGGATAGAAAAATTAGGACACGTAAGGATTGGAGCAGAAACGAGATGCTCTTTAAGAGAAACGAAAGCCTGTTGACATTCTGGCGTCCACACAAACGAAGCATTCTTCCTAGTAAGAGCAGATAAAGGAGAAGTAAGGGTAGCAAAGTTCGGTATAAAGCGACGATACCAGCTAGCCATGCCAATCACACGTCGAACCTCAGTGACAGTGGTAGGGGTAGGAATATTTAGTATAGCAGTGACCTTGTCTGGATCCACCAGCAGTCCTTTTTTGTTCATCACATACCCTAGATATCTGAGCTCCAAACAACAGAAATGGCACTTGTCGTGATTCAGTGTCAAGCCAGCAGAGAATAAGCAATTCAGAACCTGTCCTAATACTTGAAGGTGTTCTTCGAATGACGGGGTAGCGATAATTATATCATCGAGATACGCAAAGCAATATGGCTCCAACTCTGCACCTATAATCTGGTCGATCAGCGCTGGAAGGTAGCAGGAGAATTATGCAAGCCGAACGGCATCCGAGTGAATTGAAATAGTCCGCGATGAAGTACTGTAAAAGCGGTAAGCGGTTTGGATTTAGGTGAGAGAGGGATTTGTCAATAAGCAGAACGAATATCCAAGCTGGAAAGAAATTTAGCGTCGCGTAACCGGTCTAGAATGGAGGTAATCTAAGGTAAGAGATAAGCGTTGCGTTCAGTCACTTGGTTCAGCTTCCTGTAGTCCACACAGAACCGATATGTGTTGTCTCTCTTTTTCACCATGACCACTGAACTAGACCATAGACTGGTAGAAGGCTCCACCACACCCAATTGTAGCATCTTGTCCAACTTGTCGTTAAAGATCTTTGATAATACTGGGGAAAGAAGATAGTATCTCTGTTTAATAGGTTCTGCTTGGGTGCGTATGCAATGCTGAACTAGAGAAGTGCATCCAAGACCTGATGGTTAAGACGAGAAACTTTTAGAGATAAGACCATCCAGCGAAGATTGTTGAGCAAGAGTTACGTCCGAGCCATAACAATGGAGGATCTGTAGATTTGGACATCGAGGAGAAACATGCCCTCTATTTCCAAAATTCCAACATCGTATACGTTCCCTCGAAGGACCAGAAGGACTAGCAAAGGAGTTGAGCTAACTGAAGAACAAGAAGGTTCAGAAGAGACAAAAGTTTCAGAAGCGGCATAAGCCAAGTTAGGTTCCAGCAAAGAACTAGTGCGTTTGGCCGGCGGTGGTTTTGAAAGATTGAGTTAAGAATTCACTATGTTTAATCTTTTTCCCAAGCAACAGCAGTTGAGACATTGACGAAAGGTCGTGTAGCGCCAAAGTTGTTTGGAAGTACGGTGTTAAACTTCATCTAATTATACGAAGCTGTTGTTGTTCAGTAAGAGGTTCGTTTAATCGCGAGAACAGACTCTGCATAGTCGCCATGTAGATACCAAACCTTCTATGAGCACCCATAGTTCGTGCCTTAATTTCGTTTAGCAGTCGGTTGTCGTAGTCGACTGGAAGAAATTCCGATTGTAGTAGTCGCACCACGTCTTTCCAGGAAGTTAAGGACTGTCGATGCGCCCTGAAGAGAAGAAGAGCTTTCCCAGTTAATAACTCTGGAGCACCATGAAGCAATTGAGTTAAAGAAATTCTCCGAGCTGTACTTAATTTATCCAAACGAGTGAGGAATTCAGTTAACGATGTCTTGCCGTCCCCGGATAAGGTCAAATTTAGCTTCGCTGCAGCAACAGATTTAGAGAAAACTCGAAGGACTAAATGAACCAGCAGGAGTCGGTTCGGGTTGAACATCAGAATCGGAAGATAATAGCCCAAGTTCTTCTTCAGCAGCCGCGGTCTTAGGACTAGAAGTGACAGCTTGACTGAACCCAAAAGTAGTATGTCGTTGTTTCTTGATCTTCGAGTCAATAGTATTGTGTAGAACAGTAAGAGAAAGCAAGAGAGCATTCCTGTTAGTAGCTTCATCGATTGAAGTAGCAACCATTAGATTGCACCTGCAATCAGTATGTGTCCAAAGGGTAGAAAAACGAACAAAATCGGAGTAGAAAAGTCTCCATCAAAACTTTCAGCAAAAGCATTAAGCTCCTCTAGAGATGAAGTGACAGCAGCTACGTCGGTTTCGTAAACAATGTTGTATTTAATGTGTGAAAGAGATTTATTAGCCTCCAACTAAAAAGCAATACGTACCAGTTTCCGTAGATTCTCCACCGAAACGTCAGAGTTAAGGCCTCTGCAATCCAATTCGTATTGAAGTTCGTTTTGTTTAAGACGATTCACTTCAAATTTCCACACTTTCGACATCTTAAGGTAAGTAAAATTTACAAAATGTAAGACTACAACAAGAGCACTGATAAAAATTCAAGACAAATCCAGCAAAAATCGAGAAAAATCAAGAGGAATACCAATCGAAAGAAAAAATCAAGAGAGAAATTGAGAAAAATCGGGCCCCGAAAGTTGGGTAACCAATCTTTTCTGTTACGGTCAGTTGTTAGAAAAGTATGCCCTTCAGTGGAGAGTAGGGTGTGGGTTAGGAAGATCAACGTTATTCCTAGAACCTATAGAAAAAAAATAAAAAGGTGCCAGGCCGCCAGGTTCGAGTAACGCTGTAGAAAAGAATCTGACGCAAAACCAAAGGTCAGCAGCTAACTGTCCGCATACAGTAAAAGGGAAACAAATCACGTATTAAACATTCAGGTAACTCGAAAATGATTAGAACTACACGGAATCACAAGTTAAAGTAAAGAGAATTACCCAAATATTTACCACTGCTACGCCACTGTCTCGTATATGCAATTGATTTTCCGCGTACTGAAGGTACGCCTATGATGAACTTAACCTAGAATGTATGTCACTTATAGTACTGAGAAACGTTACAGATTACATGAATTGAATAAAGACGTGTAAGGGAAATTTTAGGACTAATTCAGTCACCGCTAAGTTTAAACGTTTGTTCAACTTGGGCTTAAACTTGGAACGAGCTCGTACTAAAGGGGATTCACAGGAACTAAAACGTTTGGCTTAATTACGATTGAGGTTTAAATTATTATACACCACGTAGGTATTAAATACTATTATATATGACTAGTTAACGTTCCAGGCATTATTAGGCAATTACACATTCGAGCGACAAATAATCCGCAATAAGTTCTATACGTTCGCGGATGATAGTTAGTGTCAAGGGGTGACTTCTAATTAAGTGATAGGTCGACTGCAGGTTCACTTGCAATTAAAAAGAGATCACAACATCTGACCTTCTACGCAGACTTATGAGCGCTCCCCTTGCTCCCAATTTTACTAGCGGTTTCTGGAAGAGCCTCCACCGTAGTCTGCGAAATCTGACGGAATATTCTCGTGTAGCTATTTTGGCACTGGGCCTCCAAAATACATAAACAGAACAGCAACAGTCGTAGAATCTGACGAAGAAAAAAGAATATATATCCTTAATAGAGAGACATAAACCACCCTCTCTAGAACAAACATAGGGATGTTAGCGAAAGATAAACCCAGAGGACAATCGTATACCTGATACAAAGCGTACCCTAGCATGAAGAATGCAGGACGGTGCTTATTAAACGATTCACGTAGAGCACAATCGTTTAGAGAATTTTAAAACTCGTCTTTATGTGGTATGATATTTTCTATCTACAAAATAAAGTTTTTAAAATGTTGAAATATTTCAAAATCTCTTACCATCAGCTTTATTACCCCATAAAACGAGGAAATTTTCAGATGAGGGTTTATCTTCTCCCTCGTAAACGGTTAATTCAAGAAAAGTTTTCCGAAAACGTTAAAATGCAGCGGACCAATCGCGGACAATTTCAAGCCGTCAACGCCGGAAACCAATACAAAATTAAGCCCGCGAAATTGGGTTAAGGAAGTCTTGTTTACAAGAGGAGCGTTTACACTTCGAACGTTACACGTTGAACGTAGAATCTCATAAGCTTTTTAATCATAAGATTGTAGGTATCTAACTCTTACTCAAAAATCTGCAAAAATCCGTAAGAGTTAGATCTTACAACATTATTACTAAAATGCTTATGAAATTCCGCGTTCACCGGCACATAAAAAATTAGATGGTGGCATTTGAAAAAATCAAGTTATCCATGAATTTAGGGAGTTCAATTTAAATAATTGATTACTCAAAACTTAGCAAGGTTAGAAAGCTGAACAATTAGCTTTAGTTAGCACATGTTAAAGCTACGAAATCGCAGTTGGATAAATTTCAGGATAACTGAGTTATTTAATTTTTTTAACACTTCAATAATGATAAAACTTTCTATTTTAGACACTATGTATAATGCATAAAGTTACATTAGAATTTTCAAAGGAAATCAAATTTGTAATAAAAAATGGGTGGTTCTACTTAAAAAGCATATCTTTGGTAAGTCGCACTTTTATGGAATATCCTGTATAATGGGTCACCCTGTATGTTAAATCAACTTTATATTTTAAAATAATTACAACCCCCCTCGTTAATTCTTATGAACAGCTCTGGATAGAATGTATTACTACCAAAATTTAATTTGCTATTGGCGTGGTTTATTTACTACATTGTAGGGGATATCGCAATTTCATAGGTAAATTTGATGCTTTACGAATTTGGTTTGACTCAGATAATACAAGTTCCTACAAGAATATATTCACGTTTATTAAGTCTAATTGATCATATCATTACAACTTGCGCATCTAATGTATTATCATGCGAAACCAAAAACCTGGCTAACTATTCTGATCACGAGCTCATTCCTTGCGAAGTCGATGTGAAATTAACTGTAGTTAAACCTATGTCATACACAATTTGACAATTTTCCAAATTGAACATAAATTACTTTACACAATGTTTGGAAATAATACCTTGGTACTTAATATTTGGAATTGACAATATAAATGAAAAAGTAGAGTTTATAAACAATCACATTATCGCTCTGTTTGATGAGCTTGCTCCTCTTAAAACTTGCCTATTCGTTAAACCAATATCGCCATGGTTGATTGTGAACATAAGGTTTATGATGTCCTTAAGAAATAAAACTCTAAGTTGGTTTAAGAGAACTAAGAAACCAGCCCATTTTGATTATTATAAAACCCTGCGTAATTTGGTATCCCCATCTATTAAGAACAAAAAAAACATATCTAAATTGCTTAATTCATATAAGCCTACATCTGATGCAAACATATTCAAATTGTCTACTGTTGACGAAGAACAAATTTACTGAACCATACTCTCTATTAAATCTAATGCAGGTGCAATTGACAATATTAATCTGACATGATTAAACTATGTTGTTCATATTTGTTACCATACCTTACACATGTTATTAACTGTTGTTTAATGGAATGTATTTTCCCTGATGCTTGGAAGATTGCACTACTTATCCCGTTGTCTAAAATAAACTCGCTTAAAGAATTAAATGATATTCGTCCCATTAACGTACTTCCTGTACTGTAAAAGGTTTTGAAAAAATTTATGAATAATCAGATACGTTATTATTTAGACATTAATAACTTACTATATATCAATCAATCCGGCTTTATTAAATGTAATTGATGATGTTATTGCTGCTAAAGATAACAGCAAAATCACTGCTCTAGTTTTATTAGACCTTTCAAAGGCCTTCGACACTATCCATCATGAAATATTGATAAGTATTCTCCTTTTATTAAATAGTTACTTGCGTAATCGTCGTCAAGGTGTGAAACTATGAGGAACCATTTCTCATCTTCGCCATACTAATTATAAAGTTCCTCAAGATTTAATATTGGGACCATTGTTATATATAATTTATAGTACCAAACTTTGTAATTGTTTAAAGCATTCTCAGTATTATCAAAATGCTGACGATACACAAGTTTATTTATCTTTTTGCTCTAAACATGCAGTCTAGGCATGTCAATTACTGAATGAGGATTTAAATATTCTAGCAAACTACGCAAATCTACATTCGTTAAAGATTAATCCCACAAAGTCCAAATTAATGCTTTTTGGGAATAATCAAATTATTAAATCCATATTACCTTTTTTTTAATTAAAAATCAATAATGTTCTTATTCCTTATCATGAGCAAGCAAAAAATCTGGGTATTACAGTTGATAATAAGTTACGTTTTTTGGAACATATAAACATGTGTATAAATAAGTCCTATGGAAAACTGAAATTGCTATACTCACAAAGCCGGGTATTAAATAAAAATTTAAAGAGAATGCTTTGCGATTCGTTGGTGTTATGTAGTTTTAACTACTGTGACGTTCTCTATGATCCTTGTCTTGATACGAATATGAAGAGAAACATTCAAGTTTTACAAAATGCTTGCCTTTGGTTTATTCATGGGATTGGGCGTCGTCAACATATTGGTTATAAATTGATAGATAAGTTCATAAAATTATTTTTACAAATAAACCACCTTAGTTAACAAACAAAATTAAACATCGTAGAGACATACATAATTTAAATTTGAGACACTGAGGTTTAATTGAACTGCCTTCCTTTAAAACTGAATTTTATAAACGTTTTTTCTCATATAAAATTTGTGTCACTTATAATCATTTAGCGGAGCATGTGAAAACAGTGTTACTATTTTGAAAACCAGATTATCTCAGAGTTTAAAAACGCGCAAGTAATTCGTGACCGTATTTTAATTTTTCTAAAAATTGTTTTTTTGTTCTTTTTTCTCGTTTACTTTATTATTTCTTTTATTGGGACTAAGTATATATATTTCCTTTCTTTATAAAAAAAAATTACACTATTTATGTACACTCATGAAATTTAAAACTTGGACACCACAATTTCTGTAAACAAAAGTTTGCACATTGTGAAGCGGGCTTAAGGGTATCATTTACAATTCTAACAGCAGGTAGTCTCAGCAGGGGTTATCTTATAGAAGGACTGTAGAATGAATCATTACACTAAGCACGTTTTAGAAAATAGGTAATTTACGTTGCTTACTTAATTTTTTCTTTAAAGAATATATTTGAAGGTATCGCTAATTAAACACCATAGCTCGATTAATTATCGAATCAAAATTTTGTTTAGGAAATGTTTACAAAATAAAATTAGAAATAATTTTGATTTAAAAAACGTCTACAAGCAATAACTTTTAAATTAAATCAAAAACTAAACATGGTTATTTGGGTTGACTGATTATTACTTATTTTTAAATAAATCTAACCTACTAATTATTGTAAGTTATTAAAAAAAATCATTAAACTCTCTATTCATAATATTTAGTCCTTACAAAATGTATATTTTATGACGTTTCATTTTTTCTGTAGTTAATATAAAAAGTGAAAATAAAAACTAAGGCAATTCTTATTGTCAACGTATATATTTAGTTTTTGACAAGAATTTATTACATAATTATAATTAAGATACCAAGTTATAGTTTAAAATTAAATGAAAACTTTTTTTTTAAATAAAGGTATTACTATATAAATAAATATAAGAAATCAATAATGGGTGTGACCTCCATTATTATTGATACATTCTTGGAGGCGTCTGCTCATTGACGCTATCAAGGTATCAATATAATTAATATTAATCGTTTCCCATGCGGTATCAATGGCTGCAATTAGTGCATTACGGTTTACTGGTATAAAATTTGGCCCTTGTTGTCTTCGGATAACAGCAAGTATTCGAGCCCAAACATTTTCGATAATGTTAAAATCTGGGCTTTTGCTGGCCAGGGTAACAGCTCCAAGTTATTTGCTTGTATCCAGTTGCGCACAACCTGCGAAGTATAGGGTCATCATATCCCGATAGTTAATTATCGAATGTTCCAAGAAAATATGTGTAAATAGTAAATGGAATCTACTAACGTAACGTTAAGTCGTTAATTATAGTTACATAACTCTCCTTTCATAAGATATAGTTCATATTAATATGCTTATTGTAAAGCTTCGTACACACCTGAACAACAAACCGAGGAACAAACAGAACAACGAACCGAACGGCAATCGGAACATTAATTTGGACGGTGCTACGTACGAATTTTAGAACAGATTCGCAAGTCCTGATTGTTCCACGAACGGTTTGCGGCGTTCCCGCAACTTGTCGGTTTTTTCTCCGACATCAAAGAAAATGCGCGCGAATGCGTTTGCAGGTTTGGACGAATCTAAACAAAACGGCGAACAAACTTATGCGGGAGAATTAAATTATTTATTTTTGTCCTCCCTTTTGTGGGTTTGTTGTGTTTTAGGTAATATTATGGAGTTGACAGAAGAAAAATGTTTTAAATTAATCAGTGTTTAAGAATGCAAGAAAAAATGATGTCCCTATTAGCATCATTTGGGCGGGAAATTTCAAAATAAAAAAAAAAGCGAAGTAAATTATAATTTTTACTCTTCTTTGTGCGTAAAAATTTGGTTGGCACTATCTTCTTGTTTTCCGCAATTTTCTCTTCTCAATAATAAATATATATGAACTGAAAACTACTGAAAATAATTATGGGAACAGCACAAACGTTCCGTTTGTTGTTCGGATTGTGGAAATCATAAAAGATCGTTTGTCGTTCTGTTTGACTTTCGGTTCGTTGTTATGTTTGTTGCTCGGTTTGTTGTTCAGGTGTGTACGAAGCTTTACAACTTAAGCAACAATTTTTGGCGAATAAAGATTAGTTTGTGATGTAATATTAGAAACACAAATTTATATCATATCAAATTTATGACAACTTAAAACCAAGAACGTGTATGTTATTGCTAAGAAATTATTAAGGAAAAAGCGCAATTGCAGTGTAAATATTTATAATTAGATATTTTCGAAAGTTTATAAGTCCTCTATTGTAATCTTAATACTTAAAAGAAAATCCTGTCCATTAGCATTATAAGGAAATGGCTTTTACTTTATGAATAAGTTTCAATAACAATAGAATATCCTTGCTTGTTTAATTTACTTCCTTTGAGTCATATTGCTCTAAGGGTTGTTACATTGGTCATTAGAAGTATGTAATAAATAAACAATTACCTACTGTTTGAGAAGGGGTAGTGTGAACCAATAAATAAAGTAAAAATGTAAATTCCATTTTAGTTTAAAATTTCAAGTGTTGTGAAAATGCCACCTCATCTCGGTGCTGATTTGAAAGCGCGGATTGTTTCGGAATTAGCGGCGGGCCGTAGCGTGCGTGAAATTTCACGTATGTTAGATATACCAAAAAGCACCGTAGGGCATTACCGAGTAAAATGGAATCTTGAACACACTTTGGAAAGAGCCATCGGAAGTGGTAGACCTAAAGTATCTACACGTGCTCAAGATCTCGAGTTGTTTCATTACGTAACAGAACAACCATTTGCTACATACTCAGGGCTATAGCAGATACACATTTTCCCGGATGCCGTATAACTGCACAAAAAGATTAAAAGAGATGGGAATAAAGAAGTATAATGCTGCTGCGAAAGAAGTTCTCAGTGACGAAAATATGAGACGTCGTCTGGAATTTGCAAGGCGATATGTGAACGAACCTTTGGAATTTTGGAATCGAGTGATTTTTAGCGACGAAAAAACGTTCAATAGCCGCAACGATGGACCACTAAAAGTTTTTAGAATGGAAGGAACTCGTTACGAAAATAATCACATATGTCCTAAAAACGAAGTGGTTATTTTTCTGTGAATGTGTGGGGTTGGGTTAGCGCGCGGGGTCAGGAGTTTGTTGGGCTATCGATGGACGTCTTGATTCTGCTGCGTATTTAGATATTTTGGAAACTATTATGAAACCTTCAGTCGAAGTGTTTTATCCAGACGAAGATTATATTTTCCAACAAGTAAGTATTCTTATTTCACTATACTTTCTCCAAAAATAGTTCGGGATCTGTTGAATTAACATTTTCATAATGTATTTTTGTTGTTAAAGGACAACGCCCCTATTCATACTTCGCGGGTTGTGCGCAATTGGATACGAAAATAACTTGGAGCTGTTACCCTGGCCAGCAAAAGCCCAGATTTTAACATTATCGAAAATGTTTGGGCTCGAATACTTGCTGTTATCCGAAGACAACAAGGGCCAAATTTTATACCAGTAAACCGTAATGCACTAATTGCAGCCATTGATACCGCATGGGAAACGATTAATATTAATTATATTGATACCTTGATAGCGTCAATGAGCAGACGCCTCCAAGAATGTATCAATAATAATGGAGGTCACACCCATTATTGATTTCTTATATTTATTTATATAGTAATACCTTTATTTAAAAAAAAAGTTTTCATTTAATTTTAAACTATAACTTGGTATCTTAATTATAATTATGTAATAAATTCTTGTCAAAAACTAAATATATACGTTGACAATAAGAATTGCCTTAGTTTTTATTTTCACTTTTTATATTAACTACAAAAAAAATGAAACGTCATAAAATATACATTTTGTAAGGACTAAATATTATGAATAGAGAGTTTAATGATTTTTTAATAACTTACAATAATTAGTAGGTTAGATTTATTTAAAAATAAGTAATAATCAGTCAACCCAAATAACCATGTTTAGTTTTTGATTTAATTTAAAAGTTATTGCTTGTAGACGTTTTTAAATCAAAATTATTTCTAATTTTATTTTGTAAACATTTCCTAAACAAAATTTTGATTCGATAATTAATCGAGCTATGGTGTTTAATTAGCGATACCTTCAAATATATTCTTTAAAGAAAAAATTAAGTAAGCAACGTAAATTACCTATTTTCTAAAACGTGCTTAGTGTAATGATTCATTCTACAGTCCTTCTATAAGATAACCCCTGCTGAGACTACCTGCTGTTAGAATTGTAAATGATACCCTTAAGCCCGCTTCACAATGTGCAAACTTTTGTTTACAGAAATTGTGGTGTCAAAGTTTTTTAAATTTCTGAGTACTTGTTGTAAGGAAGAACAGGGGCACAATTTTAACCTCTGATTACCATCACATTTCCAAAAAATTTTTTTTTTTTTTTTTTTTATTTTTTTTTTTTTTTTTTTTTTTATTTTAAAAATATTCATTTTTATTATTAAACGTAATGCCAAACGTTGCGTCTAGACCAGACTTAATAATACACATGTGTGCCGACATAAAAAAAGGTAGTATACTTATCCTATAGTGCTTTGTTTGTGGTGTGTTGAACTCTGTTATCGCTGATAACGACGTTAGCGGAACATTCAAAATGGAACTAAATTTCGAAATCGGTCGGTTTGACTGTAATCAGTTCACCTAATAGGCAAAGAAATCCACATATGGAGGACACGTAGCAGTTACTCGGGTATTATGAATAACCCTTGCAGTAAGTTAAGGATAATCCTCAGGAATAAACGGAAACAGCAAAACAAAGCAAAGCACCGAGTATTAACGAATTTTTGTTTTAACAAATTTTCATAGAAGTTACACGTGTAAATAGATTAAGTAAACCATTTATCATTGTTTCTCTTGCCTAGTAGTTAATTGCGTACAGCAATGTAATTTCTAAAAAAAAAGCATAAGCACGCTTTGAAGCAATTTTATTAAATTTTCTCACCTATAGAAAAACTACATGTGTAACTCGAGGTGTTAATTGAACAAAAGTTCGAAGCGAAAGGCGCGTCAATAGATGATGTTGAACGAAGGTTGCTGCAAGAATCGCCGCGCTAAATTTGATTGAAAATTCAAATGTGTCTGTTACAATGTAAAGGTTTAAGTAAAAGTTGTAAAAAATGTTAGTTATAAGTTATGTGCAATAGATTTTTAGAAAATAATTACATTATCAAAATTGAAAATAACATAATTGAATATACGTTTGAATGGTTTAGACAATGTTATGTCTGAAATAATAACACTATTCTGAGGTCTTCTTTTTTTTTTTTTTTTTTATTTTAAAAAAACAAAACACCCATAATATTTTTAATTCAAAAATCTTCTTTTTATAAATAAAAAAAAAAAAATTAATATTTATATTAAATTACTATTAAAAAAAAAAAAAAAAAAGAAATTATAAAAAAAAAAAAAAAAGAGAGGTAACCTAGAATAAAAATAATTATTTTTAAAAATAAAAAATTTAATTTTTTAATTTTATTTTTTTTTTTTTTTATAAAATTTTTTAAAATAAAAAAAAATATTAAAAATAATAAAAATATATTACAAAAAAAAAAAAAAAAAGAGGAGATTTATAATATAAATTGATATAAAATAAAAAAAATGAAGAAAATTTAAGAAAAATTATAAACAACAATAAACAAAATATGTACAGGCAATCCATTGTAACTTAAGAAATCTCGCGCAGGAAAAATGTAGCTGTTTATAGAATTTCAAGGCGTGACCAGACAATAGTACACTCCGGGCAGAAGTAGGTATTACTAGCATATAATACAAATTGGTGCAAGATAAATATTAATTATTACACCAATAATTTATTACTTTTCTGGTTAGTAGGTACACAATATACAAAAAAATTCAAGCATTTTATTAACAAATTATGCTTTTACAATAATAATAATTAGGTAAATACAAATAAACAAATAAATACAATAATAAATAAAATAAATACAGAGCGATCTTTTATTTTGGATTTGAATACCTAAACTATAAATCATTAAGTTTATACTAATTTTGAACGAATAAAAAATAGAAATATTTAATGAACACAATTAAATTTGCGGCAATTCAGGGTAACAACGACGCAGTATTAGAATCGTCATCTGAGCTGCAACTGAACCCGAAATCATCACTATCAGTTTCAATTCCAACATTAATAATTAACGATTCTGTAACAAAGTCCATAAAAACTTCGTTTTCGTAATATTCGTCTTCCAGTTTCTTGACGTTAGCGCACACCTTGTTCCAATCTTCTACCGTAATGGAGGCAAATTTTTCTTCCGCTAATTTTTCGCATCTTCTAACTTAAAAGTTACATTGTGGGATGCTACAAAATTTTTACGGTAGCCCAAATCATCTCGATTGGGTTAAGTTCGGGGTGATAAGGGGTAATCTTAACACAGTATGACCAGCTGCCTGCATTATTGTGTCTATTTTGAATTTTTTAAGTTTGTTTTTGTTGTTTTTATTAAAAATAAAGTTCAGCTTTAGTCAAATCCAATGATGCGGGAATATCGTTTTGCGTTAACCAGTCAATCATCACTTGTTTTCTGCTGTTTGAATTGGGCGCTGGATTTATTTGGACATTATGGTATGGCGCGTTGTCAATCACTAACACCGATTTTTCTGGCAAATTTGGTATCAGCTTTTCGGTGAGCCATTTTTCGTAATTATTGAAATTCATCTCATGATGATAATCTCCTGATTTGGTTCCAGATTTAAAAATTAATAGTGCATTCTTCACAAAACCATGACTATCCCCTCCTGCATGCAACATAATTAATCGTTGTCCCTTAGAAATATTACCAAATAAACCATTTCTTGTTTTGTCGGTCCACGATTTTGAAACTGTATGGCTGCCATGGATGTAAGTTTCGTCCATGTAAATGATTGGTCGATTGTCATTGCGGTACATTTTAATTTTTTCAAAAAGCAATTCTTAAGTGTCTTATATCGGGCTTCTCTTGTAATAATTTTCGATTATTTTCAGCCGAAGAAAATTTAAACCCCATTTTTTAATAATTTTGTGTAGTGAAGACCTGCCACCGACATAATCTAAATCTTCTTTTAATTTTTGTAACAAATTCTTAAGAGTTACCCGTTGGTTGTTTGTTTTATGGTAATTATAAATGATACGCCTAATGTGATGCAGTTCTGTTTCATGTATGTCAGTAATTGGAAATTTTTCTTTCGCTTCCTTTTTGAGATTTAAAAACATTGGCGTCCTCTTCAGCTTCAGGATCATTTGGTGCGTCATTCCCTTCCTTGATAATTTTGTAAAGCATACTCTGTGAAACACCTGTAGCCGCTGATAAATGGCTTTTAACTCAACCTCAGAAGCATCTATGATGTTCACTTCATTGTTGGCAATTTTTTAAAATATTGAAAAACTTTAAACACTACTTCGCGAGTTTGAGCACTAATAGCTTTTCCCTGTCCTAACTTTGACATTTTCTTAATTTAAAACTAAATATATAGACCTAGCTATGCAAGTAAACTGATAATGTTCAACTAATACTCATTTTACCCGGTTGCGTAAAGCATAATCTTTAGTTAACAAAAGATATTAACAATTTGTTAGCCAATCAGAGGATTTAAGATTTAAATTTTAACCAATCAGAAAGACATTTACTTAACAATAGAATTAATTTTGTTTTGTACATCCAAGCTTTTGTATTCTAAATTAGTCATTTTTAAAAGAAAGTTTTACATTCAATGATATGAATTTTGACCCGGAAGTGTAGTTATTAAATTAAAATTAGAAAGATAAAAGATAATTTATTTATTATTAGATAAGATTTATATTGTTAACGCACATTACGAACTTAACATCTTTTAGGCATAATTATGTTAATAATGTTCATGCTGGAATAACCAACAGTTACGAAATCATTTTACCTTTGAGTGTACAACCGGGTCCCTACTCCAACACCTTACCTGCGCAACGTGCAACTTTTTCTACAGTTACAATGGATTGCCTGTAAGTTGAAAGTTGCTTGCTTGACAGGAATCGAATATGAATTATTGTTTCACAACGAATCAAATGCTAAATAGCATTTTGTTTCTAATGACATTAATGTAATTTGCAGTAAACTAAAAACCAGTAGCATATAAGTTTTCATAGTCGTATTATACCAGATAATGGGTTCATTACCTAACTGAGGTAAATAATAACGTTATGCATAAAGTTATCGATAGTAGCTGCAGTCATTAATCATATATTGATGTTTTGACATACACACAAGGTTGATTTTCTACTGTGGATATATTTTTTTGTGACTCAAATCTATTTTCCATTAAAAAGTTATTCTCGTATTAATAGATTTTTCCATACTTTAATTTTCAAATAATTTTCATACAAAAAGGTTTTCGTAAAAAATTACCCAGGAAAAAAATCAAAGCGAAACTAACAGCCGATAGATTCGCAAACAAAAAATTTGTTTAACGGTTACTTTTAAAAATATTGAAATGATGGCAATATTATAAATTCACTGTAAACTTTTCAATAAAATAGGCACGAATATAAGATCCGTTCAATATCGCGTAATACTTGCAAAAATAAATAATGTCGAAAACCTATCATTCTTTTATTAAAATTCAATGCGAATGTCTGTGATCTGAAGGAAAAGACGTTTAATATATTTTTTAAAAATCGGTTTGAACGAGGAAAACAATGATGCTTCAGTTTCCAATTCTCTCGATGGAATCGCGTGAAACATGAAAATGCACATTGTCACATAAGTAAACGTTAATGCCATATCCAGGTTCGCAACAGAAGTGACAAGCGTGAAATTCGTTTATAACTTTTATATTATTCGTTTGCAAAGTATTGATGTAACCAAATGAAATTGTTTTTAAACTTTTACGCAGTTTACAATAACGTCGGTACCATAAATGAGGTGATTGGTATTTTTAGCAGTAGCTTCGTCCATAGAATTCCACTTAAAAAAATTGGAGAAATGTTTTGACCCAATAAAGAAAACGCTTAAGTAAAAGTAATGTTTTTTTGTAAAAAAAGCTTTTGTCATTTGTTGTAAAGTGCTGTCTTTTACTTCATTTTATTTAGTTATACTTGAAGTCAAGATTTAAAATCCTTTCACGTAAAATAAACTTTGAAATATTGCCTGAATTCAGTGACATGCACGTTTATTTTTGGTGTTGAAGCAATAAATCCCAAAATAGATAATAAAATTTTGAATGGAGTAAATTTCAAACGTCTTTAGGTAACAGAATATACATTTACTGAAATTTAATAATTTCATTTAATATGATTTATGCATAATTTGCAAATTGTAATTATCTACAGCCTGCAATTAATGTTTTTTTTTGTAAATATATACCACATTAATTAACACCGTAAACACATTAATTATACTCTATTAGTGTGTAAATAAATATAATTTAGACTATTTTTGGTATAGTATAACGATTTTATAATTAAATTGCAACAGACGTCTTAAAGACCGACGGACGAGAAGCGGATGGCTTTTAATTCTTCGAGAGCGATAATATTCAATTATGCCCGTGATACATACAAAGTTTTATTTTATTTTTTTTAATTAATCTTGAAATACTTGTGTGAAAATACTTTCATTGTACATTCTAGGTTACTACAATTTTATAGGTCTGTGAAGTTAGCGGCCTCATTAGGACCACAAACGAAATTTTTATGTAATTCGTTAGTGCTTCGTTTCTCCTGTTTGTGCTTCAACAAAATCGATTGCGACCCCACATTTTTGAGAAAACGGCATTTTCCAGGGCACCCGCTAACTTCACGCATCATTGGAAGAAGAAAGGAAATTTTTGGAATTATTCGTTAGTGCTTCGTTTGTGCCTGTTTGTGCCTATTTGTGCTTTATTGGAAGCACAAACGAAGTTTTTGGTATGATTTGTTAGTGCTTCGTTTCTGCCTGTTTGTGCTTCAATAAATTCGATTCCACACGTTTTTGAGAAAACGACACCTTCCAGGCGACCGGTAACTTCACGTATCATTGGAAGCCCAAACGAAATTCTGGATATGGCTCATTACTGCTCATTAAAATCACAAAGCTTACCTAAAATAACAATAATAATAGTAATAACAACAATAATTAAATTGTACATACGTTGGTAATACTACTTTTTACAATAACGGTACATGTTACACATTTAATTATATACTACTTACCCGTTATGAAAGATATGATAATGTAAAAACCCTAATTGCATTTGAAATCGGGTAAATTGAACGTGAAAAGTAGATCTTTATCTTCAACAACAAAGTTGTTACTTTTGTTAGTTTTAATGGATTATTTATTTAGTGTAACTTAATACATTTTTAAGCGAGTTTTCAAACTATTGGAAAGCTCAATGTTTTTACAGTAACTACATATAAAAAACCAATAGATGAAATTTAAATATTACACGTGTGTTTTCAAGCATTAAAGCTATCGCTTAGAATAGCGCTATGCACTTTAACACACACATGTCGTTACAGTTAACTGTTGGCATTTTTCTTAGTTTATACTATTCACACGTGTCAATGTTTACACGAGATGTCGCCAAAACACACATTTTACTTATTTAAATATTACAAAATTTGAACTATGAATTAAATTCACAGAAACTATGATGCTACAATTGACGAAAATGTTGGTTAAGCAGCACCTGGAAAGTGCCGTTTTTTCAAAAACGTGTGGGGTCGTAATCAAATTTGTTGAAGCACAAACAAAGCTCTAACGAATCATTCTAAAAATTTTGTTTGTGCTTTCAATAATGCGTGAAGTTAGCGGGCACTTGAAAGGTGCCGTTTTCTCAAAAACATGTGAGGTTGCAATCAATTTTGTTGAAGCACAAACAGGCACAAACAAGCACTAACGAATCATTCTAAAAATTTTGTTAGTGCTTCTGATGAGGCCGCTAACTTAACGGACCTAATTTTTCTCACCAAATCGGCAGAATCAAAACTTACCTATTACACTATTTAGTGCTTAATTTTGTGTCAATTTGTGCAACTGATAAAAATTTTGTACCTCGTGCCATTTTGAAAAAACATGTAGCTTGTTTGCTTTATATTAGGTCAGCGGGACCACACCAAAAAATTGAAAAAGTACAGATACAGAATGAACATAATTTGTGTTATTTTGTGCTATTCAAAAGAAACAAGAAAATTGATCACGTATCTGAAAACTACCCCTCACTACTATTCTACAATAAAGTAAAGTACTCATTTTACCAGAAGATTCAATCGATACTACTATTCACATCATACCAATTTGTGCTTTTAAATTACTTATTATCCGATTTTGTACCTCGTGCCCTTATCTGAGAAAAACCACTCCTGATCATTATTCAACTCAACAGTAAAGTACCAAATTTACCAGCAAAATCATTTCATACGTTTACATTGAAACTACAACATTTGTTGTAAGTCAAATCAGCCTCGTCTTTTGTAACATAGAAGAAGTGCGGCAACAATACTCGCTCGAAAGGAGGTGACAACGGAACTTTGAAACAATTGGGTGAATGGCAATCCGACAAAGTAGCAGAATCATATGTATAAAATTCTTGACAAAACAAGTTTCGTTTTGCTCAAAATATAATTTGTGGTGAAGGCATACGCTAGGATTTGGTGTATGTGATGTAAAAATTATGAATCCAACAAACTGTACTTTTAATTTTTATAAAATTTTATAAATTAAATCAACGCACAAGAAACTAAATAATAATTTTAACAGCATTAACAATTCCATATTATAAAAGTAACAATAATATATTCAAAATAATAATTGTTGTAAAATAAACAGAAACAAAATAAGTTTTAAACATCTTTGTTGTTGTTTGGTAAAACGCATAATTTGGTTATGGATCATTTTGACATTCCACTACCTCATTTTATCGTAACTATTTGCATAATTCTATCGGTACCTGGTTGCAGTTTGTCAACCCAAGCTAATTGGATAATTTTTTTCTTTTACCAAGAGTTGTGATTGCAGTTGGATCTATTGTTGGTTCGTTTTCCATTTATGTCGTTGTTGTAGTTCGGATACATATTCTTGACTCCATCATTACGAAAAATGTTCAGTAAGTTGTTGCATAAATTGAAAGCAATTGAGACGACTCTTTTAATATCTGAAACGTCAGGATTTGCCAGTGATGAGAATGGTCGTCCTATGAGAAAATGCGCAGGAGTAAGTGCTTGTAAGTCGTTAGGATCGGATGTGATTGGGGATAATAGTCGTAAGTTTAGTTTTAGTAAGTATTTGTACTAAAATGCTAAATAAATCTTCAAAAAGTTACTTTATGCATTGCCTAAAACCCGTTTTACATGTTGTTTAACGCTTTTTACTACAGCTTCCCAGATTCTACCAAAATGAGGCGAGTGAGATGGAATAAAATGCAAGTTTACGCTATCATTATAGATAGTTTTAGCAATCATATTTTGTTCTGATTGCAGCCAATTGTAAAATGTTTTTAATACCGCATTAGCGCCTTGAAAATTTGTCCCGTTATCAGTAAACAGAGTGATTTTCAAGTTAAGGCTTTTTTTTAAACTGTGTATAGAACTACTTATAATAAACAATTTTTTTTTTTTAGTTTTACAAACTAACGCTTTTATGTAATTGTATGGTGTAAAGTCTGGTGAGCGAAGTAGCTACGAAACTGGTCTATTTCAACCAATCAACCAGTTTGGAAAAGTATAATCCAAGAACTCCCCACTTATTTTTGCTTATTTTTCAAAACAGAGATAACTCTTTTAGTTTTGAACTAATTTAAAAGTATTCTTTGAAAAAGTTGTTTATTTTAAAAGTTCTATACACCGTTAAAAAAGCATCAACTTGAAAATCACCTAGTATACAGGGTCACTGGTAATTGTATACATTGTACGTTTTCCATGTAAAGTGGGAGGATAAACAACTGAAGGTAGAATATGACCATTTCACTCCGTATAACTTTTTGACAGTCTTAAGTTTATATTTGAAGATTCTTCGTTATAACTAGTTGTATTAAGTTCTTTAAGTTTGGTTTTGCAGATTTTCGTTGTTATTGTTGTTTAACTGAAATGGCCGCTTATAGCAATGCAGAATACGCCGACATCTTATTTGTATACGGATATTGCGATGAAAATGCTACAGAAGCTCGTCGGGAATATAAACGTCGCTTTCCAAACCGTCGCACACCGAATGTTGGTGTATTTAGTACGACATCGAAATGTTGCAGAAAATGGTTCAGTGAATCGTCGGCAAGTGGACGCCGGTGCCCCTTGAGTATATCAACCAGATGATGAGGAAGAAATATTAATCCATTTTGAGGATAACCCAGGCACTTCAACTGCTAAAGTGGCGCGGCAAACTGGTGCGTCACAATGGAAAGTCTGGTTTACGATACGCGGAGTTGGATGCCATCCTTACCATTATACCCTGTCTAGGGGTGATCCTGAAGGAGATTAGAATTCAGCCGCTTTATGTTAAATTCAGATGCAGAGGATGAAAACTTCTTAACCAACATTTTATGGACGGACGAATCTAAATTTAATAGCCAGGGCATAACCAATTTTCATAACTTGCACTATTGGGCGGAAGACAATCCACATTTAATAAGGAAAACTAGTTTCCAAAGGAAGTTTCAGAAAATGTATGGATGGGAGTTGTTGGCCGCTATTTAATGGGGCCTTACTTTTATCTCAACATTTAAACGGAGAGATCTATGAAGATTTTCTAGAAAATCACCTGCAGGAGCTTCTAGAAGATGTTCCTTTAGCCGCCAGAGCGCGAATGATTTTTCAGCACGACGGTTGTCCAGCGCATTATGGGCTGACTGAACGGAATTTGCTAAATGAACGTTTCCCTAACCGTTGGATTGGAAGAGCAGGCCCAATAGTATTGGCCAGCGCGAAGTCCAGATTTAACTCCTCTGGATTACTTTGTATGGGGTCGTATGAAGATATAGTATACGCAACCCCAGTCAATACAAGGCTTGACCTTAGACAAAGGATAGTCGACGCTGCCGCATCCATACAGAATACATTGACCACCAGAGTAGCAAACAGAAATAAGAAGACGCTGCCGTGTGTGTATACGTAATAGGGGCTCCCATTTTGAACAAGATTTATAAAAATTAAGTACTAATGTACTTATTGTGCCAATTTAATTTACAGCTGACTTCTATGCATAAGGTCTAATGGTGGACAGCAGTTAAATAAATTCCGTCGATTGCTTCATTTTTACTATTTTTTTTGAACTGTTAAGGGTTTGTTGTAAGATTCGCAGCTTGTTTGGTAGCTATTGCAACAAGGAAGTTTTAACACAATTTATAAGAAAGAAGCGTTGAGAATTATTTGAAAAAATCTCAAAGAATTATCACATCTGATTTTGAAAAAATTATTTTGTACAAGTTTTTCTTTGAAATTATCAAATGATGGAAATGCTAAGGAATATTTTTTATTCCATATGGAAGACCATAGTGTTGGGCAAGTATTCCATCAAAAAAGTTCCACAAAATTGGCGTAAAATTTTTGAAAATTACTTTTAACATATTAACATCAACGTTTTTAAGAAAAATTGAAAATCAAAATATCTCAAAATCCATTGCGTTTTATATAATACATATTGAAGTTAAATTTACTCCTTACCTCTTGTTCTATCAGATCTCCAAAGGAATGTATCCAATTACCAGTGACCCTGTATATTTAAAGAGTGTCCCCAAATTAGCGATGTGGATTTTTAGCACAGAAACAAGTCACCCATGATTTGACAATTTGTTTTGCAAGATGTGTACCATTTACAGCCCAATATTTCTCTCTACTGTTGCTCAATAACAATCTCGGTCCTGCATTATGCAACCGATTGTGTTCAATAATATAAATTAATTTAGTTAAATGATGACTCTAATCTAGCAAAATTGGATAGCGTTTATCATAGGAAAAGTCTAAATGTTTAAGACGACCGCCTACAAGAATGGGTTTAAAGATAAAATAGAACTTTTGGTACTAATATATGTTTTATTCATTAAATGTGCATATTCTTCAGTAAATGATTCGGTTTAAGCAATTTTTATAAGCGTTGTACGTTAAAAGGCCTAAATGATTTTAAAAGAATTTACTTTACAGTTTCTAATGAATCGCAATACTCAAGCAGTGAGTGATTCTTTTAATTTATTTAAATTCGAAAAATTCTTAAAAACAATTAAAGGTTGTTGATTTAAGATAACAAAAGTGTTCACAATTTTTTTTTGTTCAAAAGCTTGTATGATTGGTAAATCAATCATTACTTGTGCAGAAATAATTTTATTGAAGTCGAGCCAAGACGGACCCTCCCACCACATATTTGTATTTATTTACTAAATTTTTGGAAGAAATTCCTCTACTTATTAAATCAGCGGAGTCATCTAACGATTTTACATAATGCCAATTTTTTATATTTGTTAATTCTGAATCATTGCAAAACGATTAGCTACAAAGGTTGCCCACTTTTTGTGGTTGACTAACTACTATTTTTGAATCGGCCCAACAAATTTCTACATCAACTGTTATTTTCAAAATTCCTTTAAATTCATGTACAAATTGAGACAATAAAACAGGTGCTAAAAGTTCTTAACCTATTCTCCGTTACTTACATAAATTCAATTAGAAAACAAAGTTTCGACGCAAATATCCTTAATTGCTATTTGACACAATCCTAAATGTCTAATTTCAATGGTTTTTTATGGCTAATTTATCCTAATAGTAAAATAATATAGGGGGTATTTCATTGCATTATACTATTTTTCTCAAAAAAATATAATACAACTTATACATTTTTTTCTGTTGTATTCTATAGAGAAAAAAAACAAGAATACACAAAAATATACAGCATTCCATTTGAAGAAAAAGTTGAGTACTGTAACTTTGGCCTACGTCAACATTAACTTATGTATTTCCTCCAATGTGATATAACATGCTATTTACAAATATATATGGTTTATCTATGTATCAATTTAAAATGTCTTAGTTGACAGGTGGTCCATGAATAAATGTGGGACACCTTGTAATTAAAAATGTTTTGAAATTATAGCCACTGGGAAACCTGTTTTAACAAACAATTAAAATAATACGTATAGTTTTTCAGATATTTATGCTTACAAGATATTTCGTTCGAAGAAAACCAAAATGATCAGTTTTAATAAAATCAAATAAAATTAGCAGCTTCAGAATGGATACAAATTCAAAAGAGTTTAATAGTTGCCTTCCACCAAGGGAGGTTGGAACGCTGCAACCAATTGATAATTTTAAGACTGCAGCAAAGAAATACGCGACTACTCAACGGTTGAATTGTACTGGTACAGGAAGAGGTCCAGGTGTGCCAGTAGAAAAAAACATTATGACATTATTATTTATAAATGGAATAAACATACTCCAATTATATATCTGCATATGCAGTAATAGCTTTGAAAGTGGCCGACCAGCAAATGGAAACCCTCACCAATCCCAGCAAAAAAAATGTACACATGAGAAAACAATTGTAGAGATGGAACATCCCAACGAGAAAGATTATTTGCGTAAGAACATATTAACTTTATTTAATTGTATGGTACATTTTAAATATTGTATTGTGATGTAAGTATTATGTATGGTGCCCCAGAAAATCAATATAAACCTGTATAGTGTGGTGACATATTACCTGAAATGTTATGAACATATTTTTAAAAATTAAACGACTGTTCACAGTACATGAAAAAAGTGTAAAGTGTCCTTGAAAAAGACAAAAACTGGACAGATACTGCTCAGATGCTGACAACACCAACGAATAAAAACTTTGTTTTAAAGGGAAAGAATCCCCCGCACTCAAAAAACAAAATTTGCTATATACTGCAAAATTAAAATATCTATAGGCAAAATTAAGATTTAGAGAAATGAAGATAATAGGAAGAGAAAAGCCCACGAAAATGGAGAGCGGAGGAAGGAAAAGCTTCAACGAAAAGAAATAGAATATATTGCCTTAAAAAGAAGCGTTAAAGCAAAGTATTCAAGAAAATTGAAATAATTAAGTATTTTGTATATAATAATAAAAATAATAAAATATAATAAAAACACGATTTTAAGCCCATATTGAGTATTTATTTTTACATAATTGCAATAACATTTTTAAAATTATTTATAAGTTAAAATGCTGTTAAATAAATATAGCTCTATAATTCTGTCCAGTCGGTTTAAATTGTTGTTGATTGTCATAATTGTCAATCTTCATTTATTTCAAATGGTTAAATTGTGAAGAACAGCTGTAGCAACTATCAAAGTCATCGTCGTGTGAAGGTTAATGATTATGCTCAAAATAAAATGGAAATCTCCTTTTCCAAACACCATACTGTCTTTCTACAGCATCCCTGGTTTGTATCAATGATGTATTGTATAAGCGTTCAGAATGTCAATTTGTTTGTTGTAGGTGTGTGAAAAAATATGGTCATATCCAGCATCACTAATTAGATGATATCTTTCAAATTCTCTATTTAAAAATCTTCTTTTACAAGATTGTTATTAAAAAATACCCGGCCACCTAGCTATTACATTGCGAATTTTTAGGTCAGCATCAGAAACAGACTGAATATTCAATGAATAGAACCTTTTACGATTTTTATAAATAGTCCTTTCGTCATCGGCTGTAAAAGTAATTTTAATTTCAAGTCTTACTGAGGTAAAGGTAGGAAATGCTGCTAAGTTGTAGAATCCTGACGCCATTTCTTTTAGTTTCAATGGCGTATTTGGTTTATAAATGAAGTCAGGTCTAAATGCTGAGGCTTTGCTGACTTCTTTTACAATTCGAGACGCAGATGTTTCTGAGACGCCAACCATGTCAGCAGCACTTAAAAGAAAGGATTCTGTTGCATAGTATCTTAACATTAGCAGCAATCTTGTTTCAGCAGGGATGCAAATGTATCTAGCATCAATAAAACTACAATATCTACTAGTTCATGTTGTGTTCTTACTGTGTATTCTGAGGAGTTATGGTTGATCTTATATGCTCCAACAACACTTGAACCGCAGCTTTGCTCAACCTGAATCGTCTGTAGTACTCCTCGTCAGACCAATGATTGAAGTCTACTACACGTTCCTTATGATTTTTTCGGTCTCGTATCATGAAGATTTCGTCGTCACTTCACTATTATTATTTTCCAAAAAAACACCCAGTATAAACTCCAAAATACTCCATTTTTATTTTTAACGTTAAACAAAGATATTTTGTTTTAGTACTTACAGAATGAGGTTGTAGGGAACGAGTGAAATAATTTAGGTTAAAGTGAAGTTAAATAGTTTAAAGTAAACAAAACCGGCACTTTAATTTAAAGTCACTTTAGTCAACTCGCGGATATTTTGAAAGCTGTTTATTATTAAAGTGGACTTTAACTTTAAAGTAGATTTTTGTTATGAAAGCGGTCGTTAGATTAATTGTTTAAAGCAACAAGTATGATATACCATTATATTTGCTTTGTAATTTAATTTAATTAGAAACCAAGAAAATACAAATTTAATATAAATTGTAATTTTTCGATTGCATTATTTGTTTCATACGTAACATTAATTTTACCAGTTCTTCAACTTAAAAAGAATTTACTAGCTTTAACTTAATCTTCACTCAGTAGCACAATAATTCGAAGGAACCTCTGATAATAATCATTAAGGCGCCACTTAATATCGCATCAAAAGTAAATTTAGAGTTAAAACAAAAAATCACTCAATCATAAAAAAAAACAAGATCCTTAATCAATCTTACTAGAAAATATATTTTTGACGAGTTAAAAAGTTTTTATTTGAGACTTTCTAAACTTCACCCACGTTTAACTACGTTAGTTTAATTACACCGTAGGCGTACAGTTCCAGCTAATAACAATAATCGCAAAGAATACCAAGAAAACAAATGTATTAAACTAGCAAACTTTTAATCACAAGACTACGTAAACAGTAAACGCATAATCCGATTATTGCAGTTATATCTCAAGATTAATTGTTGACATTGGATGTCAAACCAAAATACGTCAAAAGATGAACCAATTTTTCGAACAGCAAAATCATATGTAAACTTGATAATCCAAATTCTAATATGTTAATTAAACAAAAAGTAACAAAACTTCCATCACGGATATTAGAGCTGCGGCGACAAATAAAAAACCAAACGGTAAATTAAAATCCAAAAGTGAATTAAATAACAAGAGGTGAATAGACATTTTCCAATCAAAACTATCTTTTTTTGTAATCAAATGCAGAATCGAGCGATATTAGGGAAAAAAAAATCTAGAGCACAATTATTTTCATAAATTAATGCAAAGACCATATAATTCACGTAAGTAGTTTAAAGAGCAAACTTGTTTTTATTAAATTTCTAGCATTAATAAAAGGTAGTTTTTCTTTGTTCAAATTACTTGCTCCTTTTGTTTCCTCGATTGCTATTATTGACAAAATAATAAAGAAAAGTAGCTATTTTATTTTATGTTTCTATACATTCTAAAATCTTCTACTATTTATGCTGGTAACCTTTTGATACCTATATCTAATTTTTATTTACTTTTACAACAAGCTTTAATCATGCTGTAGGACGACCACACTGTTGAAAATTTCTTTGTCTTGTTCATTGCGTCATAATAAGCTAACAAAACATTGTTGCAATGCTATTGTTTGGCATCACAAATTAAATTCGCTGTATTTTTTTCTTATATGGCTTCGATTTTTTAGTAACCGGTTGTTTACTGCATGTGTAACAGTTTCTCGAATTTCAGGAGGTTTTCAATGTATTTAAATAAAACTTTTTAAAATACCGTGTAATTTTACTTATTTGTACAATTAATTACTTGAAGACTTGATTTAATTTCAAATTTTAAAGGAGATGCAAGTATTACCAACATTCAATATAATTCCAATCCGCGTTAGGCTTATAGCTTCTATATACAGTGCGTCCCAGGTACCTGGGTATTACAAAAAGGATAAGAAATACTATGTTGGTTAAAAAATATTAAAAATTGTGTTTTTAAAAAGTCGGAATGTTCAAGAATAATTGAACACCCAAATTTAACTTTTGGTTTTACTAACATCACTACCTATATAACTTTTTATAATATTTTAATTCGTAAAGTTTAAAAAAATAGTAGAAAAGACTAGTTATAGAAAATCTTTCAACCCCTAATCAGCTCCTTAACTTGCCAACACGCGACTAGTTTCGTAATTTAATTTGTGGTTGTAGAAGTGTTTTTTTGGGGTTTTATTTTAATATTCCACTATAAAATTTAATTGAATCCTTTTAATACACTCAAGGTCAACCTCTTTTAAATTCAATTTTTTTTTAATTTAAAATTAATAACCAACTTAAAAAACGTTTAAGGAATAATAAGTATACATTTGACCTCCAAAATCTTCACCCCAAATTCAAAGAACATATTATAAATATTAAATATTAATTCTCGAAAGAATATAGTAGAACGACAAAAATAACCTTTTTGTTGGATTTCGTGAGCAAACACCAACACACTCATTTTATAAGTTATGATTTTCCTCCAAAATTGAGTTGTGGATAAAATTCCGTCTGTTAGGATACTTATAAAGGTGAAGAAGTTAAACTACCCCTTATTCAAAATAACTAAAAGGAAATTTAAATACAGACTGAAAATTTTTGCTTCTAAATAGAGGTCGACGAGGTTGAGATTTTTCAAAACACGCAAAAAGGAAATTATTCTATAAGAAAATATTTGGCTTGTTTACGGTGGTTTTTAACTGTAACTCTATTTGCAGACGCAAATTGTTAATAATTTTTTTTTAATGGACAGGACTGCTTTCATAACCTATAAAGGATCGGTTAAGTACGTTAATTTATTTTTACACTGTTTGATGTGTCGTATTTGTCGTTACCCTCATAATATGTTAATCTTAAACATATCAGTAAAGTTTAAAGTCAATTCTAGGACGTAAATTTAATTAAACCCGACAAATTAATTAATTGTAAATATTTACTAAAATTTAAATATTTTGTTAATCCTTTCTAAAAGTAAGAACAACAGTACTGCTTAATTCAGAATTTTTTTTATTTGCTTTCACGCTACTGACCAAGTTTAATCTTGAATATTCTATATGTACGTATAGTACAACTTAGGGAATAAAATGTATTACTGAGATTCTCTAACCTTACACTGCTGTTTATAGTTTTTGCCAACACAATATATGAAGCTTATAAGTAAATTGCAGCCGACGATTTCACCCATTCAAAATTTTATTTGTAAAGGTTTTCAATCGAAATAAAATTGATATTTTGCAATGTACTTTGGTACATCAGGACACAAACACGTTAAGAAAATTGGATAGCAAATCCACTGTCTTTGATGAAAGACAGACGAACGTTCTATGAATAATTTATAGAACATCGTTGAATATGTAATTTTGACTGATAGGAAAAAAATAAATATTTTACTTCTAACTGATTTGTTTAGAATTCAATAATATACTTTCAAAAAATAAGTTAATATTTTTGGTGAATTCTTAATATTTTTTAATAAATTATTAAAAGTGTGATCACAACATCCTGTGTGAGAACTTCGCAATAACATTAAAATGTAACTTCAGACATTATTGAAGTACTTTTGTACTGATGGTTTATATATTTAGCACAATAAACACTGATTCGCTTCAGGTTATCATTTACAGTATTGAAAGCACCTCTTATAAGTAAACTAAAAAATCCTAAAACTTGAATCAAAACTATTAAAAATGTAGCAGAATATTTTTCTCATAAAATAATTCTTCTTTTCAGTATGTAATTCTAAAACATGCTAAACAAATTCATATAGTCGCGGAGGCTAAAATAAATCTAATTTTTTCTGAACCATAAAAGTATTAAAATAAAGGTAAATATAAATGAATAATAATACACAATTTACAGACTATGATTAACTTATCTGAACTCTTATTGTACTTGGTGGTGTTTAATCTTCAAAAACAAAAACCATTTGAAAATGGGCATAATCTAGACGAACCTGAAATTAAAGACGTAAGGTCACCGCTCCAGGTCAGAGGTCAAAGGTCAGGTCAACTTGTGACCTAAGATCAGCGCCTGGACCTCCTGAACAATTTGACGTATCGATCTCCAAAATCGGTGGAGCCGTTTCGGAAGAGAAGATGAACATACAGACAGACAGACAGACAAACCGGGCCACGATTTTATGTGTGAAGATATCGTCGGTTTTCTATATATTTAATCACCGTGTTTATTTTGAACTCTTCTATTATTTGTGCACTCCTTACCTTATCTCTAAGTGTCACGCCTCTTACTCTCCACTTTTCTCTTCATCATATTTGACATCGTCCAAGATTTTTTTAAATATGTTCATTTTTAGCCTTCAAAATAAATAAACTTTAAGTCTGATATTTAATTTGTATTTAGGAAAGCTTAGAGACCATTTCTGCAAAATTTCATAGTATTCGAACGACATTAATTTTTTCGTTTTTCGACTTCAATGTCCTATAAAATTTTTAAAGTTATAATCTGTTCGACAGTTATGTTTAGGATATTTTAAAGTAGGTACACGTTTGTAATTTTTATAAATTGGTTGAAAATTTTTATCTCGGCACTATCTTTTTTATTTAGTTTGAAATAGATAAAACCACATCTTCGTTTAAATGAAATAATTACATCAAGTACTTGAAAATTGAATCCGCCATTTTAAATTTTGATAGATCAAAATTTTGTGAAATTTGAATAGGGCATAGTGAAAAGTATAACATAAGATATTTTTGATAACATTTCAATAGTTTTAGAGCCGTGAAAAGGGCCATTAAAAATTTTATTTTTTGACTTTAAGGCGTAACTATGGCTTTGTTTACACCGTATATTTATTAGTTCGCAGTAGGAGTGGGGTTAGTTTGATCGTGTTTACACCATCTCACCTTGATCCCGTTTATATTTAACCTCACTGTTAATTTTTAATTTAAATATGTTTTTTTTTCGAAATCGTCACTAAAGTACAAAAAATCGGCAGTAAAGTAAATAAAATCGGTACTAAAGTGATTCATTATACGACGAATTTTAAGTTAACATTTTCGCCGGTAGAAATGTGTAAAATGTATATAAATTTTAGAATCGCGCGTGCGCGGTTGAAACATATGACCTAAAAAAAACAGCTGATTACATTTGCTACTTGAAGAACGTTATAAAATTGTTAGATTTTGTTCAAATTTTGAGATTTCGGAAAAAATATAATATGTATCTCGGCACTAAAGTTCTTTTTTATGACTCACGTGTTTTATTTGCCTCGGCTATCACCTCTGCAACTAAATTCGTCATGAAAAATCAAACTTTATTGCCTAACTATTTTTTTAATTTTTCATTTTTAATATTTTTTTTTTATATTACCTTTCTACATTAAATAAACTTAATCTCGGACTTCCACGACGCTACATATACGATCAACAAGAGAAATTTAACCTTACTTTTCTTTCCCCTTAACATTTAATTCGATCCTACGTGTTTACACCGTACTGTGATTCGTAGGTTCGAACCAAATTGGTTCGGTACTATGGATCAACAATTACCGAACTAATTTAGTTCTTGTGTGTTTACATCGAAAATACAAAACTGTTAGTTCAAATAAAGTTCGCATATAGTCCTTGGTTCGAGTACTAAACTGTCGGTGTAAACATAGCCTTTTGTCGAACATAAAAGTTGCTCCATATCTTTTTATTAAAATGCCTTAGTAGCGAGACGTGTATCTTAGAAAATTTCGTTAATGATAATACGCCATTTTTCTCGATATTGTAGCTATACTTTGGAACTTTTACCGTTATTAAAAGCATTACTAGCAGGTGGCGCCTTTAAATAAATTTAGGCGTCGAACTATTAAAAGTGGTAAATAAAATAATATTAAACAAAATATTCTCTTTTGTTATATGTAAAACAGTTAATAAACTCAATGCAACCTTAGAAATACAACTATTATAATTTTAAAATATTACTCAACAGAAAATTCCCGAGTATTGCCTAGTTTTTATGTTATCAAAATCTTGCAAGATAATTCAAACATGTAGAAGTAGATGCAAATGCAAATATGAACCTCATTGTTTTTAAATTGAACGGCCCAACCTTTATAGCATGGTTGTAAAGGTATTTTATAATACAATAGAAGTCCCGGGCTTTGATAAAAAAAAATATTGGTCAAAACTAAATTGCATAAGAACAGGACATTTAAAATGCAACTCTATGTTGTTAAAATGGGGTGCAATTTTTAATCCAAATTGTGACTGTGGAACCAACCGGAGACTGTTACACATATTGTAGAGGATTGTCAATTAACGAAGTTTAAAGGAGGGTTTCAAAAATTCATAATTTAACGGATGAATTTATATTATGGCTTACGAATCTGAAGAATATCTGAAGTTTAGCAATATTTTGTATTCTTGTCTTGATTATCTGTTTTCCATTATTTTGTTTTGCTATTTCTTTAACCTACTATTTTATTCGTCATTGTCGTGACTGGTGCTTGGAACGGTCCATTATATGTCCTCATGGAAGCTCATTGCTGTTATATTTACCTTCTATAATGTTTATACACTTAATTAATATTATTACATGTGAACACTAGGGTGGGTAAGGGTTGGCATGTTTAGATTTTAGTGGTTTTCCTAAACCTTGAAGCAAATGATTTGTCAAGACAAACCATTGCACACGGTTTCGTCACCACACTATACAGATTTATACTGATCTTCTGGGGCACCATACATAACACTTACATCACAATAAAATATTTACAATGTACCATACGAGTAAATTAATAAATAAATAATGCTATACACTATTTCCTGTGTAGTCGGTTTTGCCCTCGGGTAGCTTTTAGTCGAAGAATAGATTATTACGATCCCAATTAACAATTATTTATTATACGTAAATAAAATATAAATTAACAGTTCAAATGTTTTTCTTTATTTACATTCCGCACTAGGGCCTGTTTCCTTGAATGCGGCTTTCTTGGGCGGTGTAACGGCAAGTATGAGTTCGGCCGAATCTATCCCAGGTGGTTGGCTTTAATTATTCCTGAAACAGTGTTTAATTAAATTTCTCGGAGACGACGGTGGTTTAATGTTAACGCAGGAGGATGCAAGTAGCCGCTGATAATGATTTTTATTTGGATACTTGAATCCGGTGAGTTTTATCGGTTGAATTTTAGCGCGTGTCTTTAGTGAGGTTAACTTTGCAGGATTGATAAACACACTTGAATTACGCGGGTCGGTTTGTTTAGCGGAGGATACGGTCTCTGTATGGCTACTACTACAGTTTGAGAAATTGTGTAACCAGCGGATAATACGGAGGCAAAGTTCTTTCCGCTAGATAGAAACCTTACGAACGAAACTTGCGGTGAACGGTGCAGATATAGGATAGGGGATTACTAAGCCCCCGCAGGATTCACACCCTACGTTACGGTCTTAGCAATGTAAAGACGGCTCTTCCGCTCAGCAGACGCCAAACGTAATCAGCACAGTCCTTTTATCTCACGGCCCTTTCGCTCAGTTGGCACTAAGCGTACTCGGCACGGAGCAAGAGAATAGAGACGGTGTACAAGGCCCTTTCGCTCAATTTACACCAAGCGTACTTGGCACAGTATAATTGGGATCACAGGTCCTTCCGCGTGTGCTTTAGCTCCACACGTATTCGAATCCTTGATTATATTTTTCCTCCACACTAAACACACAATATCCCACAAAAATATTTATCCAAACGGTAAAAAAAATCGAAATGGAATAGCGGTGTTGGCGGTTTGAAATTACGATTGAAGCGGCAAAACACTGGTACGGCTCGGCAGAACGGTAAATCTCGGACAATCTGCAAGAACAGAGAGAACTGAGAGAACGGAGAAACCTGAGAGAACTGAGCTAAGCGTCTTCTCGTATTTATACGCGTAGCTATCTCTCGGAATGCGTGACGTTGCGTACCACAGCACGACCTATTGTTATCGCCTGCATGCTTTTGGTTGATAATGACATTGTTGCTTTGCTTATGGGATTTCCTGTGTACAAATTTATAATTTATATGCAAAAATTGTACGAAAATTTGCAAATAATTAAATTGTTTTTACGGATTCTTACACCTGTGTCTAAGCCAACTCAAGATTTAATTTAATAGTTATAGTAATGAGTTAAAAACTAAAGCAACAAATTAGAGTGAGAAGGAAATTTGGACATTCTATCAAGTGACATAGTATTGCTATGAATTAAGTTTTAGTATAAAAAAATTAATCAATTTTTTGCTGTGCCATATTTTAATTTTTGTTAAAATAGTTGTTCAACCACTCAATTATTGTTATTTCATTAGATAAATGTGAAACTCAATGATGTTTCTTTTTACCAAATTTGTTGTAATGCCGCTAGCTGCTTATTTTTTAATAAAATACAAAATTTAAACATGGGACTAATTTTATTATGATCTTCTATTAAAAATTATTCACATTAATCTTTCTATAAGAATTCTCACTTAATTCCTAACAATTGCGACCCTCTTAAACTTTGGAGGGCTATCAATCGGTTGAATGTTCATGTGTCATCTTCTAGCAATTTACCTTCACAACTTCGAGACCCAGATTTGGTTCTTGATTATTTTGATAATGTATACAATAACGCACGTAATGCGTCTGATAATCTAGTGCATTTTTATAATAATAATATTAAGGATAGAATCTTTTTCTTTTTTTTTGGTTCAGAGAAAGAAGTTAAAACGCCCAACGTAGTATCAAGTCAAATTTGGTGGGGCTTGACAAATTAAATATTCAAATGATTTAACTATGTTGTCCTTTAATTGTCCCTGTAATAACACATCTGATAAATTCTTGCTTACTTGACTCTGTTTGTACTCAAGCTTGAAAGACTGCGCATGTGTTGCCAATGCCGAAAACAAAGAAATGTGAGGACTTATGCAATCTCCGCCCCATAAACATGCTCTCTCCACTGTCTAAAATCTTAGAAAAAATAATTGCAAAGCAAATTATTTTTCACCTCAATAGATTTAGTATCCTCCCTAAAGTTTAGTCTGGGTTTAGACCGAAGTATAGCGCATCGGATTTAGCTTCTGTTACTGACGACATAATTTTGGGAATTAGACTCAGGATCGAATATTGTTTTGATTCTTCTTGATTTTTCGAAGGCGTGCGACACCATTAATCATAAACTACTTTTTTTTTTTGCGGGGTTTGATGCTTCTTGTATAAATTTTTTGAAACTTTTCTTAAATAATAGAACTCAGTGCATTAGAATTTGTGACAAGTTATCGAAACCTTCAACAGTGCCATGTAGTGTTCCGCAGGGATAAGTGCTTGAACCTTTATTATGCAATGTATTATTTTCCAGTGTCTAAACTCATGTAAATATCACCTGTATGCCAATGATTCGCAACTGTACTATTCATTTAAAACGTGTCACATGCAACAACCCAGCAGTGTATTAACAACGATCTTTCTAATCTTTTACGGACCACTTATGACCACTGTCTTAGTAAATCTTAATAAATCTTCTACACTTTTGTTCTGCAATAAGGCTGAAAGAACACTCCTTGAGACCAATATTACTATTTCTCTCGATGACAACGTCCTACTGTTCAAGCATAAAGCAAAAAATTTAGGCCTGATATTAGATGTGGATTTAAGGTTCGGGAGTCACGTTTGTGCCACAATGAAGAAAGCATACTCGCCGCTTAGAGCTATTTATAATTCGGACAATCACTCTCCCTGTTTGTTAAAGACTTCTTTCTGATTCATTAGTCTTGAGCCACATCAACTTTTGTGACACTTGTCTGGATGTAGAGATATAAACCGAATTCAAACAGTACCAAACTGCTGTTTAAGATTTATTTATGGTATAAGCCGCTATCAACATATCTCTCCAGCTCTTCGATTAGCTTGTTGGTTGTCCATGAGTCAAAGGAGGTTTTTGCATTTTAGTTCGTTTGCTCATGCAATAATAGTTCATAGAACTCCGCCTTATTTTATCGAAAGAATCTCCTTCCGTACCGATGTTCATAACTTAAATCTCCGTCATCGTGGATTAATATATATTTTACGACACAATAAGGCAATATTCAGACGTTCATTTTCGTATAACATTGCATTATTCTATAACAAAATACACTTGGAATGGAAGTTGCTGATGTCTCACACATTTAATAAGCTCCTCAAGCATACCCTTTTAACTGAACAGCAAATAGCATGTTTATTAATAGGTACTTAATTTTTTAGATATTATTTATTTTTTTTTTTTTATATGTTATATATTTTTGTGTTATTAATTTTAGTTTGCTTGCCCGGCAGGTATACTGACCAGGTAGCTCTTTGGCAGATGGTAATTTATTAATACTGTATTCTGTTATTGTTATCTGTCAATAAACTATATTATTATTATTATTATTATTACTTCTTTCTTCTGTATTGTAGGTTAGAAAATTTATATTCAGACCGTTCCTCAATCAATGATACCTCCTTTATTTCCGCACCACACAGCATACAACTTCTCCGAAAATGCTTGTAGTAAGTTTATTTGAATACTTGCACTTTACTTGTATGTTGTTTTAGATTGTTTTGATTTAAAATTTCGTTTACTTCTTTCAGCACATTTTTAAAATTGTTTGTTCTTTCTATTATTTTGTTTTCACCTTAATCCCTTTCATCTTCATTTTCTTTAACTTTTTATTAACACAAACAAAATTAATACTCTATCCCTAAATTTTATTTAATTTCTAACTTTTTTTTTTTTTTTTATATCTACAAATCCAATATTAGCCCTATTTGATCTCTTCTAAATATTTTATTTCACCACCATTTCGTATAGCATCTTACGGCAAAATTTGAATTCTTTTTTAATTAATTAATTTATATTTTCAGACATGGTTTCTTCACCACGAAATGCAGTTCCTTTTTATCATCGTTGTTTTGTTGTTTGCTTGACGCTGCTACCCAATCACAATTGAAATGTTTTTGAGAACTGTAAATGATTTTTGAAGAATATTTGTTTTAAATGTTACACCTGTTGCACAATTCACTTTAACATGGTAAGTTTTTTCTCTAAAAAATAAATTAACTATATTTTATTTTTATAGGTTTTAATAGAAGATCTCGTTCCTGCTTTTTCAGGAACTTCAAAACCCTAATGGCGGCATACATGTCGCCACCAACATTAATTTAGCGAACGTTTAGATTTTAAAGTTACACAATTTGCCTCAATAAAGTAAATCGTTTCATCATATCTAAGTCGCCCAAAAACTGCCTTGTAAAATATGTAAAGCAAGCAAGTTAAAGTTCATAATACTGCAAACGCATCAGGATTCAGCTTATAAATACGGCAACACAATATCGAGTAAAGATAGATAGCGTAAATGTAGTAGTACGTTAGCAACCTAACACTTTTAACCCAGTTGTTAATCGGTGTATCATGTGTGCAAATAAAAGTAACATTTAATTGTTGTTGTATGAATTACTTATAATCCAAATAAAGGTAGTAACAACCCCAAAAATACTAAAGTGGTAACCCTGACGTGAACAACTTTAATATTAATCACACTGGTTTTTTAGTTAACACGTAACAAATTTAATTATTTCAGTTTATTAGTTCCTTAGACTGTTTATCAATGTGCGCTCTTAGCAATGTCAACATTATTTATAAAAAAAAAACAAATGTAAAAAATTCGAATTAATTTGTTGTTTCCCAATTAATAATTAGACATTTCCTAGGAGTTGACGAGGTTGAACTCTAGAGAACCTAGTCAATTAATTATATTTAAAAAAGATTCTATTTTTCCAAGTTATAACATTAGTTCCTTCAATGAATGAATGTTGCAAAATCATGTTCATGAGGTAGAGTTTTATCAAAATTTTGTTTTACTAAGGCAAGTGGGTTAATTTTTTCATAAACAATACTCACTTTCTTTTTAAAGTTTATGACCAACTATGTCCGGATAGTCGGCAATCAAAAAAGCAGTTGTGTAAAAATAGCTTTATTTATATGGGATCAATAATTTATAAATAAACTCTTTGTAAGCAAGCAAAAATGAATTATTGATATGATTACATTATACAGCGCGATTCACTACCAAGGCTACGGATCTTTAAGGCGAAATTGTAATTAAAAGTTTTAATAACGGTTCCTTATACCTAAATATAAAATGTGTTAAGTAATCATACTTACGACACAGGTACTCATAGGTTTCTTAATTTATTTATTGATTGACTAATAAACATTTTGTGTCCTATAACTCTTTCAACTTTTGTGCTTAAAAAACTATTTTTAATAATGTAATGGGTATTCAGTACTGCAATTTAACCACACTTTTTGATTTAACTATGTTGTGACTAATGAGCGCAAAGTAGTTACTTTAAGTTGTAATAATAACAGCGAAGTGACTCACTTCGATGTAAAGACAGAACTTCTCCATTGCAAACGCACCGCTATACACTCCTTATCAATACTGCTAAAGTTTCACTCAGTCGTAACGATCTACTGCATATTTGCCACTGCTATATTATATGGAAATACTTTTTTATAGTAGAAAAAGCTACGTCATATTCTTCTGTCCAGAAGAAATTACGATCATTTTTTAAAATATGCTAAACAACTGCTTTTAAACTACCAATAGTTATGTTATAAGTTTGTCAAGTAAGGTTTTTATAAAGCGCAAGTGGGGAATGCATAAAAGCTCTTTACACAAGGGCCTTATACAATATTTCATCTTAGACAGAACTAATTTTTGCCAATAGAAACGGTTACTACAATGCAAGAACGAATGCGGTTTTATTTTTTTAATTTAGATTGTTGCATATAGATTGATATGTTCTATAAAAACCTAAATATGCCACCAATAATAGGTTATACATAAATAAAATTAATTTTGTAACTTTGATCAAATATTAAAATTAAAGTCATTCGGATTTTATTCTACGTTACCCTTATTTAAATTCATTAAAAGTGGTTTGATTGCAAAACCTGCTATATAAATTTACTAACTAATGTTACTAAATACTTGTAATTTTTATTTATTTGTTCCTAATTGGTAGTCGTAGATTATCGGTAGAAACGTAAATTATAGTTGTTGGAAGTTTTCTGGCTAACAGCCAAAATGTTCAATTCGTGGTTAACGAGCAACATGTGGCTCCTTTGAACTTATATTGTAGGTCGAATCGAATATGACGTTTCTTATATTGTTTTTGTTTTAATCATTAAAATCAAATACTAGATAATTTGGCATCGTTTACTTAAAACTTAAACCAATCCAAACTCTTATTTATATACAATTCAATTTAACTTCAAACAATTTATTTAATTTCACTTCACTATGAATGTTGAACATTTTTAAATATTATAGTATGTACTTATAGATTATACCGCAAGTCACATTTACATACGCAACTACTATATTAAAAATCAGCTATGAACATAAACAAATACCTGCATAACTTATGGAGTTTGTTAATAGTTATTTAATAAACTAATTTGCTAATAAAGGCGATAAATAAACCAAACTGTTTAATGCACGAAAAAGCGATAGCGACACTTTCCATTCATTTTTCCATAAAGGCTTTTAGAATAGAATTATATGAATTCCATACATGATAATAATTAAAACATTCAATACTGATCACGCATTATACAGTGCGAAAACAGTCATCTTACATTTTTGCTTAAACCAGTTTTTTTTTCATTTGGCAATTTTAGGCAACCGCTGAACCGATGTTAAAAAGTAACAAGCACCCTTATAAAAGTCACGTCAGAGTTTTTTTTTTCTATTTGAAATCTAATAAACAATCATAAGTTAAAAAAAACGCCGCCTTGGCAGGAGTAACAATAGAGACTCAAATTTGGGAGATGGAAAAACCTTTCAAACGAGGTATATAAAATGATACCCAGTCGCCATCTTTAAACTTAGAGCTATCACTTTATGTTAAACTATAGTATTATATGTCTTATTATAGTCCTCCAAACTTCAAACCGATATCGCAAACAGTTTAGAATTTAGAGGGAGGGGGCTATTTACATCCGCACTGTATATTTTTTTAGTACATACTGTTTATGACTTAACGATAAGGTACAATTTTCTTAAATATAAATTTGATGAAAACACCGAATTTCACTTAATAATCACGTTTGCTAAAAACCTAGTAACCATTGAAAAATATGACATGCGAATTTTAAAACAAAAAGTGGCCATTGTAAAAAAATAATTGTAAATTCATAATTGTGGAGTTATGGAGCTAGAAAACCTGCTGCAGTGTTAGCAAGTGCAAAAAACTATACGAAAAACTTATAATGAATTTGATATATCGTGTTCAGTACGTACCTATTCCCAATTATACGGAACCTGTCTTTCTGGCGTACTTTTTAAACATTGCTCAAAGAAGCTTAATAAGGCTTAAGGCCAAAATTCTTAATGTTAAAATCAACTCTTAATGTACGAATATTGACATTGCAAAATTTAACAAATTGGTTATGTATATTTAAATAAACTGAAGGAAACGTCTCCAAAAAATCTAAAACTTTAGAAAAAGAACACATGCTAAAATTAATTTTTGACGTTTTTTATAATTTGTTCTTAATAACCAAGGTAAGCAAAGGTTTTAAATTTATAGAAAACTACCCCATCGGTCGCACTAGTTTTTGGAATATCTGAGGCGAAGAAAACATGAATTTCTGGAGTTGCAAATGTTGAAGACCTCAAATAAAAAATTTAATCGCTATCCCAGGATAAAAACAAAGAAAAAAAGAATTTTTACGGTTGTGGATAATGATCAAAATTTATTTTTAAAAATAATTAGACAATATATAACACTGAGACCACAGCATACAAAACACATACGATTCTTTGTACACTATCGAAACAATAAATTTCATTACAAACCCTGTGAACATTAACGCATTTGTCAAAATACCATGTAGAGTTGCGCAGTTTCTAAAACAAGATCAGCCACAGCTATATACAGAACATTGCTTCCGCAGATCTTTTGCTTCAATATTGTCGGATTCAGGAGCAGATTTTGCAGCAATAAAGAGACTTGGGGGCTGAAAATCAACCAGTGTTGCAGAGGCATACATTGAGGATTCAACCAAAATAAAGAAAACGCTTGTAAACAATTATTTTGCGCAATCTCTGTTCAAAAGACGCGCCAACCACCACCATTCCGCCGCGTGACAGAGGCGGCGCAGCGAAGACATGCATTGCAACTCGATGCATGAATGAAACAGCATGTTGAAATATAGTTTAGTTAAAAATGTTACAAATGTTGTATTAAGTTTGTATGCAGAAAATACGTTCATTTTACAAATAAATACAGTTCACTAATAGTTAATGATTTATCGAACATTTTGATCCATCGAAGCCGGATCCACGTGTCCTGGAGGAACGAGGAGCCTGTGATTGGAACTGGATTGGGGTTGGTTGTCGTGAAGTTGAAGTCGGAAAATTATTAACAAGAACGCTCGGCGTGGGAAAATCCTGCAGGCTGGGGTTCGTACTTGGAAGTTTGGTTTGGAATTTCGATAGCAACCAGAAACGGGGGAGCGTCTGTGGAACACATCAGAAACAAGATAAGTCCTATTTTACCTTCCTTTATTGCTAATGTTAACGTACTTAACGATTTGTTGAATAAAAGTAAGATTTGTTACGGTTAGTAATCGTTTTGGTAGAAATCGTAGAGGTAATCGTAAATTTGTTAAGATGGCGGAATCGGAAATTACGTACATGACAAAAATGGATGTCGATGCGTTCATTAAAAGACGCGCGACAATTAAAAGCTCATTGACGCGGTTTGAAACTTATTTAAGTAAATTTACCGGCAGCGATAATATTTTAAATTTAAAGAGTCGTTTAAGTGATGCTAAAACCATATTAGAGAAATATGATGCAATACAGAGTCAGATAGAGGATGCTGATCCCGACACTGACTACGAAACAGAAAGATCGCTTTTTGAAAATAGGTATTACGACGTGATAGCTTCTGCCGAGGCAAAAATAAATTCATGTTTGGGTGATTTGTCTTTTGTGAGCAACGCGTCGATTTCTGTCAATAATAGCGATAACCATATTGAAAGGCGTGTTAAATTACCAACTATTTCCATTGTAAAGTTCGATGGTAGTTATCAAAGTTGGACTCGTTTTCGTGATAGCTTTAAAACATTGATTCATCATAACACCGATTTGAGCAGCGTTCAAAAATTTTGTATCTTCAATCTAGTTTATCGGGTAAGGCCGCTGAAACAATCAGCGCTTTAGAAATATCGGACCGCAACTATGAAGTAGCGTGGAATATTTTGTGCGAAAGATTTGAAAACAAACGGATGATTGTTTTTGAACACATTAGGGGAATTGTAGATATGACGACCTTGCAAAAGGAAAGCTCTATTGGTTTGCGTCATTTATTAGACGAATACTTTAAACATACACGCGCATTGAACGCTTTACAAATAGATGTTTCTTCGTGGGGTATTTTGTTATTGCATTTGATTACGGCTAAATTCGATATCGCAACGCGTAAATTGTGGGAAACTGAAATGAATAAGAGACCTAAAGAATTGCCGACGTTAGAAAATTTGGAAGAGTTTTTAAAGGCAAGGTGTGACTTATTAGAAGCGGTTTCTGCGTGCGCGGATAAGACTAAAATTCAGCCGAAAGCGGTTGCTAATCATTCGGTGTTGAAATGTGTAATGTGTAAGGGATCACATTACATTTATCAATGTAAAAATTTTCTTTCCTTGAATGTCGAAGCAAAGCGCGAGGAAGAAAAAATTAAATTTGTGTTTTAATTGTCTTGGTAGCGGTCATTCTGTAAAAATTGCCGATATAGGTCGTGTAAGATTTGTCATCGGAAACATAATGAGTTATTGCATTTTGAACCTCAAGGTGATAAAGCGGGAACGACGAATTGTGAGACGGGAACTGTCGCTATCACTGACATTCCACAACCGCGGCTGGACGATACAAATACGGACAGCGATGACGCGATGTTGCAGGTGTCGGGTTGCGCCACCGATAACAAGAGCGAATACAGTCGGGGTAAAAATAATTTTATTAGCGACTGTAAAAATATTAGTTTTTGAAACAATAATGAACCTGTTGTAGCGCGCGCATTACTGGATACTGGTTCAAGCGCGAATTACGTTAGCAAAAACTTTGTAAACAAGTTAAACATTGAACTTAAACACATTTCTGCTATGCATATTGCGGGCGTGAATAATTCATCTTCAATTGTAAATACGGAAATCGTGGCCACAATAAAGTCTAGATGGGGTGATTTTAAGACGCGAACAAGGTTTCTCGTAGTGGGAAGGGTAACGGAAAATTTACCACTGGTTTCATTTGATAGGGATGGCTGGAACATTCCTACGGGAATTTGTTTAGCCGACGATAGTTTTAATTTATCAAATGAAATTGATATCTTACTTGGTGCGCAAATTTTTACGATGTAATTTTAAAGGAATCATACGCGAAAAAGAGTTTGTGTTGCGGGAAACCGTTTTTGGATGGGTTGCTGTGGGCGCCGTAGATTGGGAAAATTCAGTAGCTACCAACGAACTTTGTTGTTTAGCTAGGGCCGGTAATAACGAATTAGAAAAAAGATGAATGTGAGGCTTCTTTGAGGCTACAACCTTGCGGGATTCAAACGGCAGATTTGTTGTTAGTTATCCGGTTAATGAGAATTTGCGGTACTTAAAAATAATTTTGAAGCGTCTCTATCACAATTTTTGAATTTAGAGGTCAGATTGAGGAAAAACTGTGAGCTTAGAGGGCAGTACGTGGCCTTTATGAGCGAATATTTGCGTTTAGGCATATGGAAAAACTTTGTGAATTGAATTCTCATGAGATTAGTGCCTTTATTCGAGAAGGTCAGGAGGCGGACGGTTTGCGTTGCTTTTATGTGCCGCATCACCCCGTTATTAAGGCCGATTCTAGTACTACTAAACTAAGGGTAGTTTTTAACGGAAGCGCAAAGGCAAATAAAGGTCGACTTTCATTAAATGACTGCCTTAAAATGGGCCGGTGGTACAGAGTGAATTATTTAAAATATTGTTAAGATTTAGAAGGCACGAGATCGTATTAACTGCGGACATGGAAAAAATGTACCGTCAGATTTGGGTTAGTGAAAAGGATCGCGAACTTCAACGCATTATTTGGCGAGAAAGTACGGACGCACCGTTGGCGATATATCGTTTAAAGACCATAACGTATGGACTTAAACCATCGGGTTATTTAGCAACGCGGTGTATTAAACAATTAGCGGTTGATGCGGCAGAGGAAGCGCCAGAAGCAACAAATAGCTTACTTGAGGACACGTACATGGACGATTTAATCACGGGATGCGACACGGTGCAGCAGGCGATGCGGTTAAAGATTCAAATTGACGCTATTTTAAATAGCGCCGGTATAGGTTTGCGCAAATGGAGGAGCAACTCCTTTCAGTTTTTAGATTACTGCAAATCAATGTCTGCTGAAACTAAACATTTCATTAAAAATGACAGTGAGACTAAAACATTAGGCATTTATTGGGAGGCTGTGGACGACAGTTTTCATTATTTCATTGATTTCCCATTTACTGAAACAATTACCAAACGTTAGGCATTGTCAGTGGTGTCCCAGTTGTTCGATCCCTTAGGACTTGTTGGTCCGATTGTGGTGGTGGCAAAATTATTTGTTCAGCATCTCTGGTCGCAAGGTCTGCATTGGGATGAGAAATTGACTCCTGAATTGCAAATAAGTTGGGAGCAGTTGCGAAGGCATTTGCTTGGTGTAAATCACTTAAAAATTCCTAGAAAAAATTATTGTTCTCCGATGCCAGTTTAAGGGCCTTTGGTTGTGCAATTTATTGCAGGAGCGTAGACAATCTCGGCAGGGTCACAGTGAGATTGATCTGGGCCAAATCACGATTGGCTCCCTTGCAAAAAAAGGGTAGAGCGCACATTACGTTACCTCGTCTAGAACTCAACGGCGCCTTGCTTCTAGCTGAAAACATTCATTTAGTTGCGAAAGAGGTAGGCTTGTAGCTTCATTGTTGGACAGATTCTACAATTGTTCTTTCGTGGTTAAAAAAAATCTCCAGATACATGGAAGCCCTATGTAGCGAACCGAGTGGAACGCATTCAAAGGTTAACGGATAGGTATCAGTGGCGACATGTCAGCTCGCGCGATAACCCTGCGGATCTCATAAGTCGGGGGCGGATGTTCGAGAGATCATAAATTCAATTTGGTTTGAAGGTCCTTCTTGGTTGAAGGAAAAGGTTAAGGATTGGCCCACGCTTGATGCTATTCCTGATGAATTTGTGCTTCTCGAGCAAAGAAATATTGAATCGAGCAACGTTGCAACTGAAAGGTTTGAGTTGTTTGTTAGATTTTCTACTCTTAAAAATTAATCGTGTAGTTGCTTGGTGTTGGCGTTTCATCAACAACGTTAGTGGAGGAAGAGAGAAAATTTTAGATTCTACTTTAACACGTGAGGAGTTGGACAACACGTTAAAGTGTTTACTGAAAATAGCTCAAAAGGAATCTTTTTCTAATGAAATTGAGTGCTTAAGTAAAGGTAGGGCAGTTATTAAGGCTAGCAAAATTTTGGCGCTGGACCCTTTTCTTGATGATTTTGGGTTGATACGCGTAGGAGGACGAATTATAAAGGGGGTCACAATTTTGATAAGTGTCATCCTGTCATTTTACCCAAGGATCATGCACTGACTCAATTGATTATAAAACATGAACACTGGAAGAATCTTCATGCGGGTCCTCATTTCTTGTTGGCTGAAATTCGCGAAAGGTATTGGCCTATATCTGGTTTGACGGTCGTTAAGCGTATAATTCGCAAGTGTGTCGTTTGTATTAGGTTCAACGCGAGAACTCTTCTTCAAAAAATGGGAAATTTACCTAAAATAGGTTAGTCCCGTCGTTTCCGTTTCAATTTACAAATGTAGACTATTGTGGTCCATTTGACATAAAAGAGAGAGCGGCTCGCAATAGAAAAACCATCAAAACATACGTTTGCATTTTTATATGTCAGAGTACAAAGGCCATTCACTTAGAGGTGGCGACTGGTCTTTCTGCTTCGGCGTTTTTAAACTGTTTTGTTAGATTTGTGAGCAGACGGGGTCTCTGTTCTGAAATAATTAGTGATAATGCTACTAATTTTGTTGCTGCCGATAAATACTTAAAAAGCATACACATAGAACTACAACGTAATCAACTCGCGGAAGGGTTTAAAAACTATTTAGCCGAAAATAAAATTACTTGGCGGTTTCTACCAAAACGGTCGCCTCATTTTGGGGACTGCACGAAAGTGCTGTAAAATTATTTAAATCACATTTTCGTAAGATATTATTTTTACATAAGACGTTAACATTTGAAAATATGAGTACTATTGTTAGCCAAATTGAAGCTATCCTGAATTCAAGGCCTTTAATTCCCTTGTCCTCTGATCCTCATGATGTGACAGCCTTGACTCCCGGACACTTCCTGATTGGACGAAGATTAGATTCGGTTGCAGAACATTCCTTGGATGGTATACCACTAAACCGTTTGGACAACTATCAACTCATGCGAAAAATTATCAGCAGTTTCTGGAACGAGTGGTCAAGGCAATACTTGTCAACGTTACAACCGAGAAGCAAGTGGAGAACAACTCTGGCGAATTCTCTAAAAGTAGGGATTTGGTTATATTACGCGATCCCAACTTGGCCCCTCAACATTGGCGTTTAGCTCGTGTGACGGGACTTCGACCTGGAAGAGATGGGCTTCTGCGAGTGGTCGACCTATATACAACTACTGGTGATACCTCTAGAGCAATTACAGAGGTCGTTCCGCTAGTAGCCTGTGACGACCCAAATACTGAAGTTACTACTTCAGCGGGGTAGATGTTCAAAAGACGCGCCAACCACCACCATTCCGCCGCGTGACAGAGGCGGCGCAGCGAAGACATGCATTTGCAACTCGATGCATGAATAAAACAGCATGTTGAAATATAGTTTAGTTAAAAATGTTACAAATGTTGTATTAAGTTTGTATGCAGAAAATACGTTCATTTTACAAATAAATACAGTTCACTAATAGTTAATGATTTATCGAACATTTTGCTTCTTCCAAACTCCCAACTTACATTAACATGACCTTAAACAACTGTAAAACATCCAAAATAATTTAAACCTCAATATATAAATCCTGACGTTTACAATACAAGCAATGCATCTGTTTCGTTCTTAAATTTGAACAATTGTAATATTAATAATATTATTATAAATAACTAAAAATGATTACATACAAGATTTAAATAAATAAATGTGAAAGAATGTAAGTGGTGATTCCTTGTCAAAGAATAATGTGGGTTTTTCCCTACTAATGCTATTAATTACTGATATGGTAACGTAGTTATTAGCTTAGAAGTGGGGGGTCCAGAAGAAATCTGCTTTCGTGAATTTAATTTGGGATGTCATAATTAAGAAAATTAGTCGATAGACAGTTGGAGTCACTAAACTAAACATACACAAATGTGAAATGAACCTTAAACATGTATGAAGTAACATAATTTATTAAATAAAACATATATCATCGCATTTAAAACAATAAACAAAATACAAATGATCAACTTTGAATCTATACAGGTAAATTCATATTTGTCACAAAAATTTTTATAATGTTGTCTTACTAATCACGTAACTTTTAATTACAAAATGTTAATTACCTAGACACACAAAAGAAAAAAACATTGTTTTTCCAACGAACACTATAAAAACTTTAGATTTCGTAGTCATAAACCACTTGAGAAAATTTATCATACCTAAACATCTGCAGAAAATCATTTCGTTACTAGTAACGGTATATATACCCCAATCGATTGAATGTAGTTGCAAAAGCTGATTGGTTGCTCGTTTTGATTTGAAACTGGCATTTATCTAACTGAAAATCTGTCAAAACAACGTCTACACTTTAAATAAGGCATTTTAATGCGCTGTCAGATAGCTGTCAAAGATCTTTAAAAATGGCTACTGTAGGGCAAACTTACGTAGAGTTAGATGGATTTTATCATTGAGTTATAGGATTTTAATATAGTTTATATGTTTAATTGATTTGTAATGTACCGTAATGCCAGCATTTGGTCGTGTAGTGAACTGTGGCAGTAGTGGAAATCGTGACAGTGTTAAGTTTTTTAGAATCCCTGTTATTTGTAATTTTATACATAAACTGAGTGAAAATACTCTTTAACTTAAATAAAATGACCACTAAAAGTACAAAAAAAAACAACATAAATTACTAACATTCGAATGAAAACAAAGATTTGTTTGCCCTACAGACGCCATTTTGACAAAAGCGTTGAAATGTTCATTATTGAAAATAAAAAATTGTTTGGTTGTCACGAAAACAGCTATATTTTTTTAATTGCCAAACTGACAGTTAAATCTTAAATTTGAATAAAACTCATAGATACTACATACTGGTCGTAGAAAAAGTGTAATGTATTACTTGAGAATAAAATCATGTTTCATTGCTCGGGCTACCACCCTCGCGCAGTTAACATACTCGCATGAAAACTGTGATTTTCTCTTCGTGTACTACCGGGATTCCCAAAGTGGTCCAGGTGGACCCCCAGGGGTCCACGGGAGCCCGATAGGGGTCTACGCTTGCGTGGAAAAAAAATGGGGGTCCACAAATCGTTAACGGGGGTCTATAAAAATGTATTAGGTGACCCGACTTGACTTCTCCTATGAATAAGGGAGACAATAATATATATAGGCAGACAATATTATAAGAAGCTTGACTTCTCCTATGAATATAGGAAGACAATATTATAAGAAGCTCAGCAATTGTTTTTGTAAGAACTTGCATATTCCATATTCAGAAAGAGCGTGTCAAGACTCGCCGATGCCGCGCCGCCCGCCCGCCTAGTTAAAGTCGTGTCTGAACTTGCATGAACTTGTTGGATTTTCTTTAATATAAATACGAATGCGAATGATAAACATTACTCAGTTGTTTCCGGAATTTCAAAAAGAAAGTGTACCTATATAAGTGTTCACCAGTGACGGAAGTAGTTTTCAGACTTTGAAAATTAAAGTGAATTGATATTATTGTTTGCCAGTGTTGGAAAAGTAAGTACCTACCTATCTATTTGTTAGCAACTTGTATCTTAAAAGCCACTTCTATTATGTTTGTTAAATCATTTTAAGATTACTTAACAAACATTTTTTTCATATTTACAGGTAAGTAATTGATACGAAACATGGCTGAATCTAAGAAGAAGTGTCGACAGTACAGTGTTGAATATTTGAAATTTGGTTTTCTTCCATCAAATACAGACAAGCGATTGCCCATGTGTCTTTTATGCAACAAAGTCTTGAGCAATGACTCTATGAAACCATCGAAGCTGGAAGATCATCTAAGAAGGTGTCATCCTGACAAAATAGGTAAGGATTTGAAATATTTCCAAACATTGAAGGAAAAGTATGAAAAGAGACCCACCGTGCATAGTATGTTCGCTTCAACGTCTGAAAGCAACGACGATGGCTTGCGGGCATCTTACAATATCTCATTACTTATAGCAAAATCTGGGAAACCGCATACCATTGGAGAGGAGTTAATTTTGCCTGCTGTTGAAGAGGTCTTAAAACTGTCCTGCACAAATCTTCATTTGACATACTTAAAAGAATTCCTTTGAGTAACAACACTGTACAAAGACGTATTGATGAAATGAGCTCTGATGTTGAAAGTTTCTTGTGTAATTATCTGCAAACAACTCATTTTTCTATTCAACTGGACGAGTCAACTTTACCTGGCAATGAAGCATTATTATTGGCATATGTTCGATTTATCAAAGGCGAACAAATGTTTGAAGAGTTACTATTCGCGAAAACTTTGAAGACTGACACTAAAGGTGAATCAATTTTTAATGTTCTGAATGATTTTTTACGGAAAAATCAATTGCATTCACAAACATTATTTCGGTGGCAACAGATGGAGCTCCTGCCATGGTCGGGCGATATCGTGGGTTTATAAGTCATCTTAAAAGGATTATACCAGAGGTAATTGCAATTCACTGTGTCATCCACCGACAACATCTAGTAGCAAAAAATTGAGTGATAGATTGCACCAAGCGCTTCAATTTGTGATTAATGCAGTTAACAAAATAAGAAGCAATGCATTAAATACGCGCTTATTTGCACAGTTGTGCGAAGAAAATGATGAGGACTTCCAACGATTGCTGCTACATACCGAAGTACGCTGGTTGTCGAAAGGTGCATGTCTATCAAGATTCTATTTGCTTTTCGACTCTGTTTTAGAGTTTCTGAACACTAAAGATCCTGTTTTAAAAGAAAACCTCATGAATTTCAAAGCAGACATTGCGTATTTGACAGATTTGTTCAAAAAATTCAATGACCTCAACCTACAGTTACAAGGGGACAGCCTCAATTTGATAAAAACAAAGAGTGAAATTTCAGCTTTTCTTGGTAAACTGAAACTTATGAAGCAAAATATTGGTCGACGTGAATTTTCCCAGTTTCCAAATTTATCGCAGGTAGAATGCCTCGACGAAGATATTCAGACGTATGTTCAACATTTGATTGCCCTGTATGATGATTTTAAAATCAGATTTGAAGACATTCTGTCGATGGATATACCACCATGGATAATAAATCCATATGATGAAACTGAAGTGGAAAATGTGGTACTGCAAGAAGAGCTACTCGAGCTTAGCACTAATGAGGAGCTCAAAGTAGCATTCAAAAGAGGGTATCAATCATTTTGGCTGCAGGCACAAATACCTGAAAAATATCCAGGACTGTGGGGAATTGTGCAAAATTTCTCATAGCGTTTCCTTCGTCATATCTTGTCGAACGCAGTTTTAGTGCCGTAACAAACTTGTTGACAAAAAACGGAGCAGATTAAATATTACAGAGCGAGGAGATTTACGGTTATACTTAACTAAACTCAAGCCAAATATTGATAATTTGCTGTCAATTCACCAAGTACATCCCTCCCATTAAAATTATAACTCAAAGTTTTGATTATATTGAGACTGTTTTAAAATAATAATCATTATTAGTTTTGATGTTAAATTTTGATTCTACTAAGACTGTTATAACAACATAATTAAAAGTGTAGTAATTTTTGTGTTTGAATAAATAGCTACAAAACAAGAAAATATTTATTTTTACTTTTACCACCTGAAGTGGGAGATTATTGGTTTCTTGTACTGTGAGTCAATCTTAGAATACAAAAAGTAAAGTAGGAATCCAACTGTTGGATGAAGACGCTTTTAGACTGGCTTTGAAACTTAGCTTGAATGACAATACTCACAGCATAATCAAAGCAATATAAATTCTCACCTTTTTTCGAAAACTTTCAACTCATAGTTGATTGAAAAATAGCCACAACACAGATTTACATAGACATATACTTTTTTGGGTTTTGGAAGTAAGTTAGTAAATGTAATAGCTGCAGGGGGTCCACCAGATCCAGCAAAATGTTTAAAGTGGTCTATGAGAAAAAAGTATGGGAACCACTGGTGTACTACAATATACTATCATATAATTTCATTCGTAACTATATCGTATTAAGCCAATAAACTCAAGGTTGCATAAAATCAGAGTTTAACGTTATCATTCATAAATAAATTCGCAACGCACACAAAGTGGTTTGATTATAGCGTTAAATGCAAAATCTAGCAGTACGCAAATAAAAGAAACACTTTCGTAAATGCATAAAATTAGTTTGGTATTAAAACCGATTTAATTAGTTTAAGCAACGTATTGCATGTTATCTACGCAAATTCAATTACAAAAAATCGAAATACCTGGTGAACAGCTGTGGTTATCCAGAAAGTCAGGAAGTCGATGTAACGATGCGTTATATTTTTAAGTATCCCACCGTCATTGAATTAATTAGAGTAATTAATTTTTAGGATAAGGCCGAGTTTGTTATGTATTTAACTGTTATTAATGTGTTACGTATTATCAATTGTGAACCCAAAGCAAAGTACGATAACCCCCGCTTAAGCTTTCGTACGCACGCAGTCCCATCCCGTAAGCTAGTTGCCCCGTTTAAGCTAGGCTTTATAAAAGCGTGAGCTTTTGCGTTAAATAGGCAGTTAGTGCAGAATACCTGTTCCGCCTGGTTCTGCCGTGAAAACTAAGTAAGTCTGCCTTTTATTTCTATTTTAAACCGCCAAAGATACAGCTTTGGCTGTTCTCTCCCCGACCGCTTTATGTTCCCTTAACTGTTTTTTTCCTATCCGTGTGTTGTATTTGGGGTAACGCATTTTTGCGCCTTGAATACACCACTCAAACAGTTGTCCAGGTTAGCATAGCGCATTTTCGTGTGCCAACCTGGCCATTCCTTTCCTTTTCCTATCCGTGTGTTGTATTTGGGGTGACGCATTTTCGCGCCTTAAGTACACCACTCAAACAGTTGTCCAGGTTGGCACAGCGCATTTTCGTGTGTCAACTTGGACATTCCGCTTTATTATTCCTATCGGTGTGTTGTATTTGGAGTGACGCATTTTCGCGCCTTGAATACACCACTCAAGCAATTGCCCGGGTCGATATAGCGCATTTTCGTGTGTCGACTCGGTCACTCACAGTAACTACCGTATCACTTAACTGATCGCCGTTCTGCTTACATTACCGAAACCCTCACCCCTATAACCGTCAAATCCGCTGACTGCTTTTGGGTTGCCTGGTATGTGCTTACTTTACTAAATGCTGTTTTGTTTTTGTGAAACTAATAGTAACTTGTTTCATGTTAAATAAAGAAGTCTTGAGTTTTAGTGTATTCTCTTTATTTCGCCGAACTGCTTCCCGTTAGACGATCAGGATACTGGAATTTTTAACCCCATTGTAGCTGCCCGACAAGCAAACGGAGAGTAAACTTCGTCATCAAATCTGGCGCCCAAGGTCCGTCCGCTTTTGTTACTTACAGAAACCAACCGAATTGGGAAGCAAGCGTCACATCTTCTCCCGCCATATGCATCCGTCGGAGAAGGGGTCATGCGGTAAAAACAAAACGGACACGCATGCGCAGTTGGAAGCGTTAACCTTTTACAACTAACATCCCGTCTCTCAGACCGACATCCCCTCTTTCGGCCCGAATTATGGCTCGTGGCGCGCCGACGTGGTCGAGCCCTAGCTATCTTAATTAAATTCAGTGTTTGACCAGTTCTCGAAGAAGCGGTGTTTTTAAGCATTTTTACTGATTTTAACGCGATTTGGTCTTACGGACGAATGTTAGCCGTGGTGTTATTTTTTAAAAATATAAGAAAAAGTAGTTTTTTTTAATTGTTTTAGTACAATATCATAGTTTTTTTTTGCCGGACCAGCAAAACCATATTTTTGACCTGGTTGGTCTACTGGACGGACGTTAGCTGTGTTTTTTTTTAATTATAAGGTAAGGTATTATAATTTTATTTATTTTGCTAAAATTGTATGGTAAATTACTGTTTATCTTATAGATGAGCTACGAACGTGAGCAAGGAACGACTTCGGAAGTTCCGATTTAGAAGACAACGTAGAGGTGCGCGATGAAGATTCCGAGTCAAAACAAGAGTTCGAACCAGAATTATCAGAAAACGAAACTTAGATCTAGGCCCTTCTCCAAGTAAAAAGATAAAGTCTATGGATCCTTTCTTTACTGGAAAGGATCAGCTAACAAAATGAAATAAACACCCTCTTAACCAGAACGTTAAAACTAGGGCAAAAAATATTATTCTTCACTTGCCAGGAGTAAAGAACCAGCGCGTACTTCAGAAGGTATTTTGGATATTTGTGCTTCTTTGCCGAAGAATTAATCAATATAATTGTCGAATCTACAAATTTACTTATAAGCCAGCAGCAGTTTTCCTCTCAGTATTGAACAGCCACTACAACAGATAAAATAGAAATAAAAGCGTTGCTAGGATTGTTATACCTTGCAGCTGTACGGAAAACGAACCATGTAAATGCCGAAGATTTATGGAAAACTAACGCCACGTCGATTGAATTATTTAGATTGACAATGTCAAGAGAACGATTCAAATTTTTGCTAAGAAATTTGAGATTTGATAATAAAAATACCTGTTCTGAGAGGCAAAAGACAGATAAGCGGTCAGCAATACGAGAACTATTTAAATTGTTTGTATCCAACTGCAAACAAAATTTTACGCGATCCGGGTATACTACAGTAAACGAAATGCTACCGGGTTTTCGTGGAACTGTAATTATCAGCAGTATATCCCAGTAAGCCCGAAAGGTACGGCATTAAGATATTGGCTTTAGTTGATGCTAAGACGTTTTATACAGTAAACATAGAAGTTTACGTCGGTAAGCAACCCCTGGTCCATTTTGTTTGGAGAACACTGGTAAAGTATTAGTTGAGCGCCTGATACAACCCATAATCAATTCAGGAAGAAACGTTACCATGGACAATTGGTTCACCAGCTTACCATTATGTAAAAGTCTGTTGTAAAAAAAAATTAACAATGGTCGGTACTATAAAGAAGAATAAACGGGAACTACCGACGGAATTTGTGGCAAGTGTTAGACCAGTTGGATCAAGTATGTTCGGCTTTGAAGAAAATTGTACATTAGTATCCTACCGAAAAAGGGTAAAAATGTTTTACTCATATCAAGCATGCATGAAGACGCCAGCTTAGATGAAGATACAAAGGAAACCAGAAATTATTATGTCGTACAATAAAACAAAGAGCGGCGTTGATACGGTCGATCAATTATGTGCATACTACAACTGCGCCAGGAGTACAAGAAGGTGGCCTATGTTAATTTTTTATCGTATACTAAATATAGCTGCCATAAACGCATTTGCAGTTTAAAACTTCAAAATCCCAACTCAACAATGGTCCGAAGAAATTTCCTAGAAACACTTGTGATGGAATTGTTAGCCGATCATCTGAAAAGGCGTGCAACCATTCAACAAGTGCCGCATTTGTTTCGACTGCAAATGATTGAAATTTACAATATACTTTAATTTACAATGTGTTTTTGTAGCTCAAAAAAAATCGAAAAACAAAATACAAATGTTATGAGTGTAGCAAATTTTATGTTTGGAACATGTTACTTCAATTTGTAAATACTGTGGAAATGGTAACACGGAAAACACTGAAGAAGACTAATTTTAGATTTTGTAACTTTTATTATAATTTTAATAATATAAATAAATAAACATAAAACTAATTTTAGGTTTTGTAACTTTTATTATGATTTTAATAATATAAATAAATAAACATAATACTTATTATTTGTTTTAAAAATTAACTTTTCAAAGTAATAAGTACAAAAAAGACGTTTTGGAGTTCGTCCCATAGACCGATGTTAGCCTCAATGTTATAAAAATCATGTTAGCTGTTAAGAGTTAAGGGTATGAAACCATCAAAAATTGTTCCAATTATTTTTAAGAATTGTGCCCAAAGCACGTCGCCAAAAAAATTCTTATTAATACTAAAGCACCTGTATGGGAGTGTCGCAACAAATTTTATGCATAAAAGTAACGGAAATTCTTTATAAACCGCAATTGCAAACTTGTGTAAAACTAAATAAAATTCAGAAATAAATTGGAAATACTCAGTATTCTGAATGAAGATTTTAAATACCGGCCAACAAAACAACCTGAGTCAAAACCCACTTAAAACGCTTCAAAAAGTACTTAAAAATGTTTTGTGATATTCTCACATCTATTGAAGAGTCGACTAACATCAATACTGCAACAGGAGTTTCTTTTATGTAAAACGCACGTACTGTCCACAAAATCCTAAAATGAACGAGAAAAATACTGCACTCATTTCTGCCAACAGTTTCGAAACAAGGTGTAACCAAAAAAATCAATGGGATCTATCAATGAACAAGTTTTCTATTTAACGAAAACAAAATTGGAAAACAAACGATGTTAATTACGTAAACAATTCAGTAAAAGTGAGAATTCTTAAGAGAAAACGTGCATGCTAAATCGAATTAAAAACGTAATTTGACGGTCAAGGTCGAAAACTGAAACTGCAAAAACAAAATTCTAGCAATAGTAAACGTATTTAATCAATACAAATCAAAGGTTACAAGCAACAAAGATTGCAATTCTTTACATTTTCCCTATCTTAAAATGAAAAAGGAACCAGAAGGAATAAATATTCTTCAAAGAAAATTTACAGGTATGTTTAATTTACGAAAAGGCAACAATTTCCTATTCTGAATAAAGAAAATTATGAGTTCATTTTTTACACCTATTACCATTGCTTGACTGCAAAAATTTCAGTGCTGGCGTTTGTATGAAACGCATATTTAGAATAATAAAGCATTATAATGTAAGGACATTAAAATCATTTTACGTATTCGGAATATTACTACTCATACATATTGCACAAATGTTGCAACGTTTTTCGAAAACAAAATTAAAAGTAAACAATTTTAAACAACAGCGAATGGTTGTAAAAACAATAACAGAATTGATTTGATTAATGACGCAAACAAACTATAAAGTAAGTTACTTAGAAACTTTTGAACAATTATCATTTCTTTGTAACAAAGCAAACATATTAAAATATACTGAACAAGAATGAATAGTAATACTAATAGTAATAATACTGATATTTATTATTGGTGTTTGACTTTGAGTTTAAAAGCAATGCAATGAAGTTAGTTAGGCAATTAAAGAAACGTTGAGTTAGGTATTTATATACTTTTTGTGATTTTAAAGTCTGTAATATTTATTGTCAAAGTTTTCGTTGTGTATAGTATTATAATCATGTATGTCAGAATGTTTTAGGAAAACAGATAAATTTTGTTTAGCGTAACATACGCAGTGGAATATAAACTAAAATGGAAAGAGCACATGTTCTATGAAAGCTAACCTACAAGTTGCCCTGTAGTGGAGAATAAAATAATTCTAATTGCTTTTACCCTGCAAAATAAATACAATAATTCAAAAGAAATTTGTTAATACCAACAAATATAAAAGATTTTAACAAATGCATAATTTGCCAAAGATTAACAATCGAGAGCATTTGTTACGATACGGTTCATTCATTTTAATTTTAAATTAATATAAAAAAATTGTTTAATTTTTCATTTAGTACAGTATTAAATAATATCACTTTCAAAAAGCAGTTAACCTAATGTACCATTTGACAAACAAAATCAGGACACTTTGGTTCTACAAGTTAAGATTTAAAATTATTAACCCTGGCCTTCCTACATTGTTTCAATCTAACAAAGAATAGAGTTAACAGTTCAAGTAAACTTTAATGTACGGATATTTTTGTTTTCTTGTATAAATCCTGTTTTCGATGCTACAATTACCACGTTTATTTTTAACATTCAAGGAATAAGTTTAATATTTTAATCTATTTGTTCTAATTTTATTTTTAGATTTTTATCAATTTCTCTAGAAAGAGTCTAAAACTTAATTCTCACTATTTTAGTTGTGGTGAGTCTAATAAAACTTTATTTAACAAGAAAGTGAAATATTCTGAAAAAATTAATTTTTAATTGTGAAAATAAACAGATGCTCCAATAAACAATAATTTAATTATAACATTAAAAATTCATCAAAATTTCAAAAACATAACAAAATTAAAAGGAATTGCTTTATTAGCAATTAGGTATTATTTTAACGCCATCATTAACAGTTATTTGATTTAATTATGGTATTAATACATTGCCATACAGAGAGATAAATTTCACCACATAATCATAAATTATCACAAAAAGAAAATGTTTTACTGTTAAACACAGGAAATTACTATAGTTTTAAAAATAACAAAACAACAATGAAAAGAAGGAATTACAACAAGTAGCAGCTTGTAAAGTTTAGGACTTAAAAAATTGAATAATAATAAAAAAAAAATTATGTATAATTACCCTTAAAGGTAAACGACTTGTTAAACCGCTGTTTTTCTTTGTACGCTTTTGCTCTCGTAATATGTCGGAAATAATAAAGTAAAAGCGTGGCAGAGACACTTGTGTTATTAACCGTGTGTGTTACTTGAGGTATGTACAATCTGTTTTAAATAATTTTGGGGATAGTTTAATTTGATGTATATCTAATTTTGCGTTTCGTGCGTTATAGTATTTAATTTTTAAGTTCATTTAAACCCCAACATAGTAAAATTAAATAATTAGGAATCGCTAACTTAGTTTTTTTGTCTGGAAAATTATTGCTTAGGGCATTGTCTCGCACATATTTTTTTGTTTAACGCATTTATCAACCGTTATGTCATCGATTTCTCCAATGCTTTTTCCCATTTTATTAAAGATGAATTTAAATTGAGTTTATATCTAATTCTATGGGAAGCAATCAATAATGTAACGTTTAACAATGATTAATTCAGATTGTAAAATAATCACTTTCGCCGGTGCATAAGAACCTGAATCGGGCATTTTCATTCTATTTTTAGAACATATGAAGAAGATCTTTTGAAACAATGTAATAAGATGTAAATGTAACTAATTTATGGTTTGTTTTAAAATGTTGTTTACATCCACTTAGGTTAAATTAGCATGCGTAACATTAAGAATTAGTAAATACGTGCGTTTATATTCAAGTACAATACACAGAAAATTAACGTAGTATACAATGGGTCAATTTCAATTTAAGAAAGTAGGTACTACATAATTTATTATGTTTGTTTGCAGTTTTACTCATGAGTGATGTCAAGTAATGTTTGACGAGAACTTATTAAGCTAACGAACGGGAAGCTTAGCTTGTCCGTGGGTTAATTCGGTACTTTACTCATGATTTCGTTTTTACGTTAATTCTAATCTTTTATAAGGAGAGAAACGCTTCTGAATGATCGCTTCTACCAATGTCGTTTTATACACTTAATCAACATTATTACAAATTAATACTAAGGTGGGTAAAGTTTAGAATGTTAAAGGTTTAGTGGTTTTCCTAATCCTTAAAGTAAATGTTTTGTTAAGACGAACCAATCCACAATTGTTTACGGTTTTGTCATCACACTATGCAGGTTTATAGTGACCTTCTGGGGCACCATACATAACACTTACATCACAATACAATATAAAAGATACGATACAAATAAATAAATAAATGCAGAAATTAAATATTAAATGTTATTGTGGTTTGCATGCGAGTTTTATTAGAATTTATTGGTCTATAATTTATTATCCAAAGTAAATTAGTTCCCATTCAATCCGAACTATGCAAATTTCTGTAGAGTAATTAAAAATAATTACAACGTAGGATCGTTTTTATTTCATTTATTTAACATACACAATTTTGTTTTGTTAAGGCCAAAATTTATTAACTTTATATTTAAAAATAGGTTACTGACTTCTAATTTATGTACTACAACATATCTGTGGCAAGAAGTCAAAGGGGTTATCTAAAGAATACGTGTTTTACAGGAAAGAGAAAAACGTTTTCAACTTCCTAATTTACAATCCTCACCAAAATATTTCATCTTGTATTACTTGAATTAGTTAACTCAGGTGTTAAGACTATTATTAACAAGTTTATTGTACCAAAAGTTTAATATTTAAATAATAAATTAATTTTAATAATAGTTAATTTAATTTATTTTATTAACTTGATTCTGACAAAAGATGTAAGTTTAGATAACTTCAACGTGATAGTTTCTTTAGTGTCTGACAAAGGTTATAAGTAAACTTATGGCTTTTTCGGAAATATTAAAACTACTTAGCTGATAAAAAATTTATATCTTCAGATGTTGAACTTTATTATGACAATAAAAATTATAAATTTTAGAAAAGATAAACGGTTAGCATTTCAAATTAAAATTCTTCGTCCGTAAAAATAACTGTCCAATGTCTGGATCTACATCTCTGCCATCATCAGTAAGAGCTTTTGAAATTTTTGTAGAAAGGCTTAGCACTTTCGTCGATTAATTCTAAGATTTCCAACAAGTTAACTTTTTTTTCTTCTCAATTTGTCTGTCAGAATCATATAGAATATTCAAACCAATACTTGCAGATGAATGTGAACTTTTCCGTTTTAAATTTATTGTTTCAAACTAAACTGTCTTTTTCTAAGTTGTTTTTAAATTTAACAATTCCAAAGTCTTTCTCATATTTTAACCATTTTACTGGCCTCCATGAAAACTTCTCTTTTGATTCCTGACATTTTCTGTTTTACAAGTGGTCGCTTTTAACAGGACCGCAAAATCAAAAAATCTTCCCTTTTCATTTCAATTACAGTAGAATTTGTTTCCGTCACACTGTTGATTTGATTTAGTTTGAACCACTTTTTAGCTACCCTTCTAGTCGTACAAGGTTGTACCAATCCCTGGGGAGATGTATATATTAAAAGAACTTCTTTTTTAGTTTTTCTATGATGGCATGGTCAGAATCACATTCCATGTGTGTATGACCTGGTATAATAAATTTATGTTCAATTGTTTTAGTTGTTTTGCTTTCGGACACTACATAAGAAAGCATGGCAGTGACATAGGAATTTTATTTTGTCCTCCGCATGTATCACTATAGCAAATACTTTAACATGTTCAGTTTCTTTCAAACTTGTTAAATAATTATAAAGACAAGCAATTTCATTTGCACCTCCAGGCACCAATAACTTCGTGCCACATATAAAATGAAAAAGATTTTTTGAGTTACGCAGTCATGAATAGTAAGGTTGTACGTATGAAGTTGCCTTTTATAGGAGACTTTTCCAGTTGTAAGATATGGAGTCGGTAAAACTTGTTGTAAATCAAAACTATAACTCTAGTTTTGGAGAGCTCTCACAAAATATTTTGTCCTGTCTTTTGCGATCATATGCTCTCTCAGCTTCTGCGCGTGATGTTAAACTTAATTGGTCTCTTAAATTGTCTCTGGTCTCTTGATTGGAACAACTCTCGAATTTTCATGTGAAGAACATCACACGTGTTACACGTATCAGTACTAGACTTTTAAATTTTAGATTTAATTTATCAACAGTTTGCAGTATATTTTTATTGAAACAGGTTTTATACCGTTGTTTCTTGCTCATCGAGCAGAGATTGTACATTTTAGATTTTGTTAAATCTGAAGGCAAGTATTTTTGTCCGTATGTCTTCTAGAGTAATGTAGGATTCGTAAGTAGGAAATCCATTAATGTGATCAATGACCAATTTTAAAGAAACTTCAGAGATTTTGTGACTTGGCGCATGTTTACCGCGTTTGTCACATTCTGGTATGCCCGCAATATGTGATGCAAGTTTTTCTTGGTTACGGAACAAAATAAATTTATTAGTTTCGTTAAAAGTTGCAGAAAAAGCGCTCTTTGCAGACTTGTATTCTTTCATTATTTATATCTAAAAAATATGAAAAAAGTTTTTCTCTGTTTTTAGATTTAGTAGAATGTAGTTCTTAGTGTTGCAATTTTTATCTTCACATTTGATTAAACTTGCCACGGCATAAGATACCTTCTCTCGTAGCTTCCCATGTTTTAATGAGTCATTAAATAAATTATTTCTGTGCTGCTTCATCAATAACTTTTTCTTTGCATCTTCTCCTACAGTTGGTTTTTAGAGGTTGTATTTTCCTTTCTCGGACGGAAGCTTCTTATTTTTGCCATAACATAAGCTTTTGCCAGTATTGCGATGAGGCTTTTCTTTCTTGTTTTTGTTTCTTAGAAGTTTTGGTTTGATTCAGAGAAGCTGAAGTCTTTATAGAAATGTTTTTGGGTTTTAGTTGAAGAAATGTCGGTGTTAAAATTATTGTCTTCTTCTGAATCTGAAGATTCTTCGGATTCGTCAATTTGGATCTTTAACACTGTCGTCTGAATCATCAAGAAACGTAAAATTTTGCTCAGATAAATCGTTTTGAAACATTCCGTCAAAGCGATAGAAAGTATTTTTCGTATTTGTAACTGTTAACGTAATTTTCAGAGGTGCCCGTTTCATTTGCGATAGGTGGATAAAAATACATCTGTATCATTATTAGTATATTTTTTCGGTTTTATTGCAATTAGATGGACCTGTAGTTTCGCCTCATTGTCCAAAATTTACATCATTTACTATAGAAAGCCAAAGTACTAATTAAAATTAAAGATTAAAAAAACATTGTACGCATTTTTTATGCGTTTCTATTAAATAAATTACCTACCACATTTAGATAGTAGTAATTGAGTTCAACCTTTGCTCACACCTCGGCTTAAGCTCATCATTTGCACTTTGCACACGCCTTAGAACAGAAGCCAATGCCAAAAGAAAGAAAAATGCGAGAGTTTACTGTTTAATAACCGGGAAGTACTACGATTTATTTCCGAAATGACACGACTACTAATTGATTTATTTAAACTTGGTACCGCTGCAAATGGGTATATGTATAAATAAACCCAAGTGTTTTTTATCAAAAGCCGACAAAGAGACATAACTATATACATACACCTTTTTGTTAGGACGACTTTTACAGAAATTTTGGATTAACTGCAGGATTGTTGACCTATTATGTCGGAACTGATTCCAGGTATTTGTTTTTATAAGTGTACATAAGCTTTATGACGGAAATATCGTGATTATAAAAGTATGTAATATCTCTAGTTATGGCTTTACGACAGAAAAGAAATAGCGAGACAATACCTATTTGCTTGTAGAAAACAGCTCTGTTTATAGAAAGGCAGATAGTCACCACTTTTGTCAGTTTGTAAAGCATAAAAATGCTATCGATTGCTACAATAAACGTATTTTAGGCAAAAATTGAGTTATGCCCTTTTGACTTTCTGCCACAGATATGTTAGTTATGATAATCGTGTTTGTTATAAGAATTTTGCCACATGTTTGTATCACCACAAGCTAGATTCTGCTTATCGAAGAAACGTTTTACTGTTATTACGTTGGTCGGTTCTCAGTGTTTAATGGCAAGCGGTTTGTAGTTCAAATTTAAATACGTTTGCCAACAATTAAGCATATATTTACAAACCGACAAAATAAACCACATTTATTATAATCCCAAAATTAACTTTAGAAGTATATAAGAACTGTGTTGCCAAGAAAAGACATTCTAAATTAAATTGAATTAGTTAAAATTTAGTACACCGCAGTCCATTAAAAACTATTGTAAGTAATTATCAGAGACAATTGCCTAAGAAAGAGATTCGACGAATAGTATATGGCAGACCGCAGTTCGAATTTTTCAAGAGCCAGCTCTTCAGATTCTGACTGTTTTCGTTTTCTTTATAAAATTATGCGTGCATACAAGTGTATTTTTTATTAGTTACTAGTATTTACGAGGTGATTTCGTTAAAGTTTAATGTATGCCAAAATGTTTGAAATTTTTGAAAGATTACACTACCTACCACTCTCCCCAAACAAAAAAATAATAAAAAAAGTTACACTTTTTCTTTATAGAGGAAACATAAACTACATAAATACTATCATTCATTCTTCATTCGTTGCTCACATTCAACTTAAGTAAAAAGCTAACATTCATTTTAAGGTCTGCTTCTCTAAAGAGTATGGTTTAAGATCTTCAACATGTCATACACCTACGTCCTTTTGATCTTTGTTTTTCTAGTTGAGTAGCACAGAGAACAACATATTTTTCTTATTGTACACAAAGTGTACGTTGATTGTAAGTTTTAACACTGCAAATTTGTTAGCTGCTGAAGACAACACCTAATTCTTTTCACACTAAATCTCAACCTAAAATCATTATGTTTATTTTTCGTAAATAATATTAATGAAGGCTTTACTAAAGTTTTAAAAGTACATCTTCAAATAAATCGTTATAGATCTGAAAACTATTCTACATATTTTGCTCAGCTCGTCAGAATTTATTTCTATAACTTGATCACCTACTTTTCCGTAAAAATCTCCAACTACAGGTATTTAATTTCAAACACTAATTGATTAGGGGCTTATTGACGTTACTTTATAAATTGCAGAACAAATAGCAATTTAAACACATGAATGTCTAGCTAGTAACATTTTTCAAAGAAATTTGCTAACTGAAATTGACCCATGTTTAGGACATTTCTTTCCAAAATTACGAACATGACAATTGACAGACGTTACTGTCAGCACTTTGACTTGGCGCATTTTAAATTATTTCAAAAGCAGAAGTGATTGCCCTCAAAGTTTTTTAACTACAATAATAAAAAAAATTGCCATGGTTCCAACTGTATGTATATGTATATATATATATATATATATATACGTATCCATTAGGTTGGGAGCTTAATTAATTTTATTTATTTTTTCAAGTTTGCCGGGCAGAATTCACTTCTACATACCTAAAACGAATGCGAATGAATGAATTTTAGAGATGCTGTACCTAAACGCGCATTAGTTTTTAGGTATGTAGAAGTGATTTCTGGCCGGCGAACTTGAAAAAAATAAAATTAATTAAGCCCCGGCCTAGTGTCCATATTACAGGAGATGTCGTTAGACACACATTTTACCTATGTTCATTGCTCCACGAGAGTTTAAAAGACCAACCGCCTTCTTGTACAGTTGTATACCGCACTTAAGTATACACCTCTGATAAGCTCATAATAAGAGCGAAATGCGCATCAGGTGTTCTTTCGTTACGTAATGTGCTACTGTTTAAGAAATACTGGCTTTCTATTAACACGCCTGTTTAGGCATTTAAAGTTATAGCTTCTGATAACGATAATGCAGTTTAAACGTTCACAGTCGTTACAGTTACCTGTTGGTATTTCTTAGTTTACAATATTTATACGTATCCATACTACACGAGATGTCGTTAGACACACATTTTACTTGACAACATAACTTACCTCAAAGAATTAATTAGAAACTTCTTCACAATTGACCAAGCCAAAACCTTTGTTATGTTATGTTTTAACAAAGATAATGAAATATCTCAAAACTGGTTGGAATTAGGTATAGGGAATACTGATACCAAACGAATTGGCTTAAAAAAATACAGCGAAAAATGTAATAAATACAGGGTGTTCTATTTAGAGTAAGAACTATAAATGATTTAAATTGGCCACGGTGGCAGCTAAGTTTTAAAACACTCTGTATAAAATATCAATGAGTTGGACACATGGAGTTAACGGGCAAGCGCTTGTTGTTTATTAGTTACAATTTCACGTCACTAGCTTCGTAATTAATGGAGATATCGGTATTCAATGTAAACTAGGATTTTTTAAAATTTTTAAAAAATCGAAATATCTCAAAATACTTCATTTTTGGTATAGGACATTGTTCACAAATTTAATCTAAAATTTCATGTAGAATCCGAAAATAAAATAAAAAAATACTAGGTTCCATTTAAAATAACAAAGTTGACGTCTACTTACGGTATAACCGGAAGTGGCACATTAAGGACAATATTATATTTGAACTCGGCGTCATTGAAACCTATAGATTCGTAATTTCGGATTTTTAACATAACTCTATCCGCCATTACTTTTAATCAAAAACTCTTCGCGCCACACCCTGTATGTTAAATGTGTAATTATAAATACTTCACTCATAAAATAAAAAAAAATTACTTTGCGTTACTAACCATACATTTACAATATCATAAATAATAAAAAATATAAAAACTATAGAAAATAATTGGACCCTATTTGTTTGTTTTATCATCGATTTTATGGGATTTGTCAGATTCAATTAGCGTACGTTTAATGTATTTCAAATGGTAGAGCTTGAATTTCCTTCATTGTTTTTAAATTTTATAAAAAAAATGTTTAATAACTGATTTTTTTTTTTTTGTTGGTATTGTCAGATTTCGTCTTTCGTCTTCATAATGTTACTATGAATTTATCTTCAACATTAATTATTATGTCAATCAATTACATGTAGTGTTTCCAACAATTAAATACAGTTTGCATATTCTAATTTAACAATGTTTGTCTTTTCAAACCTGTAACATTGCTTTAAGACGATAATTTTGATACTGTACCTAGTTTTAGACACTTAACACTTTCCTTGTTTGCTTATTTTTAATGTATACAGTTCAAAATTTAATAACATACATTTTTCTACTCCTGTAAAGAATTTTACTGCACTATAATGAAATTTATTTGTGATACAAATTTTTATTATGATACAGATTTAAAACCACTAGAGTTGCAACGTTACATAAATAACAGATGTTATGTTCGTGTTACCCTAATGCTTCAGGATGTTTCTGTTTAAGTAACATAAAAGTTCATCAGGTCTGAATAGTTGTTTAAGTGCATGAACATTAAGATGATGTTTATACGTGGAGTATAAATTTGATATTTTGGAAAAACCTCTACATAAAGAAACGTTTGTTTGACACAAAACGATGACAGAACGAAATGCAAAATGGTGAATAATGGAGAAATCATAGAATTTTACGAAGTAATTCTAAAAAGAGCTAATAATTTTTTTTATAAATTCGTGATAGGAAAAGCTTTTGTGTTCAAAAAAATGTGCAGGATATGAACCTACAAGAAATCACGAGTTCTAAATTGAGAAAAAATAAGAAATATTATTTAAACGAAGCGTTGCTTACAATAAAAGCACCACAGTGTTTATAGATTGCAGGTGGGTAGAATAGTGAATAGTATCGATTTGTCGTATATACGACTTGGTTGGAAGTTATTGTTGTGTCCATATATAAAAACCGACAAAAAAATATGAAAAATGTGCTTCTAAATTATTACAATATATTGATCTTACATTGTTTTGTTTAACATGATAGGTGAGTACCTACTTTTCAGTATTTCGAACACAATTTAATAGCTAGTTTGGCCTCTCTTTTATTTTAAGTTTAAAATTTTCAAAGGAGCAACAATATTTTGCATAGTATGTCTTAATTATCTGTTTTTTATGATTTTGTTTGTTATTTAGTTTTTCTACTATTTTTTGTCATTGTCATCACTAGCATAGATCTTCTGAACCACCATACGGTTACGCCACTAGAATTTCCAGAATAAATTAGAAGAATCGCTGCGTTTTAAGAACTTCATTCGAGAACATTCAATTGTCTTCTAGAATATCATCTTTCAATATAAAACGTCATCATAAATTTAGGGGTCAGTTTGAAGCTATTATTCTTCATGCTAGTTTGAAATACATAAATAAAACGTGTGTAATAGTATTTACACGAATTAACGTAACTGTATGTATAAAATAAACTTAATACTTAATGGTTTGGGAAACGGAGGACTCAACCATCAAGTACTAGTAGCTAACATTATTTATTAGGTTATCTTGGGAATGCATATAATAAAGAAGTATGGGTTCCATTTGGATATGAAGAATGATAAAAATATACGACAAAGAAATTGCGTTCAGTTTGTCCGAGTAGGCATCAGTACGAGTTTTGTTGCAGAAAAATATTAGACTGCCTGGAAGGACTGAGACCGTTGTGATGGGATGCCTGTATGGACGTCTCCGGGCTGGCAGCATTCGCTATATAGAACCGATTGAGACTGACTCGTTACTGATTGGCAAGTCACTGTTAAAGCTTAAAAAGTACCAGTAAAAATCTTAAACGTCAACCCGAAACCTGTTACTGGGTTACTGATTGGCAAGTCACAGGTAAGGGTTAAGAACGTGGTACTAGTAAGAATCATGAACCTGTAACTTTTAAGAAAAATACCACAGTAAGAATGTGTACACCAGTACCTCAAATAGCAAGATGCGAAAACACCATGGTGGGTACACAAAGATGAAATGCCCACAACAACTATTAAACCTGTTGTCATCCTCGTGTCAAGACCTAGACCAGGAGAAACTGAAAGAAGTAAAAATTTGATTAAGAAATACCACGATGTGTTTGCTCTGGAGAGTAATTCCAAAGGAAGAACAGGTATTGTAAAGCACAAAATAAATACTGGAGATGTCCAGCCAATACGTCAGAATCCCAGAAAGCTTCCCCTGGCAAAACGTAAAAAGGCCGAGCAAGTCATCGCAGACATGGAGAAGCAAGAAATACCCTGTGGGCGTCTACAGTGGTACTCGTAAAGAAGATTTTATGTTGATTATCAACAATTGATCAAGGTCATGAAGAAAGACAGCTACCTTCTACCGAGAATTGACGATATAATAGATACCTTGTCAGGCTCAAAATGGTTTTCAATGATTTAAAGAGCGGCTTTTGCCAAGCGAATGTAGATCGGGCAGAAAATAGCTTTTACTATTGGAAATGGTTTGTGGTAAATCACAGTCATGCCCTTCGGGTTGTGCAACGCCTCGGCGACTTTTGAACAAGCTTGGTTTATTTATACGACGTCATTGTGGTTAGTAAGTCGTTCGAAAAACACTAATCAAATCAGAAGAAGGTGTTCCATCGACTGCGTACTGCAAAAGTGAAGTTAAGTAAAAAAATTGCCATATCCTTAGAAAATAGGTACAATATCTAGGACACTTAGTATCGCAAGACGGAGTGCAAGCCGACCCTGAACAGATCAGAGCGGTGCAAGAAGCGGCCAACACTTAGAGACAAGCACGATATAAAGAGTTTCCTTGGGTTGTCTACGTACTACATCAATTTATTTTCGGATTTGCCAACATCGCAAAACCATTAACCAAATTAATCGAAGACGGACGAGAATTTTGATGGGACCAAGACTGCGTAGACGCATTTTTACAGCTTAAGTAATCTCTAATCACCGTGCCAGTTCTGAGTTACTCTCTCGAAGAAGAATAATTTGTGCTGAGACACCGATGTGAGCAACCTGGTTGTAGAAGCAGTACTTACTATCCCAAATTCAAGATGGTCAAGAAAGAGTCATTGGGTTTTTTAGTAAGATTTTGTCAAGACCAGAGACGTACCACTGCCTAACTAGAAGAGAACACCTAGCAGTCGTTAAGTCCGTCGAACATTTCTATAAATACGTATGCGAAGAAAATTCCTAATGAGAACAGGCCATAGTGACCTGAAATGGTTGCTACAATTTAGAAACCTAGAAGGACAAGTCGCCAGATAGATTGAGCGATTGCAAGAATTTATTTATTTATTTAATCGTATGATACATTTTAAATTTTGTATTGTAATGTAAGTGTTATGTATGGTGCCCCAAAGATCAGTATAAACCTGTACAGTGTGGTGACAAAAACCGTGTGCAATTGTGGATTGGTTCGCCTTAGCAAAGCATTTACTTAAAGGTTTAGGTAAACCACTAAAACCTAAAATTCCAACCTTTACCCACCTAGTATCTTTTTTTGTGTTTGTTCTGAAATTGTGTTGTACATTTTCTTAATTATCCGGGAGGGTCTTGATGACCAGGTCCGGAAATCAAAGTGGTAATTCTCAGGAACAACATGTTTTTCTTGTTGCCCATGGAGTACTGTAAGGTACTGCAAGAATATAACTATGAGACAAAACACCGTGCCGGAACAAGCCACCGAAACGCAGACACTCGATTCTTAAGAACTACTAATGGTTGCCTTCTCTCAGTACCGTCGACACTTTCCAAACTTTGTTTTATAAGAATGTCTTCTAGTACCAAGAATTGGGCTCTACATTAATACTTAAACACTCACTTTTTTTCATGTTGGCTTTCGATCTGTCGTCTTCCAAGATAATGTCGGTTTTTGTCTACTTTACATTTCATTATAATAAAATTAAATTTTAAAAATTAAAAACAAAATATAAAATCAAACACACTATGTGACAGTACTACTACAATAGTCTGACAAGCTTTGAGTAAAAAAATTTGTTATTTCAGAGCCAACTTGACTATCTAAATAAATTTTTTTCACTTTGAGCCCTAATATGATGTGACAACTTGATTTATGTACCTTTATTTAGTTTTAATAGAGCAATCAAAATTACATACCAAAAATCCAGTGAAAAAAAAGTTTCACATTTGTTGCTTAGTGTTATTAGCGTCTAACATCATTTATAATTATCTATAAATATTATACATTACCTGCATCTTTAATCATTAGTTTCTTGTCGCTGTTTACAGAAAAATATAAGCGTTTGTTATAGGAAATATTGTAAGCTTTCAATTAGTTTATATAAAATTTTGTCGTAAAATCAATGAAAACGAAAATATTTATAAAAAACCAAGTAAGTACAAATATATACTAGTTCAATTATGTGAAAAATATATAATTTTCAAAGATGTATTTTAAAATAAAGTGGAACTTGTGAACGATTTATTGTATTATATTACCTTTGTATATGTATAAAATAGTTAATATAGGATAAAACCAATTTTTAAAAAGTTAATAACCATTTTTTAGCGAAAATCGGGATTCTTAATAAAATGTCAATTTTTGAGTATATTTGTTTAATTATCTTTACAAAACCGTAAAACAATTTACTCTCTACAAACAGTCAAAACGTATTTATTTGCAAACCAAACGCTTGATAATGAGAATTTTTCATTATTTCTTCCTCCATCGTCTTATAAAGATTACAAAAATAATATGTCGTGTATATATTGCCGTAAAAAAGTTATTTTTTGAATAAATAAACTAAAATTATGTTTAAACAATAAATAAAAGAGTCAAATCTAGATTGAAAGTTTACATTTAAATAAGAAATGAAATTAAATTTAATTTGTAGTTAAGAGTTTTCTAAAAACCAATCTGTATTTTATAAACCATAATTAATTAATACTAATCAAAGAATTTGATTTGTACATAAAAGATTAATTTCTGTTTAATTAAAGAAACAAAAATAATAAGCAAATTTTTTTAGCGATAATTTGATGAACGGTTATAAAAAAGTGTATCAAAATTAGTTTCCAAAATAGAGTGCTGCAAGGTTAAAGAGTGAGACGAGACATTCTTAACGTGGAAGTAGAAGTAAGGAAAAAAAACTAACGTTCGAACTGAGGAAGTGACAGAAGGGTAATTCGAATCCCAAATGAAATTAAAATGCAACTGAAACGGTTAAATAAAATAAAATTTCCTTCGACAATAATAAGTAAAAAGTGTTACAACAATTAGTTACTCAACTGGCACAACAAAATTAATTGGTGCACCCAACAATTAGAAGACAATGAATATTGACACGCAGGTGTCAAATTTCTCATCGATACAAGGTCGGTTATAAGAACTTATTATTTTTTTATTTTTGGATTGAATTCTTTATGCATGCGTCGTATGACCAATGAAACCTGAGATTATAATCTAAAAACAAGATATCTCATAGCTAAAATATATTTTTTATATGCGAAGTTGGTAATCCACCGCAATACTATATATATATATATATATATATTCAAATTTTAATTCATTTTCACTACTAAGAACGTAGAATTATTAATTTAATTATGCAAACCGTGCAACGATTGTGTCTTAGAAAAAGGTTTGAATGATTATATCTGGTTCAATCTTAATTCTATAGAAATATAAGCGAAATTTACCCGCGCACTTGATAGCGTTTACCCCAAACCAATTGAAACCTGTCTCGGCTCCAATTGGTCGTAGAGACAAAAAATAAAATATGAAAATGTGCGAAATTTTACTTTTTGAGTTATTTACAAAAACTGATTTTTTCGACACGCCCCTCCCCTATTTCTCTTAGGGAAGTAGGGTGGGGGCTAGTGAATACTTTAAAAAAACCACAAAACAAGCCTGTTCCCAAATTTTCAAAACTGTTACCATTACTTCATCCAAATTTTACTATTTAACTGGCCGTTTGACACACTTGACCGCTATTAATTTGTACAATCTCACATTGACAATATAAGGATGTGGATTGGAAGTTTATTTCTGTTTTCCAAGTCAATCTATTTCAATTTTGCATATTTAAAATGTGTAGCTAGAACTAGGCATTTTTTTTGAAATTACAGTAAAAGTGCAGAATGAATAATACCTTGTCGACAAGTAGAAGAACCAACCTGACAAACGATAGAGCTTGACAATATACACTCAAATCCTTTTCCATTTTGTATGAACCATTATTTCTGCACTTGAAATTAAGCTACACCTAAGCGAAACCAAATCAAAACATTAATATCTATTAATTTCTAGGTTAAAGTTATATCACGTCTTAATGTGAGAGTTTTTCTCCGCCACTGGTTATTTTGAACACTCTAAAACTAGTTAAATAAATTAAATACTGTTCACTTGTTTAAACACTATTCTGTCAGCAGCTTCATTAAAATTATCATAAAAAATATTAATATTTCCCGAAAAATTAATTACATAATTAACACAACGTTCTATTTAAAATATTAATAAAACAAGTACCAAAGTTAATATGTAAACAAACAAACATAAATTTAATCCAAAATTAATTCAACTTACTAATTGAGTTGATTTAGATTAATCTAGCATTCATAATTATTTAAAATGTAAAACGTATTCAATTTAATAGTATATTACATGCGAGGTGGAAAATGTTTCATTTCATCCGAGGGCTCTTATATCCGACCGACAGGCGAAGCCTGGAGGTCGAATAAACGTGGATGAAATGAAATTTCTACCGAGGCACAGATTTGTTAATGTGATGGGGTTAAGACAGATGCGAAACTCGAGTTGTAGAGATTCTTTGCGCATGCGTTAATTCTCCATTTTATTGTTGGTGTTGTAAACAACAAAACGATTTATACGCTTCAATATTTATTTATTATTGTCTAATTTTATCGTGTTTAGGACATAATGAGTATTTAGAAGTGTTTATTAGTGCAGTGCGGTACTACACCCATGTTTACTTTTAAACCTTATTTGTGTTGGTGTACCTCAATTTATTAATTATTATCTATTTCGTCTCGTATTTATGACTTATTAGTGTTTAGTAGTATTTATTAGTGTTTGCTGTTTGAAAACGTCCCTACGTGTTTTGTGATTGTGGTGTAAAAATGTCTGGTAAGGGTCGTGGTGGAACTTGGTGTATGGTTCCCCTTGCAAATCAAACACTAAACAAAAGTTGTTTGTGTTTTTTGGTCTGCCCAAAGAACCTGAAAGGTAAATTAAAAGTTTTGTATTTTATGAGCTTTCTTAAATTTTACTGGTAGACGTAAATTAGTTTGGAATAGAAATGTTTTTATTAAAATTAAAAATATAGGTTTTTTTGTTTTCACAAACGGTTTTATTCAACTTCAATTTTCCAATTATTTATTGTTAGTGTTAAAGCAATAAAAATCCGATATCAACAAGCATGAAGTTTACTTGTTCATACATTCAGTGTATAGGCAATTTTAAAATTCCGCAAAATAACACCAACAAAAATATGGCGTCTTGTTTGGAGGTCATGAAATAACGACCCCGAAAACATCAAACAGACCGACACAGAGTTTCGCATCTGTCTTAACCCCACCACATCATTAATCTGTGACCGAGGTATGTATACTATTTTATTCACAATTACATTTTTCAAGTGAAGAATATAAACTGAACCCAATATAAGTACTCTTTAAAGATAAAAAACAGTTATATTACTTGCATTTTACAGTAATTTAGGTAATTACTTTGTTGGAAATTTATTAACATAACCACAATAGAGAAATTTAATCAGCATTTAAAATTAATGTATAGTTGATTAGTATCAATTTGTTACAAAATTAATGCTTTGATCAAGTTCACTTAGAAAAACAAAAAACAAATTTCCGTTTAGCTTGAAATTCACTAATCATTGTGTATAAAATTGGAGACACTAAAAATGTCTCAAAGTTCAGAAAGTGAAATGGAGCAGCACCTCAGAATTAATGGAAGTGGCCAACGAAGCGGTTCAAAATTTGTTAACGGAGAAAAGCAAAAATCGTTATCAAAAATCTACAGAGATTATAAAGATTAGTGCGCTACCAAAATGTACATCAAAAAATATTGTGCTTGCCTATTTTAGCGACCTGGCTAAATCCAAAAAGCCTTCAACATTATGGGGGAACATAATCAATGTTACGAACAACATTGATATCAATGAAAATATAGATACCTCTGAAATTTTCTAAACTAATAGCATATTTGAAAAAACAAAATGTGGGTTACAAACCAAAAAGATCAAGTACGTTTTCTAGAATAGAAATCAATAAGTTTTTGAAAGTTTGGAACCTCTTCGGAATGGATGTGTATCCAAAAAACCTATAACTAAACTAAAAATAACCTAACTTAAGTGTGCAATCTAAAACTAAACTTATACTAACCTTCGAGTACACATTCCGAAGAAGTTCCTTATGGCCGATTGCACCGACACCACTTAAAGTTAAGCAACGCTTAAAAACTTAGACACAATTGTTAAAACCATAGCAACGATTGTTTTAAGCATAACTTAAGTTTAAGTCGCGTCGGTGCAACCGGCAATTACTTTATTATTTATTGAAGTGACAAATAATTTTATTTTACAATTTCCAGGTGGCTTTGATATTGGGTACTTCCGGAGGTTGTCGAAGTGACGAGCTTTTTAAAATGACCATTGGGGACATAAATTTTCTGGAAGATAGGGTCACTGTTTCAATTCCAGATTCGAAGACACACCATTCACGAGCATTTATGGCCTCTAATCCAGAATGGATAAACATATTAAAACAATATATAAATATGCGTGGAAACATTGAAAATAACAGATTATTTAGGCAAGTTCGATATAATCAAATTACAAAACAGCCTTCTGGGCATAACACAATTGCATCATTTCCAAAAAAAAATTGCAACATATTTGAAATTAAAAGAACCAGCAACATTTACCAGACACTGCTTTCGACGAACTGCAGCTACATTACCGTGGCAATTTATGGTTATACACATACATCCAGTTGCCAAAACCGTTTCACATGGTTTCTTTAAGTTGGTGCAAAAACGTATGGGTTTGTTCTAATAGCATGACCCTGTATTATTTCAAGCAACACGGACTTGTACTGTTAATGAAATGAAACATCAACGTTTCTTTTCCACACATGCTTCAACCTACAAAATTGAAAACAATTATACACTTTTTAGGTTATGAAATAATATAAACTGAAAAACAGCGACTCTACAATATAAGTACTTTAAAGATAAAAAACAGTTATAATACTTGCGTTCTACAATAATTTAGGTAAATCCTTTGTCGAAAATTTATTAACATAACCAACGATTGACAGAAATTTCTGACAGGCTAAATTAATATTGGCAACACTGAAACTTTCTCTCTGAGACCCGTTGGAAAGTCATTGCAGTTAATAACGGCAAACTTTCAAACCTTTTGAAAGGTTACAATTCACACATTACAATAGTGATTGTGAATAAATAATCATTTAGCTGTAAGAAGCATTTATCCCTTCTCTAATGTTTCCTGATAATCCACTTCTGTCAACTTTTTTAATTTCTTCGACGTTTACGTCGCTTACGAATATACATACTTATACAAATTCAATTTAATTTTTTTAAATGCTTTAGTTTCATTTTATCGAAAAGCTTACGTTTCTATTAAAGATAAATAAGAGGATTTTAAATAAAGATTCTGTTCGTCCTCTGAAAACCCATCGATTTTGCGCTTCATACGTATAAGTTGTTATCACAGCTAATAGCTTTCACTGATATATTCTTTGTTCTATCTACATTTCTTACAAAACGACATTTACTTATTTTCAAAAAATATTTTAATTAACCTTTACACTTTCTACATCTCAAACTATAGTCTTTACGTTCCATTCATTTTGGTTAATAGACCTTACTTGAGTGAAATAAATTTACTTTAAGACGTATCTTTTTATTAATTGTTTTTCATATACGTCGGCTACAGAACGTCAAAGTCAATATACCCATTAATGTCATCATCAAAACAGGACAATACAAAGTTTCTCACAAACAATAAATTATATTGTCAAGTGGCAAGAATAACGTCAATTAATCACTCTTACAAATTTTCTCTATTCAAATATTGTTTTATGCTGTAGTACCAAATAAGTGAAATATTTAACTAAAGTTTTTGTCTGCCAAATACATTTAAATAGAAATTCCAGTTCACGTCGAAGCTTTCCTTGCGAATATCAAGTTTCATTATTACTTTTCAGCGTGTATTTTAAAGGTGCTTTTGTTGTTTCTGTTTCATTAGCGGCTCTTGAAAATAGTAGATATTTTCTTATTCATGAGAAGCAGAATCTAGCACTTTAAAGTTTATTATATCGTTTCCGTTCGAAGCTGTTATAAAGTAGTAGTTGATTTAAATATTCAGCGGTAATGCTTTGTTTATTGCATTCAAACGCGACGTTTATTGTAAATATTTGTCTAAGAAACAATACTTCAGTTTTATCAGAAACAAGAATTTAAGGGAATATTAAAATTTGCAAACAATGTAACACCTAGAAAAATGTATACATGCAAATAATGTTACAAACACAGTTACAATATATTACAACATCCTATGCAAAGACCAGGAGTGATTTAGATAGTGTTTCAACTGTACTATTCCACTAGCTAATACCATTTCACCTGATGGTTGGTTTTTCTTTGTTAATATTACTTTTTAGCAGTCGGACACCTCATTTCAATTCCTGAAGCCTCTCATAAAAGATTTCCAATCTCTTTTGCTACGTCATTTGAACAGTCTATATTTTTTTAATAATAATAATAATAATAATATCTTTATTCAACTATTTTTTTTTTGTTAAACAAAATAAACAAAACAATTGAATCGCAAGGCGAGGTTCAGCATTGCTGTTCTTACACCTAACCTTGATTAATTTTTTTTTTTGAGAAGTAAAAAAGAAACTTTAGCATAAACACATATTTAGATATAACAATTACATTTAAACACAATATAAAACTGAAATTATTCATTTATTCATAAATTGTAAGATGTTACGTTTGGGTAGACAATCAAAATGTTTTGTATGCAGTTTTAAACGAATTTGGCGATAACACTTTCCAATCAGGCGTTAAATGGTTAATTATATATGCCACTTGATAAGTGAAGAACGACTTGAATTTTTCTGTTCTATGTTTTGGGATAGTAATAAGTGATTTCGATCGGAGAACAGAACTGTGAACAACGGATCGAAAATGAATTTTATTATACAAATAACTAGGACATTTACTACTAACAATCTTAAAAAACATGTACGTGGTGTGCAACAATCGTCTGTTGTGAGTCGTCAGCCACCCAGTATCTTTTTAGCTTATGAGCCCACACACACACACACATATCTTGCAACACCATGTTCCGCAAATGACCTGGACCGAACAAAATCACATTAGTTTTGGCAGCGTTTATAATCAATGAATGACTTTGAGATACCTCTACAATTCTTTTTAGATCTACATTCACACAATCACAAGCAAGGTTTGAATTACTTGAATCAAAAGAAAAGTATATCTGTGTATCATCAGCGTATTGATGTAACTGACAAAATTTCAACTCTTTACTAAGTCGGATGGTGTAAATAGTAAACAATAACGGGCCTAATACAGACCCTGTGGCACCCCAGACATCAAATCAAGAGTTGGTGATACTGGCACTGATTGATCAATTTTTACAAACTGCTTTCGACCAAACAAATAACTGTAAAAAAATTTATAGCAGTACTATCAAACCCTATATACTTTAGGATGGCAATAAGCGTTTCATGATTTAGTGTATCAAACGCTTTGCTGTAATCCAACAATACAAGTAGCGTTAGCTTATTTTCATCACTAGCTGTAAAGATATCATCTGTAATATTCATCAGAGCTGAAGCACAGCTATAGTTAGGTCGAAAACCTGACTGTGTGCTTGGAAGTATTTCAGCTCGTTCAAGATAAATTTTAATTTGAATACTGACAATTTTTTCTAAAATTTTCGACAGAAAAGATAAAATACTAATCGGACGGAAATTCTTATGTTCACTGGGATTACTAGTCTTTGCCAAAGGAACCACAACTGCTACCTTCCAGATGTCCGGAAAAACACCTTTTTCTAAACAAAAATTGATTATATGTTGAATGTATGGCAATATTTCCGGTAAACATAGTTTAATCATACTAGCGTTTAAATTATCTACACCAACAGCATTTGATTTTATTGAATTAATTGCATTTAATACTACCGTCTCAGAAACTGTATGCAATCTAAAAATTTGGTTTTCCTGTGTTAATAAATTGTTATTTGCATAGAAATCTATAGTTTTTTTATATCAACATCAATCTTGGGAACTGAATTGACAAAGAACTCGTTAAATTTTTAGAATTTTTAATGATTCAGGAACTTCTACCGTTGGTTTAGAATGAACTTTATACTTATCTAATTTTTTCCAAAGAATTTTACTATCCAAATTGCGAAGTTCGTATTCAAAAATGCCTTTTTTCGTTTCTTATGGCTTGAGTAGTATAATTCCGTAATTGTTTGTAATAATCCCAGTGAGCAGGATTTTTACTTTTTGTATCTTTCTAAGGCTTTATTCCTAACATTCATCATCAGTTTGACGTTTGGTGTAATCCAAGGAGCAGGAGGCTTAGTAAACCTAGAACGTATATAAGGAGCATGCTTATCAAAAGTTTGTATTAAATGTTCTGTAACAAAATTAACCTTCTCATTAATACTATCCATATATAATATATCAGAAAGTGGCAATCGGGATAAGTCTTCTCTAAATAACTGCCTATCAAAATATTTATAAGAACGATAAGTTTTGTAATGGCATTTGGGAATGTCAATATTCAGATGCAAATCACAATAAATAAACTGATGATCTGAAGATGCAAAATCAAGTGTGCCACTATCGGAGATTACTATTTCATTAGGTACCACAATTAAATCCAGAAGTGTAGAAGTATCTCTAGTAATTCTAGTTGGTGAGTTTATAACTTGTTTCATATTATAACTGTTAATAAATGAATTCATCTTACTAGTACTTGAAAGAGCTACATTTAGCAAATCCACGTTCAAGTCTCCGGTAAAAACTAACTCATTACAATCAAGTACCATAGTTGATATAGTATCACCCAAAACATCCAAAAAATAGTTTAAATTTAAATCAGGAGGTCTATAAACAGCTCCAAAATGTAAGTTTTATTTTTTTACATTGTATTTTAACCCACAACTGTTCTATTAGATCAGATGAGGGTAAAGCCCGCACTGTATAAGAATTTGCAATGTAAAACATAATTCCACCCCCCTCTTTATCTAGTCTATCCTTACGAATTATTGAATAACCAGGAACCCCCACACTATCATTCATAATACTGCATTGTAACCTAGATTCCGTAATTGCTAGTACGTCAAAGTTGTTAACAAAACAACAATCTCTCAATTCGTCTACCTTATTACGTAAAGACCGTATATTTAGATGTGCAAATTTCAAATTTCGTAACATCTCTCAATTTATAAATCAAAACTTAAATCAATAATTTAATTATACTTATTATGTTCACACTTATTTAATTAAACCTAACTTTAAGTAATTCTACTACAAATTAACATTTCTGCATAAGGCATCAAAACAAACATAATTAATTTTTTTAATTTTTACCAAAAACCCAACAAAATAGCGCATAGTAAATCAATGTAAATATTACTTTTACTCTTCAGATAGTAAATCCAAAATAATTTATTTGTTTTTATCATTTTCTAATATTTTGTTGCAGGCTTCGATATCGTTCAACGTTAAAATTTTATTTGCAAGTTTAACTTTAATCGCCCCATCCACAGACCACACATTACGTACACCAAATAATGTAGCCGCATGCTTCATAAGTAAATACCTTTTTTTAGTCAAATCCTCTTTGATAACTACTTTTGTACCTGCAAATTTTTTACGCTCCTTCATCAACATATTCCTATACTGGTAACTAACAAATTTTATTATTACTGGACGATGTTTTCCCTCTTGTATAGCACCCAAGCGATGACACCGGTCAATTTTCGACTGTTTAACCTCAAAAACTTATCAATTGAACTAATCACAAACTCAACTTGAAGTAATAACAATCAGTTCTATCCAAATGCTTAAATGTTGCTATTGTTCCTAATCACATTCCTAAAGACGATATCATTTGTACTGCATAATCGTCGATTAGAACTTTTCTGCGTCATATTGCCGACCCGACTCGGATTCAGACTACAATAATTCTGCCATAATCAGTTCAAAAAAACATTGAAAAAACCAGATATCACTATTCTTCCACTAGATACACGCTACCCTCATTCTGGATAATGTCACTTATGTAAATGTTAAATTCCATGTTATCAGAAGGTACTTATAGTCAGACACCACGTGATCCTACTCAAATTATAAAATCATCTGCTTACTCCTCCAAAATCCAGCGACGGCTTACACCTTCTATTCAGTACTAGTTTGGTTGTCGTGAAGTTCAGACGTGCTTTTTTTTCGTCATCGCACTAGTTGGGTTTGTTAAATTCAGGGTTTTGTTTTTGCTGTAGGTGACTTAAATTTTTTTAGCATTGACCTACATTGACTACTAGTACTAAATTTTGTTTGTTTTGATTAGTTGACAATATAGTATTGTACGTTTAAACTAAAGAGCTGACGATTTAGAAATTTATTTTAATTCCTATTGACTTTAGAAATTATTATTTTTCCGTGATTAAAATTCTTTGACGAAATAGAAACAATATATTTATTTTTAAACTCAAAATTTCTAAAAATGACGGTTGTAGAAGAGAATTCCCTAAACTTAAAGACAAATATAAATTAAAGTGTAGTAGTGAGTGCCGACGTATGTTTTGCATAGACTGAACAGGACTGGAAAAGAACGTATTGAAGATGTTGTCTCAAAAAAAGTGTCAAAGGTTGCGTTACTTCTGTGTTCTTTGTAAATCACTCAATCTCAAATATGTTCACGATAAAGTGACTCAGTCTTTCAAAATGTTGAAAATTTATAATCTATGGGCTCAATGATTAAAAAACTAGTGGACGCTCTACCAACAATAACTGAAACATATGATTTGATGGACAAAAATGAATCTAAATGGCAACAAATGCAAAAGCAAATTGATGAAATGTACGAGGCGTACCAATCACATTTTAAACAAAGTACAATCTCATTGCAGATAACTTTAAATCAGATGCAACAAGATTAGTTTCATATGGGATCCCTATTTTTCAACAATTCTAATAATGATAGTAACATCAAGATTCAAATACACGATCCATCAAATTCTGAAATTAAATCGGAATTAGAAGGTATAAAATCAAACTTTATTAACCTATCCAAATCTTTAGAAATAATGCCCACTACAATTACCAAAATACTCCAACATTTAGAATTAAAATCGTTTAAGAAGGTAGTGGAAAATATTCGGACGAATAACTCACATACTACTGACAGTATTTTTCTTGATAAAGATGAGAAACATACTAAAAAATAGATGAATGGTATTATATAGCAATCAATAACGTGCCACCAAAATACACAAATACTCACATTATTCAGTACGCTAAAGAAAAGCTGGGTATAAGCGATTTTATCCGATGTCTTCTATTATTAACAGAAACTGATAAATCCCTTGGATTCTTTATTCAAACTAGGCTTTAAAAATAAAAATCATACCGAGTTACTCTTCAGTTTAAATTTTTGGCCAAGAAATGTTTCAGTGAGGTGGTCTAATGAAATTCATAAGTCAGATAACGAGAGAAATTGCAAAACAGGTATTACTTCCTGTTCTTCAAATAAGACAAAAGCTGAGTCAATAACTACAAGTACATTTAAATGTTTTGTACCAGCTACCGTACCAACCAATAACGATAAAGAACCACACAAAAAAACAACGAGTATAGCATTCAGATCAGCCGATAAACCGAAAGAAACGAATGATGAAAATAGAAACAATACGTACTCATTACATCGGATAAAGATGCGATAACAGCATGTAAAAAGAACATCATACAGAATACTAATAACAAAATCACTATATTAAATAACGGCGATTTAAGCTTGTCAATTGATCCAATGACACCACCAAGGGTAAGATTAACTAAAAATTCAAGCAGCAGACGGACTCAATTATCCAGACTTTGTGAGCTAGAGTTATTTAAAGCAATACGTTTATACCTTGCTTTCCTTTGTGATCAACCACAAAATGTATGCTACGAAGGTTTTACTAGAACTAGCATCAGACTTTTTTTGGCCTCGGATGGTTTATCTTTTGAGTTAAAAGAATTAAGAAAATTGTACTTAAGATATTTTGAAGCATACAAGCATACGGATTGGACTCATCGAAGTACAAGAGGACCTAGCAGCTTACAAGTCGTACGTTTCATTGGAACGTAATATCGATATTGACAACAAGTATCCTTTAATAGTTATAGTAAAAATAAGAATAACAATGAGAACAGTAAATTAAACGTGCTCCTAATTAACGCTCAATCATTAAGACACAAAATAAACGATTTATTTTTACTACTAGAGGAACTCAATTTTTTCCAAATTGTAGCTATTACTGAACATTGGTTCCATTTGATTTTCAAAAAAAAACATTAAAAGAACCAGATATCATTATTCTTCTACTGGATACACGCTACCCTTATTCTGGATAATGCCACTTATGTAAATGTTAAATTCCATGTTATCAGAAGATACTTACAGTCATACACCATGTGACCCTACTCAAATTATAAAATCATCTATCTACTCCTCCAAAATACAACGACGGCTTACACCTTCTAGTTCTATGCAGATCCTCGTCTATATGGTCTCCACTTTCAATTCCGCAATAACTTTTACTCAATGCTGTTGCCAACAGTTTTATGAAACCTTTGAATGGAATCGCCTTAGAAAATTTGATGACACATTTATCGTTTGGCCTAATGGTCACTTTTCTTTATATATGTTTCTCAATATACAACAAGGATATTGAATGATTTGATGTGCTCATCACCCGAAAATCCCACTGAACATTAGATCATTCGGATTAAGCAAATCCACTCATAATGATAGGAACTTGTAGGTATCTAGTATTTCGACCATTTTCTATATTGCAACCGAATAACTTGAATTTGGAGCTACGTCGAATAACTTATTAAAAACGTCATTTAACGTCACTCGTAGGTTTAAAGGTAATTTCTTCTATCACATCAGAAACAATGACTTTTCTGCCTTACAATCACAAGGTTACTGATCTGATCATATACAAAAACTTTTTTGCAAAAACGCCATTAGATCAATTTCTACTTTTTCTTATAAAATTTTTCAACGCTTTCTTTCACAGATGTACAGAGTGTACGTGTAGTACGCGGAACTTTGATATTGCCTATAAAAATTAGATGTGTTGATGATCAGTTTTGACCATTCTTTCCTCAGTGGCAACCATTTAAAAATATTTTCAATGTTACAGGATGTCCCACTTTTATGGACCACTTGTCAACTTTGACATTCTAAATGAAAACACAAATTTTTTATTTTTTATTCTAAATCTACGTGAAAAACTATGGGGACTATATCTATACTTTTTGATATATCAATTTTTATACACTTTTTTGGTCAGTATTGGCTTTCAAATATTTCAAGTTTTTCAGGTTATTATTTGAAATAGCAAACTCAAATTTTATTCACACTTACGGTAGTAACGATCTTACCTATCCATGCTTTAAAAGTTGACATTGGTTATACAAAGTATAAGAAAAAATGTCAAATTTTGTAACCGAAAAGATTAATAAATTAATAAAATCAAATAGAATATCCTATATATTTTTCTCCTGCTCGATGTAGAAATAAATTCTCTACAACTTTGCAATTGGTGTCTGTCTACCGAAATTCAATCATTAGGCGTGAAATTTGTTTCTTTACCAAGAATACACGTTTCATCAAAACGTTTTTGTTGACAACTCCAAATTATAAAGTAGATCATCAAAATATACAACAACATCGCTGGACAAATTATTTTAAATAGCCGAAAGGAATATCTTAATAAGGAAATGTCAAATACGAAAAGAATTCGTGGTAAACTTGTCAGTATTTAAATTCTGTTTTTGTCAGATGTTAATATGGTCCTGTGGGCGATAAGAATGGAATGTGTTTATTCGTATCTTCTTATTTACATGGGTCTTCAAAACTCTAAGGTTATCTGCTATTTGTCGTACTCCAATAGTAAGATTCTCAACTGCTGATAAGATATTGATGTCAAATAGCATATCCCTTTCAGAGCAAACATGTTTCCTAGTAATTTTCTCATTATTGGCAATTATAGTTTTTTGGAATCTCAGCTCGGAGGATTTGTTGTGGTTCCTGATTATCTGCTTTGTAATTATGAGCTGCCATTGAACAACTTCCATTCGATTTTCCGGTGGAATAAACCACACTACTTCTGCTGTCGAAAACTCAATTATTATTACTAACAATACAAAGATATAATAAAATTGTAATAGAATGGACAATTAGTAACACAATCGTGACAATAATAATCTTTTGACATTTGCATTTCACAGCCTACTTAATTTTGGATGATAATTTTCGATAGAAACGAGTTTCACGGTTAACAGTGGATGTATGGTAGACAAACATGTATAGCAAAATTGTAGAAAATTTAAATCTACATCGATCTGGCAAAAAATTACAGGGGTTCCATTTGATTTTATTAAGTTATTTGTTATTTTCGATTACAAAGTTTGACATTTTATTTCTCATATCCTTTATAATCGATGTACACTTTTAAATCATGGACAGTTAGAGTCGTTACCGCCACAAGTGTGAATAAAATTTGAATTTAATATTTCAAGTAATAACCTGAAAAACGTAAAATATCTGAAGGCCGATATTGACCCCATTAAATGTTTCAAAATCTGTATCATTTTTTGAGTAAGACTTGTATACATAAAGTCACCATACTTTTTCACTTAGATTTAGAATAAAAAATATATGTTTCTATTTAAAATGTCAAAGTTGACAGGTATTACATGAAAGTGGAACACCCTGTATAATTGAACCTAAAAGAATGGTCAAAACCGATTATGAAAGATTCTACTTTTTAAAGGCAATATCAAAGGTCCACGTACTACACAGACAGTAGGCACATCGTATTTCCTATTCATGTGGTTTAGTTTACATAGGTGAAACCGATATAGCTCTCTTAGTATACGAATTTCTGAACACGATAATTTCCAGGTCTGCCGTAGTAAAGCATCGTTTGAACTTTGGTCCTAAGATAAATTTTAGGCAACTACGATTTAATTGCCAATTTGTTTTTAATAGAATTATCAGAGAACGCGATTTCAAACTATCACTTTTGTGAATTTCTATGTTAACCTTCCCTGATCCATAATCGCAATTGCGATACAGATTTCAATTGTACGAATTCGACATAACCAAAAAAGACAAACTTTTCATAGACTATTATAAATTAAATTAAATTGATTTACAACCAAGTTGTACGTGCGCGGGAAGAAGTTTAATTTAGGATGCAAGCTGGTTACAAGTTCAACTGGATTCAAATTGTTGTCACAAAACAGTCGGCGCATGCGCTAGGCCTAAATGCCAAAGGTTATGTACCTTTTGACTTCTTCTCACAGAAAAGATGTCTGTTTAAGTGCCTGCTTTCAAAAAATAGGCGATTCAGTTATTCAATATCTATTTATATTCCTAAGTTAAAAATTTTAATGCTGAGGATCAGTTGTGTCTATAATTTATTATTCAAGATAAAACGGGTGATTCAGTAAACGGTATGTCAAATGTATTGAAATAGATGGTAATAACTTTGAACATTTGTTGTCAAAAAATGTTTTCTTTTATTATGTTTACGTTTTTGTGTTGTAGCTTCCTCCCGATTTATTTACATTAAAAAAAAAACTAAAATGGTATTGAATAATTAAAACGCAAACATCTTAAACAGTCACTCGAAGTGACATTCACAAAAGTTACCTTATTTGTGTAAAATATACGAAATGTACTTACTTTTATTAATGACCTACTTAAGTATAATTGTAAAGCTAAAGTTTACATACAAGGTTTCCACGAATGAGTGTGACATAAGGAAATACGTGCAAAATCGTTTTTTTGTTAATATTATCTCCCTAGCACTTCGTTATCCACATTTAAGCGCCGAATGACATAGCTGGTGTAATAAGAAGCAATGCGACGTAAATAGTTCAAAAAAAATATGTTTTTAAAGTCAGAAATAAGATCTTTAAATTTGTCGAAATACTATTGCTTATGTTCTTGTTAGACACCGATCCAATCCAATACGCCTTATAGCGACTGTAAAGTAGTAACTAAATTTTACGGCTGATATATTACGGTTCGAATCCCGAGCATATTTTTTTTTAAATTCAATTAAGTCTTGTTGTTTGTCTTTACAAATTGTTTCTGCTTTTATTTTGTATTTTACAATTTAACTAACTTGATAGTACATAAAAAAACTTAATGAGTTTAAAAGAAATTTAAAAAAACGTAACACTAAGAATTCGAACCGTAATAGAAAATGATATCAGCCTTGCAATTGGGTTACTATTTTATAGTCGCACATGTAATGCAATGGGTTGGCATCTAACAAGAACATAAGCGATAGATTTTCGACAAATCAAAAATTTTATTTTCTGCCAATTTTTAATTATTTATGACAAATTGTTCTTTATTACATCAACTATATTATTCAGCGCTTATATTTAAATAAGGAAGTTATAGAGAGATGATATTCACAAAAAAACCAATTTTGAATGTATTTTTCCTATGTCCCACTCAGCTGTGAAAACCCTCCATATGCAGATGTACAGCGCGACCAGTCAATTTTATTTCTGATGGGGACATCTTTTCCATTTTTTCAATTGCATTATGAAATTGTTACTGCAATATCTTTTGTTTTTTTTTAATTACAAATTCGCGAAATCATATGAGGGCCCGGTAAGGGTTTTTGTACGGTTGTTCTAGCCGAACGGACAAAGAAAACTAGCAACATGTGGGGTTTGTAAACGATATAAACAAAATTATAATTGATTCAAGTTGAAGTTGAAGTACTTAAAGATATATTTTTAACTAAGAAAAGATCCGGTACACCTGATCCTTAAAATTGGTTTTATTAGAATTGCTTTTTTACATGATGATGACCATGGTTTTGATACCTGTCTTGAATCGTTATGAAGTCTATAATTAAAATTTACAAATGTACAAATAATAAAAAATATGAAGAGGTACCATAAGTAACTTACCTAAAAGATTTTTTAAATAAATTATAAAAGTAGACTCAGATTTACTCTTGTTAAGTAGCATAGATGATCTTGGTTGGAATAGTATTAATTTTATCTGAATTTATTGATATTAATATGTCAAATTCTTATTTATTTTATTGTTGAACATTTGTATGACATCTAATAGATTTTAACTTTTTAAGTAATATATAATAACTGAACGTGAGTCGTATTTTGTGTTTATATGTTTCTTTAATATTTTAAATATTATGTCAAAATGTTCGAAATCTAGTTGTTTGTTTAATAATAATTTGTCGTCTTTAATGTGTTGATGATTTATAAAAACTTTTTCCAGGTTTACAATTAAATTGTTGTTGTTGTTTACGTGTAAAAATGCAAAGATGGATATGTTTGGTTTGTTAAGTCGTATTAAGTTAAGTTCCTCTTAGTACTTCCTATACAATTGCCGTTACAAGTTCCAAAATTTTAATTAGTAGATTTATTTTAAATAAATTAATTTTGCTTTGTTTCTATTGTTTTAATTAAATTTAAGGGGTTGTTTGTTTGAAAAGCTAATTTAATGTTATATAATTTAGCAAAATTGTGACAGTTTTGATTGAAAAAAGTAATAGTTGTAAAATTGTTTGTAATTGAATTTTTTTTGTTTGACTTAAATTTGTAAGTTTAGATGAAAGTTGTACTTGTTTTTCTTTAACAGTTTTAGAATTAATTTATCTTAGTAACCGTTCCGTAAAGCTAGGAATCTAATGGTGTTCAGTTATTGTATGAAATCGTTTGTTGTGAGGGTAGTGTTAATAGTAGCTAAATTTAAAGCTGTTGTTTTATGAAACCAAAGAAAATCACAAATTACAAAGCAACGATAAAAAATGACTATAAATATCTTATATTAAAAAAATTACAAAAAAATTAACGCGTCTTATGCCAATTTTAGGCCATTTTGAAAGAATATGGAATTAAAGTGTTTACGAAATGTGCGATAACGCCAATATCTTCAGTGACCAGCAGCATCATACTTTGCATGTATTTTCCCTATGTCCCACTCGGCCGTGAAAACTTGCATACCAATAATTCTTTATCGTACAATGTAAGAATATTTTTCAAGGCATGCTTATCAATTATTTCCAAACGAATTCTCAACTTTTATAAAGATCATTAATAAGTCGAAAACCATGACAGTTCGGTATAGAGAATGCTATTCATGATTGATTCCTTATTTAATTTTGTATCAAAATCGACAAAAAAAAGTAGAGCGTCGTATTTGAAAATATCGAGTTTTTGTGGTTTGAAATTGTTTTGTTTGGAAATAGAATTTTGTATAAGTGCGATAAAAAAATACTTCTGCTGCGCACCGTCCCAATTTTAGGCTCGGTTAAGGCTAAGAAGTACACAATGCGCAGAAACAAATTTTGGTGGGACGAATCTATTGTAATTGTTTTAGGGGGGTTTACTTGTCTGGTTACAATCAGAGTTAGTAACGTCGGCTCGTAGTGTGGGTATTCTTAGTTCATCTCGTCTTTATGTACTTCCTCATTAAAACTGTTCTTTTCAGCAATTCATACACGTGTTATCAGTAAGTAAGAGTTATTTTAATTATTGAGGTATATTGAATCATTTTTAGTAATGCACACCCAGATCTGTTAAAAAATTACTACGCCACTGCTGAACAGCTGGTATATGCGCGTAGATCAAATGTTTATAAATGATTGTGAACTTCTTAGACTAGCTATATCTGCAAAGATAACGACGGTATATGACGTCAAGCGTGACGTTACAAATGTAAGTGTTAAGAAAATAAATTTAAAATAGCGCGCCATGAAATATTAAAACGGAACGAAAGAGTAAGAGGGCGCGCGTAGAGAAGTTTAGTTTTAGTGTTAGAGTTAAGAAGGTAAAACTGCATGTTCTGGTGTAAAAATAAAAGTTCATTTTCTGGTGTAGATTATTTATTAAAAACAAGTAAAAAGTAAAGTTATAAAAGGTTTTGGGCCCAGGTTACTCTGGATTAAAAAAAAAGGGGAAAAGTGAGTCTACGCCAGAAAAAATAAGAACTTAAAAGTTGAAAACGTGTGTGCGGAAGAAGTAACAATGGCTGCCAAAGACGACTTTGACATTGAAAAACTTAAAGATGGCAGCAACTACGAAGTTTGGAAATTCCAAGTGGTAATACTGTTTAAATCAAAGCAAATTCTTGAAATTGTAAATGGAAAACTGACTTGTCCAGTAGAAGAAGGCAATGGAAAAACTGAATGGGAGCGGAAAGATGCCGTCGCGCAAAGAATAATTATAACCACCATCGAAAAACAGCAAGTAAAACATTTGTTAAATTGCAGTACATCGTGCGAAATGTTCAAAAATTGGAAACGCTTTACGAAAGAGACAATGAACAGCAAAAGTGCAATTTACTTCAAGAATTTTATAACTATCAGTTCAAAAAAGATAGTGACATGTCAAAGTGCATAAGTGATTTGGAAAATTTGGCATATAAGTTAAGCTTACTAAAAGAAAACATAACAGAAACTATGCTAACAACAAAAATTTTATCTGCACTTCCAGACGCATATAAATATTTTGTTAGCGCGTGGGAGTCAACATCTAAAGATAGGCAAAGTCTAGCTGATTTAACATCAAGATTGTTGGCCGAAGAAAAAAGACAAAAAACCGAAGTAAGCGAACAAGTGGCGTTTAGCTGCAACGCGAACAAGGACTTCAACAAAACAGGCCGTGGATTTAGAAGTAACGGAATAAAGTGTTTTAAGTGTGGAAGACCTGGACATTTTGCGAGAGAATGCAGAAAACCCGAAGTAAAATGCAATATATGTAAAAAGACAAACCAACGTGAAAGTGACTGTTTCTTCAGAAATAAAGCGAACGTATCAACAAACGGAACAAAGAATAAAGTTTCGTTTCTAACAACTACTGAAGGTCAAGTTAAAATGACTGCATGGAGTGGATAATGGACTCTGGAGCGACGACTCACATGACGAATAAAAAGGAAATCATAAGAAATTTAGATGAAAATGTTAGCGACATATGCACTGCAAAAACAGATATAAGGATGCGAGCACTCGGCACGGGTGATATAGAAACAGAATCATGCGTGTTAACTGAAGTAAACTACGTACCAGACTTGAGTAAAAATTTATTATCAGTAAGTAAAATTGCTAAAAATGGTGGAGAGGTAATATTTAAAAATGAGACAGTTAAAGTGTTCAAAAATGAAATTAAAATCTTAGAAGGAGCGCTCACGAAGAATGGGCTATATTCGGTGAATTTAACACCCAGTAAAGTAAATGAACATGCGTTATCAGTAACAATTGAAAACGCTCTCACATGGCATAAAAAATTAGGACATTTGAGTGGTAAAAATATGTTGAAATTAAAATCGTTAAGTGAAGGTCTTGACTTACAAAATAGTGAAATAAAGGAATTAGAAAAAACGTTTTGTGAAGTGTGCGTAAAATCTAAACAAACAAGAATGCCGTTTTCGGAAGAACGACAACAAGCGACACGTCCAATGGAAATTATTCATACGGACATTTGCGGGCCAATTGAACCGACTACATGGGACGGAAATAAATATTTCATTACTTTCTTAGACGATTATACGCATTTTTCTACAGTCTATCTTATTCAAGGAAAGTATGAAGCGTTCGATGCATTAAAAAACTACATAATAGAAAGTGAAACAAAATGGGATATAAAAACTAGTAAAATCAGATGTGACAACGGCAAAGAATACTCGAGCAACCAAATGAAAGAGTGGTGTAAGAAAAAGGGAATAATTATAGATTATACGGTACCATACACGCCGCAAATAAATGGAAAATCCGAACGACTCAACCGAACTTTGTTAAACAAAGCTAGAGCTTTGATTATGGATGCAACCGCAAATAAAATGATGTGGGGAGAAGCAATCCGTGTAGCAGCTTATCTACTAAACAGAACGCCCACGGAAACGCTACAAACAACGCCGTATGAAATGTGGAATGGAAGAAAACCGAACTTAAAATATGTTCAAAAATTTGGAATTCCAGCATACGCAAAAAACTTAAGACATCTTAAAAAGTTAGATAACAGATCAGAAAAATTCATTTTCGTCGGATACGCTTTAAACGGATATCGATTGTACAACCCTGAAAAACAAGAAATTATCGTTGCGAGGGATGTAGTATTTAACTACACAGAAGTAAAAAACAAAAGTAAAACGCAAGAGGAAAACATATGGAATCTAATGCAGGATGAAGAAACTGAAGTAAAAGAAAATGGAGGAGAAATACAAAATAATGATAATCCGATAATTCAAGATGAAAATCCTGAAAAAATTGATGAGGACGCTGAAAACATTCGAGATGAAAATTGCACAGGACGCGGAAAACGGATAAAAAGAAAACCTACAAAATTTGACGACTACGTACTGCTTACCTACGAAGAAGTGACTCAAGGTGAACATCGAAAGGAATGGACAAAAGCTATAGAAGAAGAAAAATCCTCGCTGGATGAAAATGAAACGTGGACCTTGGTAAATAAAAACGAAGTGGACAATAAAAAAATTCTAAGTAATAAGCGGGTGTGAACAAAAGTACGGGATTGATTACGATGAGACTTTTAGCCCCGTCATATGCAGCAGTGCAATAAGACTTATATTCGCTATTGCCGCTGAACGAAACGCGAAAATTATTAAATTTGACATAAAAACTGCATTTTTATATGGAACGTTAAGTGACGAAATCTTTATGGAAGTACCGGAAGGATATGAAAATAAAAATAATCAGGTTTGTAAACTAAATAAAGCCTTGTATGGATTAAAGCAAGCCCCTTTAAACTGGAATACAAGATTTGCGAATTTTTTAAAAGAAACTGGTTTGGAGCCTACAAAATCAGAAAAATGTGTGTTTGAAACAGAAGACGGAAGTTTAATACTGGCAATCTACGTGGATGACGGTTTGCTTATAGGACACGATGAAGGAAAAATAAAAACATTTTTAGTGAAATTAACAAGTGAATTTAAAGCAACGGTAACGGAAAAACCCAAAACATTTCTGGGTATACAAATACGACGAGGTGAAGGTTCATTAATTTTAAGTCAAACCGACACCGTCAATCAAATACTAACAAAATTTGAAATGCAAGATTGTAATGCTGCGAAAATTCCTTTGAAGTTGAGTGATATAAAAAGAATAAGTGATTCAGAAAAAAATTTCAACTATCCTTATCGCGAAGCAGTTGGTAGCTTACTTTATTTAAACAATAAAACGCGACCGGATATAAGTTTCAGTGTTAATTACGTGAGCCGGTTTGTGGAAAATACAACAAAATCGGATGTAAACAATGTTAAACACATTTTTAGATATCTCTGAGGAAATAAACAGCACGGTTTAAAATTTAACGAATTTAGTGATAGTGAGAACAATGAACTCGTTGCTTATAGTGACGCAGATTACGCAGGTGATTTTGAAACTCGAAAAAGCACAACGGGTTACGTGATTTTTATAACGGTGGTGCTATAAATTGGACTTCAAGAAAACAACCCATTGTAGCTCTATCGACGACCGAAGCGGAATATATTGCCGCTGCGGAATGTTGCAAAGACTTAATGTATTTAAAATTTCTTCTAGAAGAATTAAAATGTAAAAATTGAACGCGGTTATGAAAATAGACAATAAAAGTGCGCTAGATTTAGTTAAAAACGGGACGATAAACAGACGCAGTAAACATATCGACGTACGTTATCATCATATTCACGAAAAATTAAAAACAATGAGATTCGCGTTGAATACTGTAATACGTTTCATCAAATAGCGGACATATTTACAAAACCCTTAGAGTATGTTAAGTTTTCTTATTTAAGAGGTAGATTAATGAACGATTGTTAAAAGTTTCTTTTTGGTAGAATGTAAGATTTTAAGAATACTCCACTTTAGTTTATGATAAAAGGAATTTTAAATTTAAGGGGGTGTTAAGAAAATAAATTTAAAATAGCGCGCTATGAAATATTAAAACGGAACGGAAGAGTAAGAGGGCGCGCGTAGAGAAGTTTAGTTTTAGTGTTAGAGTTAAGAAGGTAAAACTGCATGTTCTGGTGTAAAATAAAAGTTCATTTTCTGGTGTAGATTATTTATTAAAAACAAGTAAAAGTAAAATTATAAAAGTAAGAAAATATTGTAAAGTTAAAACATCTGAAGAACGGCTACAGTTAGATATAGGGAATGCTAATAAAAATTCTTCTACAATTAGCTGCTAAAACCAAAAAAGCCATAAAAAATATGTAATCGTGTTTAAAATAAGAGAGTATGTGTCCACTTTCGCTGTTTCCAAAAGTGCCGCCATCTTAAAGATATTTTTATTAGAAACAATTAACTTCGGCCAACAACAAGAGCCATACGATTTTCCCATCACTAGATTCTTCTAATGTACGGTTCCATACAATCACCATGTATAAAAACAGGTATCTGTTAAACTGATCATTATTAAATTAACAATAATAATAAACATGTCGCTGCAAAATTAAAAACGAGTCGAAACAGAAGAAATTAGCAGATAAAACCAAAAAAAGGAAAGTGAGGTTAAATCCCAAAGAAAACGTGTTAAGAAATTAAACTTGCAAGAAAACTTATAAAAAATAAGAAAAAACGACAAAATGGAATTCAAATTACCACAAGTAATGCCCTAGACTGGAAATGTGTCTGAAAATTTAAGCAAAATCTGAATATTTATTTAGTAGCTTCGGATCACAGAGTAATCAAAGGAACAACTTAACGTCGGCGCATTTGATCTTTGCAAGACAACGGCAGTCATGTTTGAAGACTAAAAGTTCAGGATCGTATTTAGAGATTTAATTCATAAATTTTTTTAATTAATTTGGATAAAATCTTCGGCTGTCTTCTTTTTTATTTTGTACCGCTTCACTAATTTTTCCTAAATTTTTGGAAACTTTCTCTAACATTATAAAATTAACACGGTTTGTTACACTTATTATGGCACAAATTGACATATCCGAATCAACATTGGTATTCTTTATTTCAGTTTAGCAGAAACATCGACAGTTACTAAAGATTGTTTGTTAGTTGACCTACTTCTGGGTGTATCAGTTGATGTTGACGAATCTTCTCCACCTATTATAGAATCAGGTGATTTTAACAGGGAACCATCATCCTGGTTTCGTATTCTCCTTCACTCTAAAAAAATTGAAAATATAATATTAACCTGCAACTAATTTGAGGTTTTTAGTTACCAAAAGCACGTCTACGGTCAATAGATCTTCTAAGTTTTCCCACTATTCTTCTGTACTATGCATACAAGGATGTAATTTTACCTAAGCGGTACTAACATAACAAAACCTTAAACTGAAACAGCTTATACTCATACGCGAATTGTGTTAAAAATTGTCTCAAAAATAGAACAGGTTTTAATTTTTTTGACAGTATCTGGTTTTTTGGTTAACCAATGCTTAATCTGTGCGTTTAACTTTATTTTTATAAAATTAACAGACGCAGAGTACATTTGCTACGTTTTCGTATGTTTAAATAATTAACCGTTAGAGATGTGTGTGGTATTTAATATTTACTTTTAAATATTTTACTTATAAATGCGCAGAATCTCATACCAATTATTGTCCCAAAAATAGTGTCAGTATCAAACAAAAATCTTTTAAACAATTCATTATTCTCCACAATTTAGATTGATCCAAAAATTGTTCAATTTCTTCTTCAAGAAACGATTTCAAATTCAAATATGGCGCGCCTATTCTAGTCTAAGAACATGGCGAATACCAATGCGCGAGATGGAATGCGCGTACTTTCCCCTTCCACAAGAGTTGTTCTTGAGAATAATATCTCTACTCTGTGACTGAGGTAAGTTTGGACAAGTCTGAATACTTCCTGTATAATTAAAAACAAGTTTTGAATCATACGTTATATAATTTTAGGTACCTACACAAACACCAATTTTGAAACTAACATCTGATGTCGAACCTAAACTATGACAATCCTATAGGTTTGTAACTATTGCATAACTAATTTCGAATATTAACAAACAAATAGTATTATCGTTACATTTTTATTTTTTATAAGCAAAAATTATTATAATGCTTTGCTACAATATTATATTAATTTTAACGACACTATCTAATTGAACGAGTTTCTCTAAAATCTCATCTTATGAACATTTGTTAAAATTATTATTCTTATCCAAATAGAAGATGGTATAGCAGGTAACATTAAATAAACATTGTTTCGGGTTTTATTATAGTGCGAAACTTCTCTTTAAAATTTGATACATTGTTTGTATAACGTTACCTGCTATCTCACCTTCCTATTTAGATAAGAATAATAATAATTATAACTTTTATGAGACTATGTTGAATAACATTTTTTCCGTTCTGAAATGATCTCTTAAAATGTTGCGAGAAGATATTATCACTAAAAATTTCATAACATTCTTTCCAACAAAATTGCAAAAGAAAAAGATGTAGGTAATAAATTAATTGTCCAGCATTTGAATTAGTTCGAATTTATAAAAAAATTGGTTTTGATCGAAAAAGTACCTACTTGCGTCATGAAATGAATTTACAATTAAAACCACGGTTACGTTAACATTTTCAAGCGTGTTAGCGCTTTATTACAAAATTTATGAATGATAAGTATTTGAGTCGCTACAGAATTTTATTACAGCTCGCTCTCATCTGAAAAAACACTTTCTGAAGTACCTACCACTTTACTATAACGGCACGAATTCTAAAATTACATACGTTTTCTATATGGCGTTTTGTCAATAAACTTAGTATTACGGTATAAATTTCATTTAAAATATGTAAAAAAATGTCTCTTACACAAATAATCTAATAATAGTAGAATCTAAGCAAAAAACGTCATTGTACACAAAAAATTTAATACTATGACAAAATTGATTGTTTGAATAATCTTCCAAAATCCAATTTAACGAAAAATAAGATATACTCCTGTTCAAATGAAAGTTATGAAAAATAATTAACAATAGCTCTTGTTTTACAAGATTTCAGTATCAAAATACTACATTATGCGACGAACATGTAATAATTGCTAAAGACACGAGCAATGGCTGTTGGGAGTGTCTTAATAGTCATTACATGAGTACACTATTTCTTTTACGACAAACATAACATCAAATAGAAACACTAATTTTATAATAGAACACTACCAGTTAAATAATTGTCAAGTTAAATAAATTTTGATGTTTGACGTGTATTCATGGAACTAGTCAATAAGTGCAATAAGCAACAGCGTACTTCAATTGGTTCTGAATTTGTATCTCATTCATGAAACATTTGATATTTATGTAACGCGTAAATTCTATTGCTTCTAAATTCTAAATGTATTTTATTAGAGTACAGATTGTAAAATTCTAATAAATAAATTTAAACAATATTTTCTTTAAATTTTGCTAAATGCAAAATGGCGATTAAGATGTATAGTTTATTCCCCTTAAAAAAATTAGACATTGTTGTTAATTATTGTAAAAATTGTCAATATTGAATTTAATTTTATTTATGATTTTATAATTTTCTAGTAATAATAGTCGAATTGTAGGTACATTTAAAAAAATTAATTACTTATTAAAACTCCACTTTTAATTTAACAAAGGGATTGCTTTGTTAAGTGACATTCCTACGCCTCGGCGCTACTGAAATTCCAAACTAAGACAGCCAAAAGCAAATTTAAATGTCGTTAGAGTACAAGGTGGCCAACTAAGCGAGATCGAACTTCCGGTAAACGAGGGCTGAAAGTTAATTACAAGTCACCCTCGTTTGGTGTTTATTGAACTTTGACAAATTTCTTAATGCTTCACAACCAAGCAGGCTTCTCGCAAACCAAGCCCTTTTCCCTCTGAGCTTCGGTGCACACTCCCAATTTATGTTGCATTTTTATTCATGATTGTCGTGGAACTTTTTCTGCACGTAACAGTTTAATAAACAGCATCCCAAGTGAATAAAGTTAAATATCTTGGTTTGCATCCATAACTAATAATTTTAAAACACTTTATGACTGTGTCCATATGTATTTATACTATAATTTTCTGTTGTTGAAATTTTTCCTTTCTTCCAAAAGTTTTGTTTGCTGCTGCGGCAAACATCTGCAAACGTTTATAAAAAGAGGAAGAAGTTTCAGAAGAAGAAGAAAATAACCCGAAAAATCATAGTATAAACCACCTAATTATTTTACTTAATTTTTCAAATTGGCCCTTCAAAATTGAGAGACTGTCAAATGTCCACTTAACTGTTACATAATTTTGACGGATTTGAACAATAAGTACATTTTATGATCTCATAAATCTTTACAACCAGTCTCTTAACTGTTGTGTACTTGTCCACTCAGATTACTCGGTTTTGGCGTTATTGAGAGAATTGCTAGGATCGATAGTTTTCAAGATATGAAATCTCAAAGCAGCACTTTTTTAAAAATTATCTTTGGCAACCATTTTTCGTTATAAAAGCGTCCAAATGCAAAGCTTGGATCCGTGCTGCAAAAAGTTTTGAGCACAATCGGGCTGAATTCAACCATTCCTAGTACGTTTATTCGCTGTTTCTTTTACACTTTTCTCTGCATTTTTCTACTTGGGATCCTCTATAAGCCTATGTGGTTTTTTCCGTTTTTGCAATAATTCCCCATTCAAATGACATTTTCCCGAAACTATTACTAAAACTGAAGTTCTTATATTAGGAAAATTTCATTCCATTCTATGTTTGTCAATTTATGTGGTTTACTAAAACATTAGTTCGTATATTTATTCACAATCACTATTGTGATGTGTTAGTTCCTAACTTTTTGAAGGGTGGGAAAACTGCCGTTCCTAACTGTAAAGAGCTTCTCATGGGTTGTAATAAACTCTACTTTACTTACCACCCAAGAGACAGGTTAGAAATTTTAAGTGTTGTCGATATCATTTTAAATTAAAATTTTTAATACAAATACGATCCTCAATATACAAATTAAATAAACGGATACCTTATATTTACAGTTTAGGCAACTAAACTTACAATGTAATTCGAATTGATAAATTTGGCAACAAAACAAAATTGGTGCAATAATAGAGAAGTGTGTTCAGAAAGTGGGTGTGTTTTGTTATAGGTATTTGAGTAAAACTGATAAAGTAATAAATTAATATTTACCCACTGCCGATAAGAATAAAATGTTCTATTTTAACGGTAGCAATTTTTGGTTTAATTTTACCTTAACAACATCTAATATTTGCCGGCAACATTGCCCGGTAAATGTCCATGGGTTCCATCATTTTAAAAATGATGAGTTTTTGAATTTGGAATTACAACACTCACTCTATCTTCCAAAAAAATTTATGTCTACAATCAACATTTTAAAAGTTCTCTACTTCGACAAGCTCCTGAAGTATCAAGTATCAAAACCACCTTGAAAATGGTAATTAAAATTGTCGTAATAACTTTTTCCGTATCTGCACTTAAACTTATTTATGTTAGTTACAGGTCGCACCATTAGTTTAGCTTTAGGTTGCACCTTTAGATTAAGTTTTAATTATTGACATTTAAAGTTGGCTATATTCTTTGGATGCAGCTTCAGAATATGCATCTAATTCACTTTCTGTGAAAGAAATTCTAAGGGTGCGTTTTTTTAGAAATCTTATTATCTCACTTAACAAAAGTATTTGATTTTTTGGGTTGGCACCCTACATTTAATTTTTTAAATGCTTCCATTTTTGCGAATTTTGAAATGTCATTTTTTAAAGATTCAATGTTGTTCTTAACCTTGCTGAACTTTTACAGTTTGTTTATAAGTTACCTACCAACCAAACTCAACAACAAAAGACAATATTAACGTAACTAAAATCAAGCAAATCAAATAAAAATTGATATCCTAAAATTATGTTGATGTGTGTAATTGTTGGAAATATTGACGATTTTCTTAAATACAAAGATTTTCCCGTCAGTTCATTGTCTCGCAAACCCTATGGAATATTCCAGAAATAACTTCAATGTGACCACAACTCGCCAGTATTTTCAGGTTTCAGATAACCCCAAACAAAAAATCGGAGGTTGATATCGAGAGAAGGAAAAGGCCAGGCTACGTGATCTCCTCTTTCAATCCATTGGCGGAAACATTTTTGCTGATCCAGATAATGACGCACATTTAGACCAAAATGTGGAGGTGCCCCATTATGTTGAAACCACATGTTATTTCTACTGCTTAAAGAATTATTTTCTAATAATTGAGGCAAAATATTTTGCAGAAAAATTAGATAAATGTCTGCGTTGAAACGAGTAGGCAACAAGTAAACTATTAAATTCTTTCCTACAATACCGGCCCATTATTATACAACACTAAATTGTTGCTGATGGTGTTTTGTAAAGACCACAGCATGAGGATTGTCAAAATGTGACTGTTTTTAATAAATGGCGTGTAAAACATGTCTTATCAGAAAACAATAGCACTCTTCCGAAATCAGGTTAGTTGTTGACCCATTAGCAAAAACCCAGTCGATGCGGATAATTTTCAGGATTTAAAACTTGTACGCATTGTAAATTGTAAGGGTAGAGTAGTTGTTCAAGAATGACACGGTGTACTGTCGACTTGGAGGATTTCATATAGTGTGCAATTGCGCAAACACTTATAAATTGGTTTTCTTCCACTCGATGTATAACTTCTTCTTCAAATTAAACGTACGACCTATTCTTGGACGACCAACCCTACCAGAACGTCATACGTTTTTATTTTCTCTAAGACGATGAATGAACGCAAATGTTGTATGATGAGGTTGCCGATGTTCCGGATACTTTGTTCATACAAGCGTGCTGCTTCTCGACCACTACACTGTCCGGCTAGGTGCATATTGGTAAATTCTTCAAATGAGAAATTATCAATCATTTTCAATATGAATTTTAAATCGACAATTAAGTTAATGTTATGATGACAACTAAATGTCATTAACAAACAAATGTTTAACGAAAGACAATGGCGTCAAAATAAATCAATAACTACTTTGATTATATGAATATGATTTAAAACAATTTCTTGCTCTTTCTAAACGACAGATTTGCGGACATATGCTCACTAAACAAAAATGTTTGTTTTGACATCCCCTACCATCGCTTAAAGTTTGTCGGTAAGTTTTTGGGGCTCTGTATACAGGGTGGGCCATTAGTGCGAGCACAGGCAACGTCTCGGAAAACATTGGATGTAAAAAAAAACTTAGTAGTGCAGATTGATAAGCTGCACATTTTAAGATTTTCGTTCATACAGGGTGTTTCATAAAAGCGCGACATACCGAAGATATGTTTTTTTAAATTTAATTACTTATCTTTTATTACGAATTTGGATTTCTTGGGCAAGTCTAACGTGACTTTATGTATCATACAGGGTGTCAAAAAAACACAGTTTTTGCGTTATTTTATTTTTCCGGAAAATTAACGTTTCAAAAAAATTAATAACCCAGTTATCCTGAAATTTATCCAACTGCAATTTTGCAGCTTTAATATGAGTAATCAATTATTTATGTTGAACTCCTTAAATGCATGGACAACGATTTTTTCAAATGACACCACATAATTTTTTTGTGCCCTTAACGTAGAATTTCATAAGCTTTAATAAGGGCTTACGCAAAAATTCGTAAGAGTTAGATACCTTCAACTTTGTCATTAGAAAGTTTATGAAATTCTACGTTCAACGGCACATAAAAATTACGTGGTGCCATTCAAAAAAATCAAGTTATCCATGAATTTAGGGAGTTCAACTGAAATAATTTATTACTCAAAACTTAGTAAGGTTGAAAAGTTTTAGTTAGTACATGTAATGCATATTAAATCTGCAAAATCGCAGTTGAATAAATTTCAGGATTTTACCGGGAAAAATGAAATAACACAAAAACTGTATCTTTATTTTATTTTTTCTTTATAAATGCAGTCATGTACTATATGGTATTATTAATGCAAGTAGTTGTGTTGTTGCATTATACTGTCAAGTCTATATAAAAGAGTAGAATTGTTTAGAAAACTAATTTACTACACAAGAAGCAAATATAATTAATAGCGATAAATAAATAGCGACTGAACGTTTCTATTACCGGTTAATTACTTCTTACGAGAAATAAATTAATTGCAAACTTATTCGAAGTATTTCATCGTTTATTTTAGTACAAAACCTACGTTAAGATGTATTAAAGGATTAATTATATAAACTAGATTGTAAACTCTTTCTTAAAAATATTTTCTTAATGAATGTGTCTTTGCTATACAAACTAGAGGACGTAGAAGACGTATTCTACTAAATAAATTAAGTAATGAAATTCCTTTCATAAAGACTACAACCGGTATTCCTAATGATCTCATTAAAGCTAATAAGAAAAGTTTTACATGAGCATAGTAAATTTACGAAATTACTTACCTTGTTCGCAGTTACAACTTCTGGTGTGGCAAGGACTAGGTTGTACCATAAAAGCCACATTAAGTTGTTTGCCGCAAAAGAAGCGAATAGATTCATGTGAACAGTTATTCTAGCACACCTTAACGATCTGAAACAAAATCGTCACAATTAGTAAAATTATTTTGGTAGGTGATGGATCTTTAAATACTATTAATTATTATGGTTATATATATATTTTATTTATGTATATGTTTTTATGATTCTCATTACGATGAACCCATACACTTCGAAAAGTAAGATGCGTCTACCAGTTACTAATGCTTTTTACTTAAGGTATCTTCGTTTCGCAAGGTTAAATCACGGATTAAAGTTATGTTTAAATACATAAAGAAATTAAGTTCAATATTTAAAACTAATTTCGGAGTAATTTAAGATGAGAATAATGTGTTCAGAAACTTCAAATTATATTACAACGATGCTTTCAGTTATCGGAATTTTAGTTAATATGGACATCTAACCTTCATACAATATCGAGGCTGAAATTTTATTAATACTACACAACGATGTGAGGTCCACATTGTAATAAGGAGGAAAGCTATTATTGGATAACCACGTTTTGGTGCTTATTGATAGCATCATTATAATTATAATAATAATAATCATTTATTCATTTACATAATACATGTATAAATACACAACAGAAAAATAAAGTACACGAAAAAAAAACATGAATAAATGTGACATAGAAAAAAAATGGAAAACCGAATAATTGAAAATAAATTAATATATAAAAAAGAAGAAATCAACAGAGTGAGCATAGTTCCAGCTAAGTTCCAATATCATAAAATTTGACGCTGTGAACTTATGCTTGATTATATTGTAAAATCTGAGCAAAGAAATTCAGAAAAGAACAAATTGTTTAATATTTTTATTGATTATATACGATAGCACCAGTGATGAATATAAAAAAAACTTAACAATGTATTTAAAAATGTTAAATTTAAAATGAAGTTAACTATTTTATTTACTTAACAATAAAGAAATTTGTTGTCTTGAATTAAAAAACAGAATTTTTTAAATAAATTTTTGTAGCTTGTACTTAGATAAATTTGCTATAAAATCAAAATCATAATATTGCAATGTAAAATTATAAACAAGTAGAATGTAATATAAGAAATTAGATTGACCTACACTTTTTCTTGCTGATATTACGTACGACAGATTGTTATCTTTCCGTCTAGTATCATATGAGTGAGTGGGAACACAAATATCATTATACCCAGATTTATGCAAAAACTTTGATATAGATATAAAATACAATTGTTTTACATCAAAAACATTTACTTCTCGAAACAAAGCGTCTCTAGAAAAAACAATTTTTTATTGTAAATAATTTTCAATACTAATTTCTGTGTTATTTCTAACTTTGATAGATGAGTTGTCAAAGCGCCACCCCAAATAAGTATTCCATAACTCAATGAAGACTGGATAAATGGAAAATAACTATATGTATCTTCTTAGTTTAGTAACTAATTGGTTAATATGCACATCCCATTTCATGTTTGAATCAAAATATATACCTAAATATTTTATAGATGTAACTTCAGCTATGTTTATATTACATGTACAACTATTTCTGTTACAATTAACATTATGAACAACAATATGCTCGTTCGTAAGTAAATTACAAGAATAAGAAGAAAACGGCAAATACTTAGTTTTACTATAATTTAAAGTTAAACAGTTGTTATCTAGCCAGTATTTTATTGCTGATAGCTTAGTTGAAGCAGATAACATAACATAATCCCAAGTGGAGTTATTTGATTTGTAATCTTCTATAGAGTTTCTCAATTTTAAAGGCATTTGAATTCAGTGCACATTAAAATAAAATATAACAAATCTTAATGTTAGAAAAAATCACGTTTTGTTACAATCATTTTTCCAATTTTGAAAAAAACGAAATTAAACCTATTTCGAATTCAAAGTGTGACCTATGCTATTATGATTACCATTTCTAAAACTAATGTCACAACAATCTGCAAGTGGCGAATTAGTATATTATGATACTAGTTTATAAGAAGCATTTCGGATCAGGCACGCTAGGAGTAAGTGCAACAAAATGCTTTATAAACGAGTATCATAGAATTCTTTTTATAATTTGAGCTTCTTCGGACAAATAATTAAAATATATTTTTGAAACAAAAATTCTAGTCAATAATTTTTAATTTTGAGGTTGGCAATACAAACTGACAATATATGAACTTTGAATGTAAATTTATAACAGTATTTAAAATTTCACCAAAAATTAACGAAATTACGTTCAAACACATAATATCGTAGGCATTTCTTATAATCGGGTTGCCATAGTTCTTCCAACTTAAATAAGGGAATCCCACCGTTAAAATATTGTTTTTTGCGAGATTTTGACTCACTTGGACTTCCATGTAGTTTCTACTAATTTATTAATTCATAATAGAATATAAAGTAAAATCAACACATTTCAACATTATTATTAAATGGAACAACAATAATCAAAACAAAAATTCAAATAATAAATAATTTTTTTTTGGTTTTACATAGCGTAAGGTGCACCAAAAATGTTTTAATCGTAGAGGCATGCACAACAAAAAATTTCGTAAACTTAAATTTTTTGACATCCTGAGACTCTAATGTGACATTTTACCCTAAGCTTTAAAATCGGTAAGAATCCCAATTAATTGAAATAGTCCGTGGACCCGTGACATAATGTGTCGGGAAACTTGTATGTCAGCTTTTTATATCTTAGGTGTAGAATGCTATGAAACGTGCAGATCCTTGACATGAGGACCAAAAAAGTTCACCGTTACATTTGGGCCCATACAATATTGGATGCAATATATTTTTTCAAATTGTAAGTCAGCTTTTTTTGCAGACAGGTTTCTAAGGTATGGTTTAGTTACCAAAACCAAAAAAGCTGATGTTTTCATCCAGACCCAAACGTTCAGGCCCATACAATTCTCATTGCAATGTGCATTGGGAATTGTATCGTCAGCTTTTTTGTAAATTGCTTCTTCTCGATAAAATATCATCATATTTCAAAAAGCTGACGTTTTGGTTGAAACGGTGACTTAAAGAAAGTAAATCCGCAAAATGTCATAATTCGATTCTTTTTTTAATACTCTGTCCCCTCAAGTCCCAATTCGATTTAAAAAAAAGAGAAATTGTATTGATTATTGGTACACAACGTAAACCAACCTCAAATTCAGAATTGATTTTCCGGAAAATCGGAAAATTGTTATTTTTTTCATTTTCCTTTTAACTTTTCACCGCTTCAACCAAAACGTCAGCTTTTTGAAATTTGATGATATTTCATCGAGAAAAAGCAAATTACAAATTCATTCATCTGTAGTGTTGAAACGTATATAAAATACAGGTTTCTATTAAATCATCCATTTATCAGCAGAATTCTCAACTTAGAATGCATGTTTGTTTATTGTATAATGTAATACAGTATCAAAACAATGTGATCACATAGACCGAAATGGTTTCCTATAAAAGGCATTGATAAAATATCAAAATATAATTAGAATTGTATCAATTACCTGCATTAAGTATTCTGTAAGTCCGGGCATCTTTCTGACTATGAATTATCAAAACCCAATGGGTGGAATTAATAAAAATAAGTATAAAGTTTTACTGATTAGTAAATTCTTCTTTTTGGGGTTCCTATCCGTTACGGATCTTGGCAACCAGCATGGCAAGCCTAACTTTGTTTACGGCAATGCGGAAGAGTTCGGCTGATGTTTTTCCAGTTCACTTCCTAAGGTTATGCAGCCAAAATATTCTTCTCCTTCCTTGACCTCTTCTTCCATCGATTTTTCCCTGGATGATTGTCTGAGTAAAGAGTACTTAGAGTCGTTTCTCATGATGTGGCCCAGATACTGCAGTTTTGGGATCTTGATGGTGTTCATAATTTCTTTTTGTTTATTCATCCTTCTTAGTACTTCTTCATTAGTGATATATTCGGTCCATGATATCCTCAGCATCATTCGATAGAGTCGCATTTCGAAGGCTTCTACTTTCTTGGATGTGGTTTCATTGAGTGTCCAAGATTCTGTCCCGTACAAGAGGATAGAAAAGATGTAACATCTGAGAAGTCTCATTTTTGTTTCCAGTGTAAGATCATGGCTTCTGAAGAGTTTGCTCATTTTGTTGTAGGCGGCTGTGGCTTTGGCGATTCGTGATTTGATTTCTTGAGTAAATAGTAAATAGTTCAAGTAAAAGCAAATCCTTATTTTCATATTAATAATAGAATGCTTTTCTTTATTATTTTAAATTAAATCGAGTGGCCAAAGATTATTGTTAAAAAATACCCAAACAATGTGACTAAAAGTTAAGTGCCTTCCACAAAGGAAAAAAAAGACAGAGCTCTGCAGCACAAGAAAGGGAATTGCGCAATAAACTGGAGAAAACATTAAATAATAAATCAATAATAAAGAAAATTAAGAATTTAAAAACTTGTATTAAAAAAAACATGCAAAAATGCCACGGGCAATAAATAAATTGTCTTAAGTGCGGCTGAAATTATAATTTATGACATAGAGGGAGGTACTGGAAATAATCCAGTATACACAAAAATACCTGGAGACTCGGTAGTAGTAGTTTCAGGCATTTTAGATGAAGGTAAGTCTGAGTAAATCTTTAATCAGAATATTTTCATACACAAATTTTAAAGAACCAACAAAAAAATATAGTTCATCCCCAAAAAAATGGCACTTGAAAGACTATTACTACTACCGCTATCAACCAGCAACAGACTTTGCTTTAAAGGAGAAACGTCAGAGACATAAAAGCTATTAAATTCCCAGTTGCAACGATTAGTCCTGTTAAAACAAGAAGTTTTACGACTGAATAAAAACTTCCAATATATGTAGGTGTTTTTGCAAGGTGCGTGAAGTTAGCGGTCCCTTAAAAAGCACAAACGAAATTTTGGTAACCAATCATACCTACGTAAAATTTCGTTTGTGCTTCTAGCAAGGCCGCTAACTTCACGGACCTTTTTATGCGTGAAGTTAGCGAGTGCCTAAAAAATTTCATTTTTCCTCAAAAACGTATAGGGTCGCAATTAATTTTGGTAAAAACACAAACAGGCACAAACAAAGCACTAACAAATCATATCAGAAATTTTGTTTGTGCTTCCAATGATTTAATTTTATTGAGGGACAAACAGGCACAAACAAAGCACTAACAAATCATGCTACCAATAATTTTGCTTGTGCTTTTGATGAGCCCGCCAACTTTACGGACCTTTTCATGTGTGAAGTTAGCGGGGACCTGAAAAGTGCCATTTTCTCAAAAACGTGTGGGGTCGCAATTGATTTTATTGAAGCACAAACTAGCACAAACAAAGAACTAACAAATCATACCAAAAATTTTAATTGTGCTTCCATTAATACGTGAAGTTAGGGTACCTAGACACTTTCTAGTGTCATTTTCTCAAAAACTTGTTTGGTCGCAATTGATGTTGTTGAAGCACAAACAGGCACAAACAAAGCACTAACAAATCATGCTATTTTTTGTTTGTGTTTTCAATGAAGTGTGGAGTTAGCGGGATCTGGCAAAATGCCGTTTTCTCAAAAACGTGTGGGGTCGCAATCGATTTTATTAAATCACAAACAGGCACAAACGAAGCACTAACGAATTATACCAACAATTTCGTGTGCTTCTGATGAGACTGGTAACTTCACGGACCTGTCTTTGCAAGTCTTTTTTTCAGTAACTAATTAAAATCGATTTCTTACGGAGTTACAGGATCTATGAAGGTGGTCATGAAACATTTTTCTATTGATTATCTATATCTTGATTATCTAATAACACTTCATGGTTGAACATTCGCATTCTGCGACATATGGTGCTATTGTTTCAGATTCGGCTGTAATACACAGAACCTGCCATTCAGCAGTGACACTTGTGTATTCTTCATTGGCATTACAAGTATATATTAATGTTCGGAAATTTTTTTCTGCAAATGTACTCATCGCCTTGTAGATTTTGCACAACTTTTTTTATTTTGTTATGCGTATAGTCTAAAACACCAATAGCTGTTAAAAATTGATACTTATCTAGTCAAGATTTCTTTGCGGCATTTAAAACTGGAGATGACAAAAGGAACCATATGTTGGTTTTTCGCACAATTTTGTCAGTTTCATAACCTACCATTTTACATACAGTAGATTCTCCGCAACACAAGTTTGAAGTCCTAAATGCAAAAAACTTTTTTTTATAACTTAATTTGCTTATACTCGCACCACAAACTTCAAAGTTTACAAAAAAGTTTTGATTAATTTCAGGTGGCCTCTATTCTATGTGTATGTGCAAAAACTACAATAGGCTTACTTAGATCAGACATATATCTTAAAAATATATTCATTTTGGTGTTTGGGTCTAACGATTGTCCACTAGTCACCCCAGTCTCGTCTAGAAAATGTTCTGCTAACCACTGAACATTTTCCGGTCGAAATCGAAATAATGTAACAACACCTTGATGCCGAGGATGCTGTTGACGTTCTTTGTACATTCTGATATTACGTACCAAAAACACATCTTCAAACTTTTGAAAAAGTAATACCTTAGATTTACAAAAAAGTACTGATTTTTATTAATATACAGCGTGCGTTCCGAAAGTAATGCAATTAATTTTTTTTAAAGTAATTTATTGAACAGAATTGCATAAACTCTTACAATTCTTCAAAGTACTGTCCTTGGGCATCTACACATTTTTTTCAGCGACACTCCCATGATCGGTACGCACCCTGTATGGCGTTTTTGGGGACTTCTCGCAAGGCCTCCGTCACGGTTGATTGGATCTGTTCTATGGACAAAAAACGGGTTCCTTTCAGGGCTGTCTTAATTCGAGGAAACAAAAAAAAGTCTGCTAGGGCGACGTCAGGACTATAGGAGGGGTGGGGCAGAGTTGGCACCTTGTGTTTGGCCAGAAACTCGCGGACTCGTAGCGCGTTGTTGTGATGGAGTTGCCAAGTAGCGGAGATGTCTTCTCGCGTCCTGACGACTCTTTTTTGCAGTCTTTTCAGCACATCCACGTAGTAGACAGCGTTAACTGTCTGTCTTTGTGGAAGAAACTCCTTATTGACCACTCCTTTGCTGTCGAAAAAGACAATGAGCATTTTTTTTACTTTTGATTTGCTCATTCTTGCCTTTTTGGGCTTGGGGGACTGGTCGGTGTGCCACTCAGAGCTTAGGCGTTTTGTTTCTGGGTCGTATTGGAAAACCCAGGTTTCATCACCAGTGATAACGTTGTCCAAATAATCAGGTTCAATTTCAACACGTTGCAAAAGTTCACTTGAAATTTCTATTTGGTTGGTCTTTTGGTCGTTTGACAACACCTTGGGCACGAGCTTGGCGCACACTTTCCGCTTCTCTAAATCTTCAGTTACAATGCGAAACACAACAGTAGATGACAAGTTTACTTCATTGGCAACCATATTGATACTTAATCGACGATTGGAGTCCAACAATTGACGAACACGAGCCACATTGTTATCGGTTTTGCTAGTTGACGGCCGCCCAGAGCGTTGTTCGTCGTGAACCTCTTCCAGGCTTTTAACTACCTAGAAACTTGTGAGTAAGACAGAGCAGAGTTTCCGTACGCCTCACGAATTAATTTCGAAGTCTCCTCAAGAGATTTATTCAGTTTAGCACAAAACTTAATCGCGTAACGTTGCTCGATCGTCGATTCCATTTTTTCCGTGACACGGTCGGCGCGCAGAGATTCACAATAACTGACGTCCTGCCACTTCCACAGTTTGGAGAGCACTGAAACCGGTTTCGCGGCAAAGCTAAGGATCCCTACCACCTACTCCAACTAGTCCGATCCTACTCCGACCAATAGGAGCGGTGCGGGAAATTAAATTGCATTACTTTCGGAACGCACCCTGGAAGTTTAAGCATTTGCTGAGTAAACTGTAAAGTAAAAGCAAATTCTTATTTTTTATTAATTCAATACAATGAAAATACAATATACGTAGTGTTGAACAATTATAAACAAACGACTTTGTTAAAATAATGTCAATTATGTGGTTAGTTTGCAAACATTAAAAATTTCATTTGACAAACCAATTCTACCAACCAGAAACCAAACAAGCGTTTACCGCAAAACACCTTATTGTCCCAATAAGCTCCCAGTCCCAAAAATGGTTGAAACAAAAGCTATAGACAATAGAATTTCAAATAACTTTTTTCCTTCAACTTTTTTTGTAAAATTGAGTTTGGTGGAGATATTGTTACAACAATTATTGTCACGTGATTGTTATATCTCAGTAATTACTTATTGGATCAAAAAATAATTTAAACAAAATATATGTATAATAAATTGTAAACAACTATTATTTGAAACAGAAGGTTTAAAACGAATAGTTTTTTAAATATTTTAAAAATTCAAAAATCTGTGTAGGTTTAGGTACATAAAATATGCCCAAAATTTAAATCTACGGAATTGTAAATAAGTTCCATATACAAAGTTTCATAAAAATCGGACGGGTGGTTTTCTTGATACTTTGATTACATACGAACGTCTTATTTAATAAGGTGTGGAGTAATAAAAAGCGTGCTATAATGTTAACGCTATTGCCTTTATGTATCGTAATAGAATTGTTATAGACGCAAACATTAAATTAAATTATTTATGTTATGTTTTGGCTAATTAATTGTCGCAACTGAGAAATTTTGCGCCTGGTGTTTAGGCAACCAACCGTTAGTGTTAGATTTTCAATCAATGGCGTTTAAATTGATTTGTATAATTCATTCTTGAAAGCTTCAGTTTCTTCATTTTTCAATTGTGGTTTCGACAATCGTACACGTGTTCCTCTTTACTGCAAAAATGTTCTTTGTTAAATGAAATTCTTGAATTATTTAGTTATTTGTAGGTTGATGAACTTCTTTAGTATTTAAATGCTGTAATACATTTATCTGGATTGTGCATACTGTCGAAAGCCGTACCTAAAATGCAGTTTTTATCAATCAAAGTGCCATTTTGGTAACCCTTTTACAACTTATATCTGGGGGACAAATTTTGGAATAACTAAAGGCAAAAGTAGCATATGAATTGCCTTTCCATCCTTCACCGGTACTGCTGGCCTTATCATTTTATACGCATCATTAGATGAGGTAGGAGTTTATCTCTACCCACCTGTGAAGAAACCGTTGCACATTATTAACGCTGCCGACCTTCAACTTTGATACCTGTCCATCGTTGTCGTATCAGTCAGCAGCTAACTATTCATCTTTCTTTCATCCTGTTCAATCTGTATCAATTGAAAAGGTATTTAGGGAAGTAAATTTAAAGTATTTAGAATTAAAGTCGAGTTAGTATAATTAGGATACAACGATATTGCTGTCAGATTAATCATTAGTCAAATTATCTGTGATACGATCTGTATTAGTTAAGTAACTTATTTGTTAATTATCTCGTTATCACCTGCGTAATAATGTATGTTTCATCTATATTTATCTGTGACACAAGTGGTAAGCTCTATCTTGTGTTATCAGTTTCTTTCTTTGTGTCCTTATTGCTTAGGACTAATAACTACAACCCGTAAGGTGGCGCCTCTCGTCTCGAAGCATTCTTTCTACTACTGCATCTCTCAAGATTGCTCAAGACCCTTGCCAACATTAGCAAATTTTTCTAAAATAAATTCTTCGACAATAACAATAAGAGTTACGTTAACATACACTTTTCTTTCTAACTTTGAACAAAAAAGTTTCAAAAAGGAATTAAACCTATTTCAAATTTAAATTCTAATCGAATGTGTTTGATGTTACCATGGATACCATCTCCAAAACGATTGTCAAAACAATATGTTAAGTCCCATAAAATATTACTTTTCGTAACTAATTAGGAAAAGTGGACTATTTTAGCATCTACTTTGATTATGACAAATGTTACTTTTTAGTCACAATTAGAAAAATTAGTAATACTTATATTTGATTTTCTAACTCCTATTAGTACTTATTAGATGTAGAGAATTTCTAAGCTTTTTTTGTAGATACCTTGAAAAAATCCTACGCTTAATAGGCGCAACTGGTTTAAATGAACCCATAAAATTTTACCCGCTCTTCAAAAAAAGCTGCGAAAATTGAGAATCTAGTTATATTCACTAAATAATTGAATAAGATAATTAACTTATGTATATATAGAGTGGCCTATCGAAAACGAATCAGACCGTTTTTTGAAGCAATCTTACATTTTCAAAAAAAACGAACGAACACGTCAATTTTGTTTGGAAGGGAACATCTTCCTAAGACAAAGTTAACCCCGAAATACCAGCAGGGTGGCCCGGCAGCCCCCATGCCAGATATTTTAAATAACATGGTGGGTTGACAGGTACTACATATAAAAGCCCTTTCAATTCTCTATACAGTTATATACATCTTATTTTGGTCAGAGGGCCCCAAGGGTCCCCGACAGCACTATTTTTGAAAATAAAAATAAATCAAAAAATACTGCAATATGGTTGACAATGCCAATTATTGTTTACAAACGATAATTATTAACGATAAAATTTGCTCTGAGAAATAAACAGGGTGTCCCAGCAGCCATGGTTTCCCATAAAAAAATAAAGGTTTTGTTCAAAACGCTCTCTAACATTATGGGGCATTTCCCGGGTTATTGCGTGACATTCATTAATAAGTCTTCTCGTAAATCATTTAACAAAGCAAGATGAGTTTTATACACTCAGGTTTTTAGATCCCCCCACAAAAAAAATCCAATAGAGACAAATCTAAGGATCTTGCAAGTCACTCAAAAAACCTCTTCTTCCAATCCAAACGTTGTTAAACCTTTGGTTTAAATACTGACGAACGGGTAGGGCAGAGTGTGGAGGAGCTCAATCTTGTTTTCCATTTACTGCTCATTATACTAAATTACATCAGTTATGGCCAGCTCTACCTGTGTTTGGAGTAATTTCAAATACATGTCGCCATTCAAATTTCCCGGCAAAAAGAATGGTCCAATAGTATTGTTGCCATAAATACCGTCCAAAACGTTTAGTTACTTCGGATGGTTCCTGCTTTCTCTCAAGAGGGTTTAAATACCTTCTAGCAGGGATTACCTTTGTGAATAAGTTCTGCGTCACATTACACCCTATGCTTATACTTCTTTGAAAAAACGTTGAAATTCAATTAAACTTTCTTTTCCGTTTCAATTTTTTTTCTACCAATTAAGTATAATAATTATCAAGAAGTAGAGTCAACTATATTCAAAATTTTGTAGACGACTGCAGGATTGCATCGACAATAAAAATGATCATACCCATTACTAATTTTATATTGCAATATTTTTGTCAAATACCTCAAATTAGTCCAAATATTAAAATATGGGGATAGTTTTTCCGATTTGTATTTATTCAATCGTGTTTTTTAAAATACAGGATAATTCACACCGTGCGTCGGTTAAAAGTTATCAACTTCCTGAAATTCCATCAATGTGAAATTTGATATATAGCTATACCAGATTACTCCAAGTCTAACTAAAATATTGTTGAAATAACGACTTTTCGGATATACTGGAAATTGTTTCAGAAAAGGTGTGTAAATGGCTTTACCAGAGGTTCTTTAGCTCAAAAGAGACCGTTTGACACCAATTTATCGATAACTGCACTATAAAGACGCCAGAGGGCCTCAAACTTTCCAAAAAATATTGTATATTAGGAATAACTCGAGAACGGTTCTACGGATTTTATTCCGCTTTCGTATGCAGGTTGTCTGCAGGTTTTTCTGTGTAATGTAGACAAATTTCTGATGCCAGGAAAAGTCGCTTTCATACGGGCACTGTCAAACAAATGATAATATTTTAACAACCGTCAACGATACGAAACCAAAACAATTCTGACAAATAAAATGATCAATTTGAAAACTTTTCTCTCTTGCTTGCGTTAATGTTATTAGTTCGATCAGAAAAAATTAAAATCATATCTATGCAAGGCGCATCCATACGCTTAGAAATTCAAGTAAACTGTTAGTAGGCTAGAATAAAGATTTAATAATTACAGTAACACCATAACTAAACACAATATTGTATATTTTGCCATTGTAATAGTAATTATAACAATTAACATCTACAGTGGTGTCTATAAGTGCAGCAAATAATAGGGAAGCTATTTCATTGTAATTGGTCTAACTTCAAACCCGTTCAAGCAAAAATTAGTTTCATAATGATGTTAATCTATAACCTATTGTTGTATGCATTAAGTTTACAATAGACTTTCTTAAATCTAAACAAGTGGTGCAGTTGCATAAAGCAGGAAAATCTCTAAATGGTCTGGGTAAACTAATGGTTGGAAAAATAGTTTCATACTTAGTATAGCACGGGCACAAAAAACAGAATGTCTTCTTCACTAGGTGGTCTCATTAGATTTTGTTGTACATTAATAATTTATACATATATATATATATATATATATATATATATATATATATATATATATAGTATATATATATTAGCAACTTTGCCGACAGGCATGTAAAACAGTTACATAGTCGATTCTTTAATAATTATAGCCAACCTAACAGTTGGCAAGTATAAAATTTCAAATCGCCTGCAGTAAAGTACGCAAGTGGTTGTACAATAGCAAACAAACACTGAGAATCACCTGACAGCTGTTTCGTCCTTTGGGACTCATCGGGAGTGAGAGAACTCGAGTGTAAGTTCACTGTTGTACAAACAAGAAACAGCTGTCGGGTGATTCTCAGTGTTTGTTTGCTATTGTACAATCCTCTTGCATACTTACTGCAGGCGATTCGAAATTTGGGTATAACTTAAAGCACAACTGTTAGAGTTAGCTATAATTATTTGAAGAGAATCGACTATGTAACTGCTTTACATACCTGTCGGCAAACCGCTGCAACTTAAATCCACTTTCGTGACAGTGAACGCTTTCACGAGCTCGATACTAAGATGTCGAAATTAAAAATAAAAAAAAAAAAACGCTTATCATATATATATATATGATATATATATATATATATATATATAATATTAAAAGACTTTGTTAAAATTCTTATTAATGATTATAGTTATTAAGTAAATGTTTGATTTTTTTTATTAAATAGCAATTTATAAAAAAATAGTTGATAAGATAGTTGTAGTTGTGTATTGTTAATAATTAACAATAGTAGCATTTTTTTTAATTTTAACCATGTGCGTTTTCTTAAGAATTGTGAAAAACATACATTTTTTTGAATTACATAGTAAACTACCCCAAAAAAAAATTAGTATAAGGTACCAATGAATATTAATCTTTTTTCCAGTCCCGCGACTGTAATTACGAAATCAATTCGGGTAACTAAATAATCTTGTTTTTGCTTTGTTAAATCCAGTTATTATACTTAAAAATATTGTTTTAATTTAAAAAAAGTACAATATACTATTCGATAAGTTAATGCTTAGAAGTAATATCATTCGGTATCTCATACGAATATGAGGTGTTAACCCGTCAGTTATTATCAGCTATTATTATACATTTTGAATAGGCCTGCAATAAATAACATAAATTGCGTTTGACTTAATAGCTTCAAACTACACGTATTTTGCAATATAGACCTCACCGAAAGCACTTACTTGCGTAATTACACCATATAAAATTCATAAATATTAAATTTTCATGCTTTTATATGGGATACACAAGCTTCCTCAGATATATTGCTTTTATAAGTAATGCACCACCTAATATTTCCCGGCACTCACAGTTATGACCCATGTCAGCTTTGAATAAAACATTAAATAACACGATAGCAATTTAACGACATACTTTGTACGAAAATTTCATTTTCACTTTCAACTTAATTCGGTGGTATTGTAATCAAGCTGGTCCAATGTCACGTAAATATTTGTGTTTAAACCTTATTTTTGATAAAAGAGCATTAAAAACTTTTTAATTCAAAACGTATTTTAACTTTATACAAAACCCTTTTAATGTGTCACTACAAAACACAAATAATTTTTACGCATATATTTAGATTAAAGGAACCTTTGATTCCTAAAATTAATGTTTTTAAACTTCTACAAGTCTACGGGTTTTACTTTTTTTTTACTAAACTCAATAATTTGAGTTTTATTAAAAAGAAAAACCATTCAGATATATGTCATTTTATAGAAGAATCTTTTTGTTTGTTAGTACAAGTTATAAATTATTTGTAATAAAAGCTAACAACTTTTATTTAAAAAAAAATTTAATTAATATTTTTTAACTCCATCATCGAAATCATATTAGTAGTTTTTGAGATATTGATAAAAATTATTTTTGTTTAAGACTGTAGAATTAGCTTTAGAGCAATTTGTTACGGTTTAACTGTAAACAAACTCAAAAATATAGCAGTGCTAAAAGACCTTGCCGGCAGCTCCTCTTAGTCGGAAGTGGTTGTGGGCTTATTGAGAATTGTTCGAAATGAAGGCTTCTACGCTGCACAAAGAATTTATAAAGTGCCACCTAGGATTGCGTATAAGAGATATTCTAGAGCCACTAGGAACTCGTAGGCACAGAAACAAACCGTACGTTGATAGAAATATGTATATTATTATAGCGATTAAATTTCAATCAACACACATAGAAATACATAGACACACCAATAAATAATATCATTTAGAGTTAATAGCAAAATAATAATGACTCACGAGAGCGAGTTAAAACACGAGTGATAATTCGAGGCACAAACGCCCCAAATAGGTTAGCGTATTATAAGCTTTTGACAGTCGTAGCATTAATTATTCCATGCAAATACTGTTCGGAATGTACTTAACAACAATTACGGAGAGTAGTGGACCTTGTCCGATTATATAAATAGTTTAAAAACGCACAAAATTAAACAGGTACTTGGAAAGATCATTCTAGTTTACAAATTGTCTATACAGCGCCAAAAAGGTACGTTGCTAAACTCACGGCCGCAGTACGTATACATAAAGTGCGACACGATTTATGAATGACATGCATAAAAGAATTAACTTAGCTTGTATAAATAGGAAATTTTTGGTGTTCGACAGTTAATCGGCAGATGTGACAGCTTTCGTATCAAAATCTAGTATTTTATTATCCAATAAAAAAAAGGAAAAACCAAAATAAACTCCGTTGATAACAGTTGCTGGGCTGGTCACGAAGAACCAGATAACAGACTTATCTTGGGTGGTGTCCTTGACTAAACAGAGGTTCCAAGGTAAGTTCAAATTCCAACGTTAGTGAAAATACCAGACCAAACTTCGTTATTTTATAATTTTTGGATTATTATCCTTGAAAGCATAACCACAATTAATGATCCATTGATTAATTAATCCCTAGTAGAAAACGGAATACATGTGAAGTGACCAGCAGAAGAAACCAAAAAGAAAAAAAGGTGTCTGCAATTGATAAAACCCGTGATAGCAAATATTTTGTCAAAACAAAGGAAAGTAAAAAGGTACTTACACAAGAACAGTAGTCGATGACTTATTCCCTAATTTGAATGGAATGATTTTACTTCAATTGTATTACAAAGCACATGTCTAATTGTTAAATTTTTAGACAAAATTTTTCATGTACACCTTTTCACAACGGTCAGCAAATTGGAAATAAAGGTATATCTTTTGCGAGCAAATAAAAACAAATTATCGGAACTGGCAATTTCAAATAACTAAAATCCCCAAAAAAATTTACAACACAAAGATTCGTATTCAAACGCATGAGTGTAAACAAGGCTGTCTATGCTGTAGGGAGAAATTGGTCAACAAATCAATTTTTAATGCCAAAGTTTCGTTTCTATGCGAAATAATACCGCCACAAATTAAATTTTGCGTCACACAGTAAATAAAAATGCAAGTGCAGGCAATAGAGTTAGTAGCAATTTATACATGAATGTATTTCAGTTAGTGTGTATAATAAAAATTGGGTTATTTTGAAGATTTATTATTAACATCGTAAAAATATTAAACCGAACAAATTAGCCAATTTCTGGATTTGTTGGACAAATAAAGAAGAAATTCTCAAATCATTCTCTGCAGACTGTATAAAACTTTGTAGGTGTGCATGGAAATAAGCCAATGTGTTTAATACATTATTCTCATCAATAGTTATTGGTTTTGGTACATTTCGTTTAACATTAACTTTTCCAAAACGTAAGAAATTCGTTTGAATTCTCTTGAATTTTGTCTTGTTCATTGGCGACAAATAAGGATGTCGTTCATTAAAAACACGACAGGTTCTGTCCAAAACATTGTAACGTTCTCCGTGAATATAAAACAAATTGAGAATATCGGAGAGTATTCTTCCATAATAAATATAAACTTTTAATGTGCTAGTATCAGATGCTGACATACAATGCATACTAATTATCTGTCATGTTTGACTGTAAAACAATAATTGTTTTCCATAGCAAACGGGACGGAGATAAAAAGTTTAACCGCATACATTCAATCGTTTTAAGAACACCTAATTATTTCAAAAACAGTAAGGAATAGGAACTTAAAGTTACAGGGTGTCCCATTTAAAAATTACTTTACTGGCATTGCAAATGTAAATGTTTGCCACTGAATGTTGAATACTCTATATAAAAACAAACAATAAAAATTATAAAAATGTAAACTTAGGACTCTTTTTCAACATTTTGCCAAATATGAAGATCAAATTTTCAAAAACTACAGAAATGTTCTATTTCAAAACTGGTTACGCAGGAGGTACGTTTTTTAGTCAAAGTCAAAAATCTCAAAAACGGTTAGATATTATACATAAAATGCGTATAGAATTTCACGCCGAATCTAAAAATAAAATAATATATAGGACGTTCTATCTGAAATAAGCAATTTGACAACAACTTTTGGTTAAACCGAAAGTGACAGAAAAAAAGTACAATTAAAACCACACTTAACCCCAAATTTTTAATGGCATATCTAAATTACATCCCAATAAACTTTTAATGAACGGGTTCGGTGAATAGCCCTGTATATACTTTGTTGCAACTGTTGCATTTGAGTCTAAGTTTTCTTTATTTTTAACTAAAATGTTTAATAAATTGTATTTAGTAGAGAAGGCAACTTGAATATTTAATTTTTCAAGATATTTGGCTATTGTATATAAAATTTTTGATATAAAAAGATTGAGAAGGAACTTTTAATCTCTAAAGATTGTTAGATCTGGTCAAGTGAAGAAAGTTGTAGGGTTGAATGTTTGGATCTAATGTTTTGGTAAAGACTATTGAATACACTATAAGAAAAATTATTATTTTTGGCAATATGTTGTAAAGTGTGAAACTCTTTATCAAAATTCTGTTGATTGATTAAATAAGTAAAAAGTCTATGAAAATAAAAATGTAGGGCTGCTAATCGATGTCAAAAGTTAGAGTTGGGGAATATGTGTGTTTCGTGATTAAATTGTCTAAGAAAGGAATGCTCTGGTTGTGTTCATATTCAACCGTGAAGTTAATGTTAGGGTGAATAGGATTTAGCCATGGTACAAAATCGTTAAATTCAGCGTTAGTTTCATTAAAAATGATGAAAATGTCATCTACATATCGACTCCAGAATAATACTTGTGTGGAAATTCTTAAGTTCTTTAGAACATGGTTTTGTTGAAGGTTGTTCATTATAACCGTGCAATTTCTTTTGCCTTCATAAGTCACCAAAAAGTGACTTAATTTAGAATTAATTTTTTTAATAACCGAATTTTCAAAATATTTTTGTTATGGTTACAGATCGGGTTAAATTTAAATCCTGAGTTAAGCAGATTCATCTCAGGTTTTGTGAAATTAACATTAGAGAGATTAAGTACTCTTGGATGAAATGTAAATTGGTTTAAATTTTAGTTTTTTCTTTGTAATGATTATTAAAATCTAATTTTTCTTTTAAGTTTATGATTTTTTAAGAAGATTAGTGAATAAGTTGAAACCAAAAATGCTTACTCTATCTAAAATCTATCCGACCTTAATAAATAAAACTTAGAATTTGGCTTATCTCTAGTTTTGTACCAGTTCTTAATCTCTTTTGTATTGCGATTTTAGATTGGTTGTTGTGGATTTTTGATTTAATTTGGATGTAGTTTGGAATAATGTTGTTCTTGAGACATGTCGTGTTGAACCAAATATTTAGTTGTACCCTCTTTAGCTGTATAGAAAGGTTTAAGAAATTTCTGATCATATCTGCTTGGCAGGCTGTGTTTATATTCTGATAAATGCCAGGATGCTTATAGATGGGATCCATATTAAGAGATTAATGTGGTTTTAACTTAAAGCCATTGACCCATCAAAATTGTTTAATTAAGTAAAATAATAAGTAATTAATAGTAACTAGTAACTAACAAAACATCTACATCATGTAATTTTTTTAACATCTTTATTAATTACATTCTACTATAATGTGAACAATTTAAGGTAAGATTGTTCTTTAACAATTACCTCATGAAATTTTAGTTGGGTCAATGGAATAAAGTTAAAACCACATTAAACTCATAAAAGTAATTAACATTAAACACAGATAATGACATGAAAATAACACGTTAATAAAAATATATGTTAAATTATTCCAAGTTACTTTGTGACAGATCTTAAAGTATGTAGGTAAAATATTTATTGATAATTAGCTATATCTTCTAAAATACCCTGTAGTATACATTGACATACTATATTTTTTCCATTTTTAAAAAGTAAATTCATGCTACCACGTCTTTTTGAAACATCCTGTACAATCAAAAATATTTTAAAAATGTGTACTCAATAACTATACTAAATGTGACAAATTAAACGGTTATATAGTCTTCTTTTCGCCGTAACTCTGGAACGAAGAAAGACATCAAATTGCGTTAATTACGTTTTTTGGTTACAAATTTAATGTACTTTCAGCTTATGATGTCATAATTATACCAAATGATTTCATTTTTTCTGAATAAAATAAAAAAACTAGTATTATTACAAACTGCGCCTTCTAACAATATTATTATGAACTATCACGTACCAATGAATACGACAGTTAAATGTACTTACCTTTCTCTTCTAAATAAGCCTAAGTTTACTAAAATCGGATAAATTGTTTAAAAATAACAGCAATTAAAATGATTACACTTTCTCTCACTCTTATTAAGGTCGGTACGCCAATGAGCCTTAGACCAAAATGATGCAGAATTGTCTAAGCTTTCTAATGTGGAAATTATTGGAGAAATTTAAAATTTTATTTTTAATTTTTAATTGCGCCCCCTTGCGATGAATTACGGAACTTAAAAATAATTTCCAAGAGTTTCTCGTGGCCACTTTTATAATGAATTTTTTTTCTTACTTTTTATGTCCACTAGTTTTTGAGACATTGCCGGTGGCTAGCCTTAAGAAAACACCCTGTGTATAAGAATGACTTTCAAAGTACTATTATATAGTAAAAATCAAAAATTTGTCGCTTCCTTATAACTCTAACCCAAAATAGAAGTAAAATTTTATGTAAAAATTAGCTTAAAAATTGTAAGCATATGCTGTCACGACTTTTTGGAACATCCTGTATAATCAATAATTTTTTTAAATGTGTTCTCAGTGACTGCACTAGATGTGACAAATTTATCTTTTTTTAGTAACTGAGTTATCCTCCGATGTCAGAAATATACCTAATTCGAAAAACTAAAATCACAATTAAAATTAAGGAGATGAAATACAATTATACAGGTATGCATTAATAAGGAAACTAAGTATATTCCCAAACGTGTGAATATGAAAAGTTGTTCCATTACTTTGTCGACAATTTTATGATTTTTTCAGTTCATTATTAATTTTTTTCGCCAGCTAAAGAATTTCGTGAACTATATTGTACGTTACTAGGTGATGGAAACTTACAAAATTTATCTGAGTAAATACATCCTTTTTCGAGAAAGGTTAAAGTAAACAAAAATGTTTTATCCAATTACTCAAGAGTATAGTAGATTTATGAACGTTAAACTGAAAAATTATTATAATAACATTTTGTTTCAAACGTCGAGGAGTATTATAAGATTTTTGCATAAAAAGTATTCATGATATATCAACCCAGTTAAATTTAAATTGCTCCTTTGCGTCTAGACAGAATATTGTTTAAAATGATAATTTTAACTAGAAATGCCGCACACAGATATCTATATTTTCATTGTGTAATCCAGGTTTAAGTTTCAGTGCATGTAATTTATTCTTTAATAACGTAAAACAAAGGCGAATACGTTACTTTAAAATATTTCCTTAATCGCTAAAGACATGTAATTGTTGGAAAACTACATCATATTAAAATTGGGTGTCTTGCTCAAAAATTGTTGTGATGTAATCCAAAGAATTGAACTTTTGAAAATAGGAAAGTTGGCTGTGTTTGCGAAGACGATAAAGGTTCCAAATTTAACCGAATGACATTTTTTGGGTTAACAGTGTCAGCAGCGTATATTTCGGAAAAAGGCACAAATATCAAAGCGGGCATGGGTAGTTGTTTTGTAAAAACAAAAATAATAGTTTATCAATAAATAAAAAAAAATATGACATGAATGTAATCAGAATAGTTATTTGTATCACTTGGCCAGAAACTGACCTTTTGCGAGTGCAAGGATGGTTTGCAGACTAAGGCGTTAGCCGCGGGCTGAAAGTCTAAGCACCCGCAAAAGCAATTTTAAGTCTAAGCACCCGCAAAAACAGCCACGTGATACATACGATTTTTTGGGCGGTCAAATGGTAAAATTTGTTGAAACTTAAATTTTCAACTATTAGTATGCTAAAACATTTTCGGTTGGTAATGCTATTTGCAGGTGTTAACACGGTGTCATTTTTGTATACAGGGTAGCACACCAAAAACGAAACAGATTTTCCTTGTATACATACTATTCATTCTATAGCTCAAAATTACTAAATAAAAATGCTTCTTACCTTGAATAGTTTAGCTCCCGCGTCCAACACAAAACACTAAAATTGTTAATTAATTTGAATTGATTACAACTAACGTGTGTACAAATGACCTCTTGAATGTTTCAATATTTTTTGTTTACTTGTTTAAATTTGTTGATTTGGCAAACAACATCTGGTCATTTTTTGAAAACTATTGTTTGAGTTGCCCTGTATATTATTTAAGTAACATTTGTCAAAAAGGGAAGGTAGTTATCTGATAGAAGACGTTCCGTCCTACATTTTGACGCACGACACGTCAAAATCGGTTCACGGGTGACAAAGAAAACTTAAACCAAAAATTGGAAATTTTAAATGTAAATTCCCAATACTAAACAAACTGATTATCCTTAAAAAGCAATTTAATTCTGTAAAATAATAATTAGTTATTGATTTAGGGGATCACGGTCAAGTACATGAATTTTTTTTGCATTATCTATTGTTTTCTAGAAAAATGAGGTCCTTCGGCCCCCTTAGGCTCTCTTCTCGGAATAAAATGTATTTGGTAGAATAGAGAATTACAATACTTTTCATATTAGGTTCTACTGGACTTGCCCTTTAAATTGAGGATTTCGAGATCAGGCCAAAATTGAACCTTAATGAATGTGCCTTGTAAACATGAATTGGCATTCTCGACAATATTGCAGTATTTTCAGACTTTTCTTATTTTTAAAAATAGGGCTGTCGGGAGCCCTTTGGGTAATCTCACCTATATCTACGAGTATAAAATGCATATAACTGTACAGAAAATTAAAAGGGCTTTCATATGAGTGTATTTGTCGACCCATCATGCCATTTAAGTATTTTGACATGGGGGCTGGCGGGGCCACCTTGTTGATATTTCGGGGTCAACTTTGTCTTCGGAAGATGTCCCCTTCTAAATAAAAATTGATGTATCTAAGCATTTTTTTGAAAGTGTAAAGTAGCTCCAAAAACGGTGTGTTTGGTCTTCGGTGGGTCACCCTGTATATTGTAATACAATTTTTCTTTAATTTTTTACTTTTAAAAAGACTATAAAAGTCTTCAAAATAAGATGTAAAAGAGTACTGCTACGTAATATTTATGTTTTCAGCATGAGGATTGTACTGATTTCAGTGTCATCAGTATAATGTGATATTGCCAACATTTAGTACCTTTGCCGGCCGAGGCCAAATAAAGGGGTGTCTCTAGCCTTTTTGAGTGATGCAAAATCAGTGCTTATGGACGAAGAACCGAAAATGTGTTTTTCATAAATGAATAATTAAATTCAAAAAACCATACTGATTTCAGTGTCATGAGTATAATGGGATATTGACAACATTTAGTAACATTTTTGCCGGCCGAGGCCAAATAAAGTGGTGTTTCTAGCCGCTTTTGAGTAATGCAAAATCAGTGATTATGGACGGAAAACCGAAAATGTGTTTTTCATCAATGAATAATTAAATTTAAAACCATAGTGGTTGACTTTCTTTTTTCACTTATTACAAATTGTTTTAAAATAATTATAAAAAAAAACTTTAATGTTTTACCCTTAACGCTTTAACGCTAATATCTTAACGTTTGTACCTATAGATGGCGTTTTTGATAAAACAAATTTGTAAATACTTCAATTTCATTTCAAAACTACAATAATTTCTATATTATATGTATCTATAAGTATACAGGGTGGCCCACCGAAACGAAACACACCGTTTTTTGGAGTTATCATACACTTAAATAAAAAGCTCGGATAGGTGAATTTTTGTTTAGAGGGGGACATCTTTAAAAGACAAAATAACAACAAGATGGCCCCGACAGCCCCCATGTCAAAAATCTTGAATGGCATGATGGATCAACAGATGCCTCATATGAAAACCATATGCACCTTATTTTAGAAAAATAAAAATAAATTAGAAAATACTGCAATATGGTCGAGAATGACAATTCATTTGTGCAATAAACATTCATTAACAATAAAATTTGCCCAGATAAATGAATAGGGTGCCTCGGCAGCCGCTATATCAAAAATCTCAATATACAAGCCGGGTCAAGTGGCACCTTATATAAATGGTATTGTAATTCTCTATTCAACCATGTACATTTTATTCCGTGAACAGGAACTAAGGGAGCCCAAGGAACTTCTTAACAACAGTAAAAAATGCAAAATATTTTTAACGTTAATGAATGTCTCTTTTAAACATGAATTGGCATTCTTGACCATATTGCAGTATTTTTTAATTTTTGAAAATAGGGTTGTTGTGGGCCCTTGGAGTCTTTTGACCGAAATAGGATGCACATAGCTGTACAGAGAATTCAAAGGGTTTTCATATGAGATAGCTGTCAACCCATCATACAATTTAAGATTTTCGAAATGGTGGCTGTTAGTATCACCCTGTAGATATTTTGGGTCTTCAGAAGACGTCCCCCTACAAATAAAAATTGACGTGTCCGAGCGATTTTTCTTAAAGTGTAAGTTAGCTCCAAAAAACGGTCTGTTTCGTTTTCGGTGGACCACCTTGTATATAATACGTGGATTTTCTGATAATAATCGAAAACTAAAGTTTTGAATATTCGAATGCACAAATTAATATGTCATGCAACTACACATCTAGCGCACTAGTTTAAAAAAAATTCAAATAAAATTAATGCCGAAGAAAATTATTTTCAAGATTTTTAAAAAATTGAAACTACATGTGTATTCAAATTCTCTGCGGTTTTCTATAAATGTTAACCGTCATCTACCTCATTATAAAGGTAAATTTCTTAATAATAAAGATAGGGAATCGATTGAATATGCCCTTAGGGTCGGTAAATTCCGCTTCGTTAGTAAATAAAATATAGCGCGAAAAATTTGAGTTGTTGCCAATTTCTGCCATCGTTTCTCTCTTCGTTTGTATGCATTGTTCAATTTAATAAATTTATCTTCCTGAAATAAATCACCGTTAGTAAATCAACTTATGTAAATTAAATTGTTTGACTGATAACAAAGGTTTTTGTTTGAAGTTTCGGGTTCCAAAGTCTACCTGTATATTATTTCGCTGCTTAATTGTATAAGCGTTTACCAAGAAAATGAAATAATATTATATATCAAACCTTAGATAAATGGAATCATAAAAACAAAAGCTATTTAATGAGATCACATCCAACTATGATTGTTAAATATGACAAAATTTTTAGACAATAATTACAATTGTGTTATCTTAACTAGGTTACTAAAGGTCTAAAAATTTAAGTATAGGTAATTTATGTATGTTGATTAAAACCAAATAATGTAGAACATTTTAAAAGATAATTTGTTTACTGTTATCAAAAAATTAATTTGCATAGTATTGTAATAAAAAATGTTCTATTTAAGGAAGGTCGTCCATTCAACTCAATAAATTGGATAGAGAGCTTCATTAATAAAAGAGGAGGCTATTTTCAATTGTTTGTTTTAATTTTTGTATTGGAATAAATCATGTCATGTTATGTTTCTTCTCGACAATAGTATTCAAAAAATTACTACATAACAAAACTGTTCTAAAATATCATTCTGTACAGGGTGGACCGATTTCGATTGGATTGCAGGGTATTTCGGTAACTATTACTGTTAGAGCAAAACTGTTCACGTAGCATTAAGCCAACTTTTTGAGACAAACTAAACAGCGAAACCAAAAATTTACTTTGTTTTGACAGGTGTGATGTAATTTTCTAAAAGAACTATATATTGTTAAAAAGTTTACAAAATATGGATTTTAATGAAGTCAAAGTCAACTATAGTTTCCATTATAAAAAATAAGTTTATGTGGCATCTCAACTATTGGTGACCAAAGTTAAACATTGACTACTCCATTTAATTATACGCTAAAAACTACACAAGAAATGTCTTTACACTTTTTTCTGAATTTTTATCAACAGATGAGGTATAGAACCCTATCGAAATTTGGAAAAATTCAATTTTGGTTCCCGCATCAAAAATGAAAAAGATAGCAAATTTTGTCAACATTTTGTCTTCTATTTTCTTGACTTTATCCATTTTCTAAAACTTTTTTTTTTTATTTTTTTTAACACATTGCTCACTTTATTCTATCCGTTTTTAATATTTTCTCTTGGTATCTTCCATTGTACTAATTCACTTACGTAATTTTTCGATACTATTGTGGATTCAAAATGGTTAAAATATTAATGATTACGAACGATTAAATTAGTAAATGTTTACGCCAATTAGATTTATTTTACCTAATTTGAGCTGCCGCGGTTGGAAAACAATCGGCAGTAGGAAACTTCCATTTTTATTTCATTTAGTCGTTAGATGGCATGTTTAAAAGTTTTTATTTATTTTTTAATTAATATATGTATATACGAGATAAGGATAAGTCAATTGTGGTGCAAATTTTAAATCGAAACCACGTGTATCGTTCCGTGAATATTAATTATTATCATTCAAAACTAGAATTAAAGAGTCCCTTTTTCCTTATTACTATCCACAATTCCTCCTCAAATCTAGGGCTAGTGTTTGTGACGCCGAAAAAATCGGGTAGTCCAATTGTTCGTTTTATTAATAATATAATTAAACAGTCCACTTATATGGTAAACATTTAGTCCGGATTTTTTAAATAACCGTTTCAATATTTTGAGAAAGCAGACAATCAAATATACAATACATTGTTGTGTTGATTCAAGGTCTCTATTATTTATCATTTGTTGTTTACAATACCGTCGTCGAAGTTCAAATTAAAGTCGGGAAATACGCTAACTTTAAATCATATTTTCGTTTGCGTATTCGCTATAAATTTCCGATTTATTGTGGACGTACAAAAAGTTAAAACAAAAATCAAAATTTTACAAAAGAAAACAAAACTTTGTATTTAAGAGTTCAAAGACTTGTAGATTTTGGAAAAAAAAATGAAGATTCTGTTAATTTAAATCATTTTAAATTGGCTTATCCTTTGTTAGCTACAACTTTGAATCAATTTAATAAAATAGAAATGGAAATAAATATGCTTTTCATGTCAATAGACGATAAGTTTGAACCTACGTTCACTACTACAATTGGATCTAGTAGAATTTATTGAGAATATTAAAAGTAATATTGATTTTGCGCCAAATGATTCGTTACCTCCCACCGCGGCTGCACCACCCAAAGTGGAACCCGTACGTTTAAAAAAAATCGAAATCCCTAATTTTGACGGCTCCCTTGATTCATGGGCGGTTTTTTATAAAGTATTTAAAACTTTAATTCACGAAAACAAGGAGGTTAGTTCATTGGAGAAAATGCAGCATTTGACTTCTAGATTGACAGGAATGGCTAGTAATATTTGCAAAAGTATTAAACCCGTCGCTGCAAATTACGAAATATCGTGGCAATCGTTGGTTGAAAAATACAATAACAAACGGTCGTTGGGCAATAGTTCAAGCAATTCAAGCAGCTTCGGACTGAGTCTCGTGAAGATATACTGTCAGTTTTAGACGGCTTCTGTGCACTAATTGCGGCGCTTAAGCAACTGAATTTAGGGGATGTAGGTGAATTTGTATTTCTTAATCGTGGTTTGTGCATTCTTAATAATACTACAAAAAGGACATTTGAAGTCACATATCGAGATAAAGTATTCCCAACTTATTCTGATTTAGTATCATTTTTAGAAAAACAGGTTCGAACGTTACCTCCTTCGGAAAAGGTGTTTAATGTAAATGACCATAAACCATTAAGACCCAGTTATAAACACATTCTTTTCTAGTAAACCCAGATGAGAGTCAACGTTTGGTAAAATGTTTTATTTATAAAGGAGGTCTACATAGTTTGACTAATTGTCCAAAATTTCTTAAGTTCACTCCTTGGAGAAGGTATCGATTGGTTAAGGCTCAATTTCGTTGTGTCAAATGCTTATCAGACGATAACAATTTATCAAGTTGTAATTAAGTTAAAAGTTGTAGCAAATGTGAATCGCCACATCACACACTGTTACATTTCGTAAAGGGTAATTCTGAAAGTTCTACAAAACCCGGCTCATCGGAAATAGTTACGTCTGCTACTTTATGTTCTATGAACTTTGCACATGACTATCGTCGACAAAGGAATTTGTTCGTGCTTTTGTCTACAATTGTTGCCCAAGTTAACTAAGCAGGGGTTTGGCATAACATTCGTTTTTTACTAGACTCTGAAAGTCAATCAAATTTTGTTACTACAAGGTTTTGTGATAGAGTCGGTCTTTCAATCAAAAACGCGCATTCTACCGTTTTAGGTTTTGGGGGATTACGTAATTCAGTTAGAGAAAAGACCTCACTCCAAATTTCGTTACGATTTGATTCGAGAGTTACTTGTAACCTTCAATTTTGTGGGGAATTGGATCGTCGATAAACTTTCTTCTAGGTCGTTAGATATTTCATCTTTAACATATTTACAAAAGTTACAATTAGCAGATGACAAGTTTCATCTTCCTGGAGAGATTGATGGTGTAATTGGAGCAGAATTGTTTCCTTTTTTAATGGGTGGAGTCAAAATGGTCGACACTCCAGACAAACCAGTGGCTATTTATACTCCCTTTGGGTTTATAATTATGGGTAAAGTCTCAACAACAGATACCGTGCAAAAAAATCATGTATTGTTATCAACTCGTAGTGATTCAATTGATAACATAGTTCAAAGATTTTGGGAGGTAGAAGATGTTCCCAATCTACAAAAGCCGTTTCGTAATAAGGATGAATTGGAGTGTGAAGAACTGTATACCTCTTTGGTGCAGCGGTTAGAAAGTGGAAAGTATGTCGTTTCACTTCTCGTTCGAGGAACTCCTGCATCTTTGGGCAATTCTTATGATATAGCTTGTAATAGGTTTTACAATTTGGAAAAGCAATTCTTACGTTCTCCCGCTTTAAAACAAGCTTATCAAGCTGTCATGAACGATTTTATCCAACAGGGCCACATTTCTATGGCTGTTGACTCTAATTGTCGAGAGGGATATAATATTCCTCATCATGCTGTTTTTAAACCGCATAGTTTAAGTACACCATTACGTGTTGTTTTGACGCTAGTGCAAAGACTAGTACGTCTAAATCCTTAAATGATTTGTTATTTTCGGGACCGAAAATTCAAGGTAATATTATTACTTTATTGTTGAACTTTAGATTATTTGCTTATGCATTAACGGCTGATATTAAACAAATGTATAGGCAAATTTGGATTTGTCCTGAACAAAGGAAATACCAAAAACTTGTTTGGAGAAGTAATCCTAATGAACCACTTAAAACATTTCAATTAAATTTAGTAGTGTTTGGAATTAGTTCGTTTTCTTATCTAGCCTTGCGTACAGTCCAACAATTAGTACAGGACGAAAAGTATAACTTCCCTTTAACAGCTAGTGTAGTTCCAAGAGATATGTATATGGACGATTTTACCACTTCAGTCTCATCGGTACAGGAGGTATCAAAATTATATTCGGAAACTAAAGGAATGTTTCAAAGTGGGGGGTTCGAATTTCTTAAATGGACAACTAATTCTGATCTAGTACGTAGTAGTTTTTCCAAAGGTGACACCAATTCAACGATTAAAGAGTTTGATTCAGAAACTCATTGCAATGCTGTTTTAGGTCTCAGGTGGCATCCACACTTAGATCTATTTAAGTTTTCTATTGATTTAAAATCTTGTCAAGAAACAAAGAGAGATATTTTTTCTAAAGTTGCGCGTATTTTTGATCCGCTTGGGTTTTTGGCGCCAGTAACACTTTTTCTAAAAATACTAATCCAACATTTGTGGCAGCAAAAATTAGATTGGGGTGAAACGCCACCAGACTATATTTTATCCAAATGGAATAAATTCCAAGAACAATGTTCAATACTGTTATGGTGCTGTAAGTCATAAGGAAAGGGTTTAATCCTAAAATTCTGCTGGTATGCGCAAAATCAAAAGTTGTACCCGCCAAAGTACTCTCAATTCCGCGGTTAGAGCCATTTTTATCTTTATTAAAAGTGAAAAGGAGTATGGTATATGTTTTCCAATTTGCAAAGTTACTACTACTACGTAATGCTATTTCGGTCAATGATTTGGTAAAAGCAGAACATTTCCTAGGCAGCATTGTTCAAGTTGAACATTTCTGTGCAGATATAGATGCCCCAAACGGTTGGTAAATTGTGTTTTAAACCACTTCAAAGGTTAGCTCCTTTTCTAGATAGCGGCCTTATGCTAGTTGGTGATAGATTACGTAATGCAGAATTAAGTTACAAATATACTCATCCTACAGTTTTATCTAAAAATTGTCATTTTAGTCGTTTATTAGTTAGGTTCTACCATTTGACTAATTTTCATACCGGCCCCACTTTGTTAATATCATTGATTAGACAAAAGTATTATATTTTGTCTACTCCATCAATTGTACGACATATTGTTCGACAGTGTAACGTTTGTTTTCGTCGTAAACCTAAAGCGTTTTCGACAAAAGTTAAAGCATTTTGGAAAACAGGAGTTGACTATGCTGGTCCACTGTTAATCAGTTTAGGTCGGCGCCGAAAGCCTATTATTCAAAAGGCTTATATTTGCCTCTTTATTTGATTGGCAACTAAAGCCGTCCATCTAGAGCTGGTGTCTGATTTATCAACGCCTTCATTTTTGGCCGGTTTTAAAAGATTCTTGGCTAGACGTGGAGCGTGTTCGGAGGATTATTCCGATTGTGGCACCAGTTTGTGGGTGCTCATAGAGAAGTAGAAGATTATTATAAGTTACAATCTTCGTCCGATTTTCAGCAACGTTTACATAATGAACTAGGGGATTACAAAATTTGTTGGAAATTTATTCCTCCGAGCCCTCCCCATTTCAAAGCGCTTTTAAATACCAGACCCTTGTGTCCGTTGAGCGATGATCCCTTAGAACCTCTCGCGCTAACACCTGCACATTTTTTAACGTTAACCCCTTTAAAAGCTCTGCCTGCGGCAGATGTTCTTGAACGGCCTCAAAATCGTCTTCCTCGCTATCGTTTATTAGACCAACTAGTCCAGTCTTTCTGGTCCCGATGGAGTCAAGAGTATTGCATGAACTTCTAGTTTGATCTAAGTGGGTGCAACCTGCTCCCGCTTTGGAGCACTACCGTTTAATGGCCTTTGGCCCAAGTAGAGCAAGTTCTTTTATGGGATGATGAAATCGGCAGAGTAGCACTTTTTCGAACGTCTTAAAACGTCCTATCGTCAAACTATGTCCTCTACCCATTCAGTAAGGATTCTTTTATATTTGTTGATTATCTTTTGGTTTAAAATTATTATTATTATTTTCTACCTTTTTTTATAATGTATTTAGATAAGGTTTTTGACATTTATTGATTTTTCGTTTAAATTATAGTTAATAGTACTGAATTTAGTTTTTCAGAGGAGGGGGAATGTTTACGCTAATTAGATTTATTTTACCCTAATTTGAGCTGCCGCGGTTGGAAAACAATTGGCAGTAGGGAACTTCCATGTTTATTTCATTTAGTCGTTAAAAAGTTTCTATTTATTTTTGAATTAATATATATATATATATATATATATATACAAGATAAGGATAAGTCAATTGTGGTGTAAATTTTGAATCAAAACCACGTGTATCGAGCCGTGATTATTAATTATTATCATTCAAAACTAGAATTGAGGAGTCGCTTTTTCCTTATTACTATCCACAATTCCCCCTTAAATCTATGGCTAGTGTTTGTGACGCCGAGAAAAATCGGGTAAGTCCAATTGCTCGTTTTATGAATAATATAATTAAACAGTCCACTTATATTGTAAATAGTAAGAAATAAAAATATAGAACAAAATAGAGTGGAGAACAATAAGGTGTAGATCAAATGACCAATATTATTAAGAAAATAATTTAGGTATAAAGAAATTTATGAAAAAGTTAAAAAACCGAAGCGTCGTAAAGTGATAACTCGGATGATATGAATGGAATAACGTTACAAACATGGATGGAATTTCAAAACATACATTTAGTATACGATCCAAAAGACAACAAAACATTTTATTCCGGTCGATGGCAAAACGATTACAGCTCGGACCTGTGTTTAGTATCAATAAATCGTGACATAGTTTTACTACAATCAACACGTATGGTATTAAACGATTTTCCAAGAAGTCAACATAGGCTTCGCTAATACAAATTGGACTTCAAATTTCGTTTGTAGAATGTTTAGGAAAACTAAGATGGAATTTTCAAAAAGCTAATTGGATACACTATAGAACATTTCTCAATTCTATTCTTAGATGAATACCACCGGTTTCTTACCTTCTATAATGTTTACACACTTAATTAATATTATTACATGTAAATACTAGGGTGGGTAAGGGTTGGCATGTTTAGGTTTTAGTGGTTTTCTTAAACCTGGAAGTAAATACTTTGCCAAGACGAACCAATCCAATATTGCACACGGTTTCGTCACCACACTATACAGGTTTATACTAATGGTCTGGGGCATCTTACATAACACATCACAATATAATGTTTGTATAATGTACCATACAAATAAATAAATAAACCCGGATGAAGTCAATAACATTTAAAAAAATAATTGATAATTTCGAAACCATTAAAAAAATAAAACTAGTGGATAAAAATACTACATATTTTTTGAACATGTGTTATTTGTGAGCGCAGAAAAAGTATTGTACATAATTAGAACAGAGAATAGTTTTTATTGCCTCATAAATGATATAGTAAGTACTCAGTTGCTTTTAATTAAGATTATGTAATGAAGAAACATTTCCGATTGTATTAGGATGTGATTGGTTCAGAAAAAACAATTATTTTACCGGAATATGACTCTTCGGAAGAAGAGATTAACAAAAATAACAAAACATCTAATCTCTTCGGTGCCAAACGTCTTAAAAACACAGACAAGCAATGGAAGTTAGAGAAAGTGTACGAAGATTGTTCATCTGCTGAACAGGATATTCATCCTGAAGATACATGGAGCTATTCCTTCCTTCAAAAACAAGCTAGTTCTTGGTGACGTTAATATTTATTATCGGTTCAATTTAGTCAAATTTAGAGGGGAACAGTACCAAGCTTTAATTTATTTTTAAAATCACGACATTAATGTAGATGTCAAACAAAAAATTAAGATGTTACCTTTGTTTTGGTGAAAAATTGTTAATTTAGTTCTAATTTTTTTAAAAGAAAGTAATTGATTAAATCAAATACTTTAACATTATATTCAATTTCTTCTTAAATCATCACTTTAGTTGTAATTTTTTTAAAGAAAAAATTGTAATAACTGTAACCTGACAACCAACGCCGTTGATTCCCGGTCATATTTGTCGAAAAATTGTTTTTGGTCATTTGATATTTTTAATTCAGTTGCCGAAAAGTGTACGTTTACGTGTAACTATCGAGGCGCGTGTGCAATGATGAAAGTAAGTGTACCATAAATAAAAGAAACTTTCATTTCGCAACCCTTAAGAGAATATCGTTCGATTTACTTAAATAATCGAAATAAACGCATAGCGGATGAATTGACGTCCTCTTGGATCAGCGAATTAGCGGATTAGCAAAATTGTTCCTTGTGGATTCTTCTTCAAATAAGGGATTGAAGAAAACCCCAACTGTAAGTACTCTTTTACTTCCGAAACTTCCGTGAATAAATGACTTTCGTTGTGAGTACGCGTGATAGACTTAAATTAAACAGCGTTTAGGGTATCTTTATTTTGTTTTATATTAAATTACGTGTTAGCATTAAAATTATGTTTGATGGTAAAGAATGATCGAACCGAGTCCAGGGCATGTTACGTTCGAGTTGAAATTACAGTAAAAAAAAATTGCGTGTTTGACTAGGCCGCAGACTCGTTTCGTTTCTTTACCCACCAGTTTGTAATAGTTTTAGGAACGCGGTTAAAAATCTGTTTCCTTGCCCGGTACCGAGGTAGTTTGGCCGTCTTGCATATTCGTTTGTTTTTGTTTGTTAAGCGTCGAAAAACGATGTAGAATTTTAGTTTAATAGAAAACCGGTTGTACTTATTTTATTATTTTATTGCTTTAAGTGTTTACGTTTCTCCTTTTTCTCTGGTGAACATTTGATATAAATATTTCAAAGATTAGGGTGGCGCCTAGCAATCCCGACTGTGACTCGAATTAAGGACCTTTAGTCTTCGTAAAGGTAAGTGAGAGATAATTCTAAAACCACCTCCTCGCCAATGAGTTAGTTTGAGATTTCGTTGTGCTGCGTACTTGATCTTCAAGTTTCGTGGTGTAACAAAGAAACTCTTTGACTTTGTTTTTCGAATAAAGCCAAAGGCAGTGTTGGAGCGTCTATCACAAAAAGGATTGAAAGTACCAAAGAAAACTTTAGTTAATAATTATTTAGCTTTCTTAAGAAAAAAAAAGTTGGGTTCAAGTTCAATAAGCCTTGGCGAACTAGAACGCATTTTCATAAAAAAGTCCAAGATTTCTCTTGATGATAACGACCCTTTTGTAATTGCATATATTGTGGAATACGAAAAACCAACGTTTTTCCATTTTTTTGGTTTTTCCAAAACGTTGTTGGCATTAGCTCGGAATGTCAAACACATTCACGCTGATGCAACATATAAGTTGCTATGGCAAGGATTACCTGTTTTGGTTGCGGGTACCACAGATATAAATGGACAATTTTATTGTTTTGGAATAGCAGTATGTGTAAATGAGAAAACAGAAGATTTTATTTTTTTTTTACTTCTTTACAAAAGGAGTGAATACCATTTTTAGCAAGATCATTAATTAGCGACGCATCTGAACGCATTCACAATGAGTTTAAAAAAGTTTTTGGTGAAAATTCTACCATGTGTTGGGCACATATGAAACGGAATGTTCAGAAAAAAGCTGAGCAACTTGTCTACCCAAGAGAACATATTCGAGATATTCTTTCTGATTTAGTTAAGTTACAATAGCTACACAGAGAATAAATTTAAGAAACCATCAGCATGTTTTCTTCAAAAGCGGAATGTTCAGAAACAATTTGTTTCCTATTTTTAAAAACAGTGGTTAGAGATAATTATGAATTGGTACGAAGGTAGTGGGTTTCTAATTCCGGCCACCAATAATGCTTTGGAGTAGTGGAATAGAGTAATAAAAGACGAGATTACTCTTCGTGAACGACTTCCAATTTATGATTTTTACAACATCTTTTCAATTACATATCTACATAGTCTAATCACTAAGTATCTAGTATAAAAGTATTTCATACAGAACCCGAAATAACACTTCAACTATGGACAGAAGGGTATCAATTGGCAAAAAATAATCATAATATCTTCTCTTTGACTGCTGGCGATAGAACTGTATACAGTATCATGCAGTCTGGACAAAATTCAATTTTGAAACGTTTGACCAATTTAAAGAAATATATTTTACTAATTGGTCAACAACGGTACCTGTAGAAAAAGAAAAATAGAAAGATGGAACATGTGACTGTCCTTCATTTTTTAAACAGTTTTGTAAGCATATTGTTGGTATAGCTATTAAACTTAAATATGCTGTACCTCCTCCAGAGACGAAAAATATTTCTATTGGAAATAAAAGAAAACGGGATCGCCCTGCAAAAGCTAAAAAGGCTCTAATTATACAGTAACATAATTTATGTATCTAGTTTTTAATATTCGTTTAATTGATCAAAGAATTCTGCATTTGTTTGCGTTTGCTGTTGTATCAACGAATGTTTTCAAACAATAAAGGATTGGTATGTTTTGAAATCATGCTTTAATTTTTTATACAGCGCTTGGTAGATATAACGCATGCCCAGTAGAGTACGTTAAATGTAAATAAACGTGTCTTGCTTTGTAGTTAAGTGTGATCGGTGGTAAACGATGTTGGTTGGTAGGTTACAGTTATTACAATTTTCTTCTTAAAAAAATACACGTTTTTATGCAATTTGGGGTAAACGGTGTTGGTTGGTAGAGGTGATCGGAGGTGAACGGTGTTGGTTGGTAAGTTACGGTTATTATAATTTTCTTCTTAAAAAAATTACATGTTTTCATGTGATTTGGGGTAAACGGTGTTGGTTGGTAGATGTGATCGGAGGTAAACGGTGTTGGTTGGTAGGTTACCGTTATTACAATTTTTTCTTAAAAAAATTACATATTTTCATGTGATTTGGGGTAAACGATTACTTCAATAAATTTGCCCATCATTCAATTTTCAATCGATAAGTTGTTAGTTCAATAAATTGCATTTTCGGTTAATTGTTTTTCGGTAAATAAACGTTTGGTATGTTTTGAAGTGATGTATTTATTTTTGTATACATAGCTTCCATTATTTTTACTAAGCAAGCTTGTTCAAATACTTTGCAATTCGTATGAATGGTATACATTGACATATTTGCTAAGCGTCCAATTTATCTATCTAGCAAAAAGTATTAAAAAACTTAGCATTTTGATATTATGATACATTACCTTTCTAAAATATATAATTCCAAAACTTTTGTCAAATAATTAATATACATGATAATGAGTCTTCAAAAGTAAAAAATTAAGTTGTTTATACATTATAACGCAATGTAAGAATATACGTAATAACATCATCTTATCGTGAAAATGTTTATCGCAATTCATGAATACCATTTTTAGATTTTTGTACAGTAACAAATTATATTGCCTGAAGTGGATTATTACACAAGAATTACTTTTAGTAGAGCAATGCAAACAACAAAGCGAAAGATTAAGTCACTTTGGAGTTTTTAATATTATACGATCAATTGATTCATTTTAAATGTAGATGAAATGGTATTTTAAAATAATAAACATATTTTTATTCTGAATCGAAAAATTATTATTTTAAGGTGTCGAATGGGAATATTGTTTATAAACCTGTTTCCGTTTTGACAAAATAAATGTAGAGACGCAAAGTCTGTGTACGTGCGAATTAGCTGGGAACATAGGTAACCAGAAGTATGCGAAAGTGAACTCTAAAAACCGTAACAGAATTGCAATGGAAAATTTATTATTTAAGGGCGAATGCAGAGCTGAGATGGAAAATGGAGAGCTTAACTGAGAAAATTGGATAATCGTTGATTAAAACTAAAAAAAGAAAAATGTAACAAATTCCGGTAGTGGAAGAATCATTGTTTAAATTTAAAATAATAGCTATGTAGTCGGAAAATCGAGTATTAAAAAAAACTACAATAAAAACGTGAACATGTGTGTTAAAAAAGACAATTTGAAAGTTAATAGATAGCGTTTTTTTTTAAATGACAAGTGATTATGAACGTTAAATAAAGCAAAACATGTGGTAAATAAATTAACGACCTGATATTACCAAATAATTCCATCAATTAGCAAAATTTGTACTACAATCAAGATCCACAAATTCCCACAAAATTACCTTAACAACACAGCAGCGGTGACGTCATCATCCATAATTAAAACAACAGGTCGGTTAAAATAAAAACTTTTTTCTTTTGTTTGTTTATGCGTACACTCATCTGCTTCGCTTCGCCTCGCCCGGAAACAGCAAGATTTGTTTTTGTTTTCTAGTTCCAGAGAAAAGTTGAATTTGGCGGTCTTCAGGCATTTTTTAAATTTCTTTAAATTTTGAGTAGCATTTTTTATATAAAACGAGTAAGTAAGCTTTGAAGTTAAAAATGCCACTTTTATTCTGGTTTTAATGATTTTAATCATGGTGGGTCAAATGATTCATTCTCGCTGCTTTTTCGCAAAAATATTTAATTAGGAAGTTTTTGTTGTTTTCTGATAGACTTATGTTGTGTAAAAACACTTGTATAGAACAAAACATCTTGCATTACTCATTACTAAAATGTAAAAAATCATAGTTGAATATTAAAATTCAGATAAAACACCAAAAATCATATAAAAATAAAGAAAAGTTCCTAATGAGTCCATTAGTCGCCATTCTATTATTTCTAAAATAAATAGATAGTAATTCAACAATGTTTCTCTTATTGCCAGGGGGCTTGTTGAAAAAATATAAATTTTCTCTCTTCTAATGGTAAGTTGTCCAAAAAATATTCAAAAGTGTGCCCATTTATTATTGTAAAATATCCATCACCATTCAGTTAATATTTATGCCAAAAAAACGGTTACCCAATAAATCAGACCAAACACTAAAACCGAAACGTCCCAGATTTTGCACAGTAATACTACGCCTAGGATTGATATCGGACCACCAGTGCTTATTACGTCGATTAAAAATTCCAGTCCTGCTAGATCAAATCAAATAATCTAAGTAAAAAAAAACTGGTTTTCTCTAATTTAGATTAGGTAGGTTAGAAAACTTAATTCAAATATTTTAAAGAGTGTTAGATTTAAATGTTTGATTAACATTATTTACTAACATTTACATAATATTTTGTGTTGCTTACGTTGTTTCGTCCTTTTGGGACTCTTTAGGACTGAGAGAATCTACTTACTGTTGTACAATATACGCGGCTGTCGACTTATTACCTACAATAAAAAAATCATATACGAAAAATAAGATGTTTCAATATCTAGTGTCGCCTCGTGCTAATGTAACACGTTCCAAAATGATCTCTGCATTAATGCAAGTTTATCGACAGATGTGTAAGCAGTTACATAAGTTAAATGTTTGATTATTAGTGCCAGCTAAGCGTTGACAAAAATAACAATCTTTACAACGCTGATCCCGTAAAATTGTAGTCCACCAAATTTATTAATTTTTTAACGTCTATACTAATTGCGATTTGGGCGATAAAAACAAATATGCTTGAATTTCAAACTATCGCTCGAAATAGCATCGCATGGCGTTACAATTCATCGCGCCGCGCCGATTAGCTCGCTTTATGAATACATGCGATAAAGTTCATGTGTTCATGAATTTATCACAACGCAAAGCATTGCGTCGCTTATCGCGTCATAGCAGCCTGTGTGAACGTACCCTTATAACTAGTATATTACACGCGAGGTGGAAAATGTTTCATTACCCGAGGGTGGAATGAAGTTTCCTCCAAGGAATATATAATATTTTAATCACAATCACATTTTGGAAGTGAAATAATAAAACTGAAACCAACGACTCTACAATATAAGTACTGCTTAAAAATAAAACTTAAACAATCGTCATTACTTACATTCTACAGTAATTTAAAAAAATGGTAAAGTAAATATAACCTTGTCGCAAACTTATTAACATAACAACAATCGACGGAAATTTATTCAACATTTAAAATTAAGATAGCTGACTGGTATATGTTGCAAAACTGAGGCCTTGATCTGGTTTACTTATAAAACCAAATGTGTAAATAACGGTACCTAAAAATATCTAGAAGTTTCTAGAGTGAAATGGAGCTAGGCACTCCACCAGATCTAATAAAAATGGTCAACGAATAAAGAAGTTATTTCCTCCAATTATAATTTTAATTTAATAAAACGTTTCCTTTTTAGGGACGTTTCGGGGTTGGAGGTTGGGTTGAAAATATCAATCTTTAAACTGGCCGACGTTTCGCCCTTCACGCGGGAGCTTTTTCAAGGTTTCGTTCAATAAAGGTTAAACAAAGCCTCGAAAAAACGTCCGTTAAATTAAGTGGTCAACGAAGTTTTTAAAATTTATTACCGGAGACAAAACTTAGTGTGTGCAGTAACCAAACAAAACAGAAAATATCATTTGTTATTAATACATCTGGTAATTCTAATGTTAACGATTAATGTTAGAAATGAAGTCATCTAAAAAATAACTTTTTTTATTGTATTTGTTATTACGAGAATAAAATTGTTTCTCTATATTAACATTTTCCCCGTTGCATTTCCTAGTAATACGCACGTATTGGTTGTCAATAATTATGTACATTCGATTATAAGATTTCTACTTTCTGGCTTAAACACGAGAGAGGCATTGTTTTTGTATCTATAATAGTTTTGATGTAACGTCCTACACTAGATCGAATTCGTTTTTTGAATTTTGCACAAATTTTTTACTATATGACCCAATAAATATTTAAATAAAAGAAAAAAAATCTACAAGAACAGACAAATAAAATTATATCATGCAAATTAAAACAATTGTCGTTGACTTAACAATAAAACGAATGACTGCGTGTAAAAAATAAGTTTTTTCGTCAAACTGTAGCTAAGATCGTCCCATTTAATAGGTAATATAGTTTGTTAAAGTTTGTTTGTAGCCAATCAGGAAGCTATTTTTCCCGCATCAGTTCGGGAAAAATTACAAAAAACACTGACATTCACAGACATTGAAATAATAACATCGTAATCCAAATATAATTTTTAGTTGCTAAAAATCATTTTCTAATTTTGTTAATGAAAACAAGAATTAACCTTGAAAAATCTACACAAAGTTAGTAAAAATGTATAGTGCCATCTATCCGTTAAGTAAATTACTACAACTAAAAACGTCAACTCATAGCACTCTGCTAACTATATTAAAATTTGACATTAATGTAAAATAGTTGCTAATATTTATTAACGGAATATTTGCTCAATACAAAAATATTGTACAAACCTCTTGCGGGAAGATGATTCTAGCATTATGTAGGAAAAAGTTCTTCCCGAACTTGGTTCGTAAATAATTATTACACCACTGAAGTGACTATACTCTTCAGCGTTGAATAGACGGTATAAATTTTATTGACTTTAAATTATTTATACAGCAAATTAAATAACCCTTAATCATTAGTTTATCATAAAACCACATCTGGATAGATGAACAGGAATATACATAGGATGTTTTACCGTCACACAGCACTCTAGCGTGCAGAGTGTCAGATCGTCAAAGCTGACAAGAATTGAGACAGTAATTTGAGTAGTAAATTTATTTATTTTAATTTCATTGTTACGTATTACTATTTTGTTTTGTGCCAACAATACACAAATTTTATTGTTTTAAAAGACAAACAAGGATTTCATATTGACCTTTACTGTACTGTACAATTTTTATCGTGTAAAGTAAAAAATAACTATATATTGACTATAGTAAAAGTTAATCGTGATATAGGTTAAATGAACACGCACACTAGGTTTATACTGATCTTCTAGGGCACCATACATAACACGTATATCACAATACAACAATGAAAATGTACCATACGGATAAATAAGTAAATTAATCTAGGAAATTTAGAAAAGGTTTTTCTACTTAATTTAACGATTGTCGGAAAGACTATTCTATGTAATTATAAAATTATTTCGTTTTTTTGAATGGTGCCAGAAGAAAAATCAATTAACTAACTTCCATAAACTTAATTAACTTATTGAAATCGTGCAATAACATCAACTAATACAATCCAATTAAATAATATTTAGAACTTAATAGACATTTTAAATAGGTAAGTACCACATAAAATATTCCAAAATTATAATGCAATGTAATTAAAATCGGTAATTGCGGAAAATACCTTTAGAATAATTATAACGATAATTAACTGTAAATTTTTATACGCATTGGTGCAATAAATTCAATTGAATTCTAGTTTTGCTCAATGTTGGCGATAAAAGTAAAAAAGATTATTTAGATCAGTGTGTCCATTTAGTGTGTAATTGTTCAATTATGGGTTTTCAGACTACTTGTCTAAAAAAGTATGAGCACGCTAAAATAGACTAAAAGTTGCACATTTTAAAAATATTTTCATATATACAGGGTGATTCAGAAAAACGTAGTAAACCAAAATAGATTTTTTTTAATATAACTCTCTGTATATTTTTTCACCGTCGAATAACTCGTGAAATTTTGCGTACATTTGATTTCATATCCCTAGCTTCAGCGGTTTTCAAATTATTTGCATTATTTCAAAATTTTGATAGATACACGGCATTAAAGAAATGTACCGTAGAAGTTATTGTAGAAATAAAAATTATTTTTTGAGGTGTTCAATTACCGAGTACGGTCGTAGTAAGAACCACTCTCGATGCCCGAAAATATTGTAGAGGGTGTCCGAAAATTTTGGTTCAAACTTTGTCATTACAAATACCTGTAAATTTAATTTTTTCAAACGGAAACCACCATTTTTTATGTCACTGGTGAATTCTCCTTTAAAAATGAATGGGAAAGTATCTAACATGTAGTATACCTGATATAAGCAGTTTTTTATTTATTCGATAAAATCCGTTTTTTTTTGTAAAGTGGACTACGAGTATTGGAATAACAAGTTTCTTACGTTTAAATTGATTTTGTGTGATGTTCTAATGGGTACTTTTGCAGCTGAATAAAACAATAATATGGTACGCTTATTTTGTAATCATGAATAGATGGCTTGATGCAGGTTTGCATGTTGACCTTTTCATGCACCTCGTGTGACGCTGGTTTAGTATTTTAGTCTATATTGTGGACTCGGCAGAGCGCAATTTGGTCTTACCTATGGAAAACTTAAAAACAAGGTAGAGGTTAAAAAAGAAAGCTCTGTGCCTTTTTAGTGCAAAATTGCCTAACGTTTCGCCCCTAACAAATTTGAAAGCTAAAACTGTCTTTTAGGCAATGTTGTGAGTGATGAAATTGACATAAGAAACCTGTTATTCCAATTTTTGTAGTCTACTTTACAAAAAAATGGATTTTATCGAATAAAAAATAAAAAACTGCTTACTTCAGGTATAAGACTTTAACACTGATTTTTCACTAATGACATAAAAATGGTGGTTTCCATTTGAAAAAATTAAGTTTACAGGTATTTGTAATGCCAAAGTTTGAACCAAATTCTTCGGGCATCAAGAATGGTTCTTATTAGAGCCGTACTCACAAATTTAACATCTCAGAAAATAATTTTTATCCCTACAATAACTTCTATGGTACACTAATTTGTTTGATGCCATATATCTATTTAAAATGTTGAAATATTGCCAATAATTTGAAAACTGCTGAAGCTAGGGATTTGAATTACTGATCAAATGTACGCAAAACACAAGTTAATCGACAGTGCAAAATATACAGTGTGTTCCATTAAAAAAAAAGTAGTCCCATAATCGGACAATTACACACTAACTGGACACACTGTATAGTAATTTCCGATTCCATGCGAGCACGGTCTTCAATGTGCGAGAGCAAGCACATTATGATTGTTTCAGAAAAATTCATGAGTTAGTTTAACAGCCACCAATGACTTCAAAATCGAGATCGAATAAAATTGGCATTTCCTTTTTATTGTGACTGATGTATTTAAATTGTTTTCTTAATTCTGAATTCAATTTTAAATTTTTAATACTTTCAGATAAGAAAATTTATATTCAATATGTAAAACACTGAAAGAGACAAAAAAACTAATACTAGAAACATTAGATAAGTATACGAAGTTGAGAGTTGTCGGTTTATGCAGAACGGTGCACCAGCATACATAATCGCAGAGTTTTTGAGATTACCTATCAGATCCAAAAAATATTTTAAAATCATTTTACAGTTCTCTACTACTGAAAAAGGCGTGATGTCTCACTGAAATTATGGTGTGCAGGTGACGTAGGAATTAGATTTTCCCGGTAATCACCATTTGTGTGCAACCTTTTTTTTTTGACAACCGTCCGGGCACGGGTTGCACAGGGTGAATTCAGTTTGTATTGCGGTGTCGATGTTTGGGCCTCGGTTTGGGCGTATTAAACGAGCAAATTATAGACAGTCCCAAATTAGTTTGTCTCCTCAGTTTAAGGAACTTGCGCTCATCCTCGAATACCAATTTTGGTGCTTTAAACCCATACCCTCTTTCCAATAACGGGCTGGTATATTTTCTAACCATAACAATGTATTACTCTGTAAGCAGAAGGACGGTATTCTGTTGCAAAATATACTAATACTAATGCCGTTGTAGGATGACCCTTTGCATTCGCTACGTACGTTATTTCTGCTAATATTCTAATGACATTGCTTTTTTTCCCATTTCAATTTAAATATCGTTTTTAAATAAAAGGCATACCTAAATAAATTACCAAAGTAATTTGAAGCTATATAATCATTAGTAAAAACAAATATTCAGTAAATATTTAACTAAGAATTTGTGAAAATATAAAAAAATATTTAGCAAATATTAAGTATACAGGAAACAAATAACTTTTTTAATTGAAATTTTGATTTGGAATCCCAGTTCATATTTATTGACGTTCCTTTGTTTTTCGAAAAACCATTATTATTCCCTTTTCCCTTATTTAAAGAAATATTTAAGAAATATAAAAACTGTTAGCATTTGCTTTCGGTTCTCTAAAAGAATTGTAGTTACAATTATTTTCTATTTCATCAAACAATAGCAACCGATAAAAAATTTCCAAACAAGATAATTTGAAAAACACTCAATCGATTTTTGAAAATAAAACATTTATAAAATCTTTAAATTATCTACTATAAAATATATCTCAATTTTTTTTCCGTTCTGTCCAAAACAAGTTTTTATTGAAATTAAATTAAAAAAAGACAACTACAACTATCATTTAAAACCAAATTGACTTACTGCTACAATAAAAAACAAGAACAACAACAACAAACAAACAAACAAGAAAAATCAAACAAAGCAGCAACAATAGAGGATTAAAAATGATTTTAAAAATGTTAAGTCGGAACTCCGGGCTGGCCACGTGACAGAACCACAAAATAATAAATATATTCACTGCGTTCATACAGAAATTTTACTGAACGATAATTTTGGTCTTAAGTAGCGTTCGAGCTGTGCCCACGCGCAGCCAGGGGTAACCAAGATCCGTTCAAGTCATGAATAATATTCTTGCGCGTAGGTACAACGCGTGATTTCCGTAAGATCACCGGCTTCAAACGTTCCGACATCCAGTTAAACTTCTGTGAAACAAAGTACTATTATTCTTCTTTCCCAATTCACTTATTCAGATATGCTCTATTTAGTAATGCTATGACTTCAGGGGTTATGTGAGCCAGTGCTCCATCATGTTGAAACCAAAGCCTTTGTCTGATGTTTAGAGGTAAGTCTCAAGAAACTCTGGCAAAACGTCATTTAAGAAAGTAAAATAATTTTCACCATTCAATCGGTTTGGGAGAATGTAAGGTCGAATAACCTGCTCCCCTACTCTTCTAGCTCATACATTTACTGTACGTCGTTGATGTGCACTAACAAATGTTTGGTGATTATTACGAAAATTAAATATACCGTCCTTTGAGAAACAAACTTCGTCTGTAAATAAAATACACTTTTCTAAACACCCCTGAAGATTGCAACGCTGAAGAAACCAACGACAAAATAACAATCTTTCTTGAAAGTCTTCAGGTCCCAAACATTGCACATTTTGTCTAGAAATATGATAAAGACCTTGTTTCTTTAAAACTTGCCACACGGTTACGTGATTTAGACCTAATCTATTTGGTAGTACTCTTGTTCTCGTCGATGGCTCATCTTTAATAACATTCACAACTGCTTCTTCAAATGCAGGGGTTTCGACGTAATATATTGGAATTCCCACCAATTGTTGGATCAAAACTTCCAATCTCTGACAAACGTCTGCATATTGTAGTAGGAATATGGTTGCTGACGATTGGGATATCTTTTCAGATAAATTCTACAACCTTCTTGTGCATTTTTATACATAAATTATTCAAATAACTATCAAAATAAAACAAATCAAAATCAAAAAGTATTTAAATTTGAACATACAAACTAGAAATCACGTGCCTGAAGTAGAGTTATTTGGCTTTTGTTTAATTGTTTAATGACGAGCCTACATTTTTTAAATGATTGTTGCAGTTTGTTCAAATTTATCTTGTAATGCAATTAAACTACAAACTTTATTTTAGACAGATCAAAAAAAAGTTTTGAACAAATGTTATAGTAAATAGTTTAAAAATTTTATAATTGTTTTATTTTCTAAAATCGAACGAGCGGTTTTCAAATTATCTTAGTTTAAAATATCTAGTCGTTCATCATTTTGTTATTTGATAAAATAGAAAATAATTGAAACTACAAATCTTTTAGAGAGCCGAAAGCAAATGCTAACAGTTTAAAGGAGTAATGACGATTTTTCGAAAAACAAAAGAACGTCAATAAGTACGAATTGGGATTCTAAATCAAAAATGTGAACTAAGAAAAGTTATTTGTTTTAATGAGATCTAACTGCTGTTTTAAGGTGTTGCAGTTTAGTATTAACGCCCTGTATATATTACTCTTTAGTATTTTCACCAAAGCACGTATAATAATAAAAGCATCTCTGTACTGGTGTTACTCAGCCGAGGCTTAGGAAATCTTATGTTTCGCAAGTCCTCTTAGATCCATAAAGAATAGAATGATTGCACTAAGTTTCAAGTTGTGTTGGTGTTTTAACCATTTTGTATCTTACCATCCGATATTATGTATACGATCCCTATTGTGTTTGTTTTTGTTTGTGTGAAACAAATCGAACGAGGTCAAGTGCAGAAGCAGGACAAACAACTAAACAATTAAAAGTTCAGGACCAGGACAAACAGTAATAATTAAATAATAAACAATAGCCTTGATGACGTAAATAAAGACTTTTTTTACTGGTCGTGATTGTGAATACAATATTAGAAGCTTTTACTAAATAACCTGAATTATTTCTTAATAAACGAGAATTAGACAGACCCTAAAGACCATAACCAAATAGTCCAGCGCATTTAGGCAATTTTTATAGGAGTGACCCACCATTTTTGTATACATTTTTTCTCTTACCATCCATTTGAAAAGGTTTACCTCGGTGAGTTTGACCCTAAGTTTGCGCACCTCTAAAACCAACCTTGTTTTCGCCATCTTGGATTTAGTGTTTTTTTTTGGAATTTTGAATGAAATCTAATTAAAATATATTCAAAACCAAATATGTTTGTTCTTTTAAATCATTTATTCATAAATATTCGTAATCGTTAATCCTAATATAAAAGCTGCTATTATACTTATTTTTATTAAGGGTGGCAATGAAATCCGGTTTACCGATTAATCGGTAAAACGGTTTACGGTTAATCGAGGTTCTTACAAAAATCATAAACCGGTTTACCGATTAATCGGCAACCCAGTTTATAAAGTCGGTTGGTTGAACCGGTTTGAAAATCGGTTTGTTGAACCGGTTTAAAAATCGGTTTGTTGAACCGGTTTAAAAATCGGTTTTTGGAACCGTTGTTAAAAATCGGTTTGTTGAACCGGTGTTTAAAATTAGTTTGTTACGTCATTTTATAAAACCGTATCATGGAACCGCTTTAAAAACCGCGGTTTGTTGAACCGTGTTGAAATTACGTACCTACAAATTTATATTTGTTTGACTTGTGTAAATTTGTTAATGTTTCAGTAACAAAACCACGAAGAATTTTTTAGACGCATCAAATTATGAATTACATCTACTGAATATTATATCATAAATCTCTGGTTAAGTGATGTTTTTAACGGTTTTTTATTTTTTAAATACGTTATCTTGATGGTTAAATTAACTGTTATAAAAATAGGTAATTAAATTTATTGAAACCGAATATTAATTATGATTTTTCCATTTTTACGTTTTACAATAGTAAAACTTTAATCGCTAGCCAAATAATACTATGACCTTGAAATGTAGAAAAGTAGAAATATGGCAATATATATATATATATATATATATATATATATACATTCAAAATGTGCATCAAATATGCACCTTTTTTTTAAGTGGACTGGAAATGGTGTACTAAAGACAAAGAATTTTTGTAACAGTTTCCTTAACTTTTACAAAATATAATTACAATTACATATAAATTAACGTTAACTTATCATCCATTAATTTTTTTTCAGAAAGCAGTTATTAAAGGGCGGGTTTTTATTGTTTTCAAAACTATAGGTTATACACGTTTTTTCTAATAGAAGTGGTTTCTAATTTAATTGCGCTCAACTTTTGTGCTTATTCATCGAGATACGATAATTATGTGACATATGTATTATTTTGTCAATATCTTCAAGAATGTTATTATACGACAAAAGTTATAAGGCAAAAGTTGTTATATTAATTCGTTATCTACAGTTTAAAAAAAAACATTTTTTTTGCCAGTGTATAGTTCTTTTTTCGCTTCTTTGACTAAATTTTCTAGGTGCCCAAATTCCTGTCAATAATATCGAACGCAAAAAGGTAGACCTGTTTGACCTTTGTATGCAGCCGTGTAAAATTCTTATTATTATTTACGAATTTTATAAATTGCTTTGAATTTTCATGATTTTCTTATTTAAATATTTTTTCTAAAACATATATTGGCAGATGTCTTGCGAGCGCTTAGTTTAAATTACTAATCATATTTCTGCATCTAAAGTAATTGAATCTTGTGTCAAATGTATGTACCGAAGATTAAAACCGAAATCCAATTTACTATATTTACTCGTATTTCGTACATATACAAATTGATCACATTTAATAATTAAATAACAATTGTGTCGAATAAAATATGGATTTAATACCACTCCAGCAACTCGAATCTGGACCTGGGGGAACCAACGGAACCCGTACTGCAGATCCAGCACCACCTCCTTACAATCTTCCCTCAAAACTAGCCTCCACGTCTTGATCTGGGAATTTCCATAAAAATGCGCCACCTGCGACCGCGGACTTTCCACGTGCGTCAGCGGACCCAACACCACTACGATCGTCCTAACGTCGGAGAACGGCTGGAGGAAAATTATTTCTTTGGCTGGCTACCCCAACAAAGGCGTCGAGTTCGGCTCCGAGTCAGACTTTAAATAATGTACTCCAGACTCCCAGGTTTATTTAGGATTGTCATACAGTTTATTATTTCCATATATTACACGATTCTAAAATTTTACAAAGCATTAAATTCTAATCTTATTGGTTTGAAATAAATAATTATGTACGTTTCTTATGTTGACCAAAACATTAATACAATAAAGGGAAATATGTATAGACCATAATTCCAAAATGGCCTCACAGAAGAACGTACCGAATCCTTCACCAAGAAACTAAATAATTAGGTAATACAATAAATCTTGGTTTACAAAAGTCGAGCAAATTAAATATAATAAAAAGGTCGAAAATACTTACTCGTACATATACAATGATTAGAAATATTATTTTTCTAAAATGCTTCGATTAATTTTGACACTTACAATTCGAAGCTTCAAAGGCAAACGGAGGAAATACCAAATTTATGTCAAAGAACTTATCAAAGTCGGCTCGCGCAACGTTCAAAATCACCTTCGAATTTAATACGCGCTAGGGGAAGTTCAGCGGTACCAGAACAAATTAGTATTTAAATTAACGTAAGTGAACCCAAAACGTTACACCCTCTCTCCCGAAGAAAAGCGAAGCTTCCTAAGAAATAAATAGAAAAGTTAATGAACGGGATGTTTAAATGGTTTGAGAAACTCAACATGTGATTTGGAAATATCAAGAGATGAGAGATCTTGAAGCAGGACTGAAACAGGAGTGGTAAACCCAATGATTATCTTTGGGGTAGACCACTGGGGATGGAACTTTGATTCAGAAGTTGGGTTAGGTGTGGAGGAGAACGACTTAACGAGCACAAACTGACCCTTTTTCAATTTGGTTTCTGGGACACGATTACGATTAAAATATGTTTTGGTGTGTTCTCTAGCTTTATTTATTCGTCTACTAACTTCCTCGTGCGACAGTTGTTGAGCATCGAGATTACCGTCGAAGTCCCAAAGATTATCAAGGGGTGTAGGTAATTCGCGGACAAGATAAACATGGGCTGGTGATGTTTTAATTGTTTCATGATAAGTACGGTTATAGTTATAGACGAAGAAAGGCAGGACTTTCGCCTAATATGAGTGCTTCAACAAATACTGTTTTAGTAAAAGCGAGAGATTAAATTTTAAGTTTCGGTTACATCTTTCAGACAGGTTAGGACTTGGATGGTAGGGAGAAATGAACGCTTGTCGAATTCCCCATTGAGTACAAAGTTGAGCTAAGGTATGGCCAGTAAAACACTTGACATTATCCGATACGAGTACTCTAGGTGGACCGAAAGTGGTACAAAGATCTGTCAGTTGTTTCACCACTACTTCAGCAGTTGCTCTTTTACAAGGAAAGACTTGTAACCATTTGGAAAATGAATCAACGCACACAAGAATATATTTGTACCCATAAGACGAAGAAATAATCGGACCAACAAAATCGATATACAATTTTTCCCAAATGCATGTGGGATTGACTGTAGCGAGTTGAACATTTACCTTAACATTATGGGATTTAAAACGTTGACATAACTCACATGAGGAAACATACCTTCTTACATCCTCGTATAATCCAGTCCACCAGAACCGCTTAGCAATTGAACGGTAGGTTTTAGTAATACTATTGTGACTTCCAATTCGCGAATCATGAAAGTCAAATATGATCATTGCGCGTAACGGATTTGGAACAATAATTCGATTTAAGCGATGTCGGTCTACACGTCGAACCAGAAGACGGTCCTTAAGGGCAAAGTTTTGAACATCTTGACCTTCTATCAGTGGGTCGAGGATGAGTTTGCACTCAGGATCCGTTTGCTGGTGATGACGAATGTTTATGAATGACTCCGGGATTTCAACTAGAGTATTTAAAGTAATTTCGGAGTTAAGGATGTTGACCAAATTCGTAGGGTTTTCTTCGAAAAGACGGGAAAGTCCGTCCGCAATAGAATTGTCTTTGCCCGGGATGTGAACTAAATTGAAATTAAATTTGGCAAGTTTAAGCAGCCATCTACCGTATTTGGAAAGCTGAGATGGGTGATTATACAACCACTTAATTGCCTCGCAATCCACCTCAAGGGTGAACTTAGTGTCAACGAGATAGTCTTGAAATCGATCTAAAGCAATTATCACCGCTAAAGATTCGCGTTCGTAGGTAGAGTAAACTCTTTCAGCATTCGACAATTTTCGAGAAGCGAAACAAATTGGATGTATTCCATCTTTGAATCTCTGAAGTAATACGCCGGAGATGCCAATCGCGCTGGCGTCTGTTCTGACAATAAAGGGTAAGGGTAAGTTAAAATTTGGTAATCTTAAGATGGCGCTGACCGATGTTCGTTGGTGATCTTAAATTTTATGTTTTTCTTTTATAAAGCATTTAATGGTGCGACAATTTTTGAGAAATTCTTAATAAAACGCGAACAAAATGCTACGATGCCAATAAATTGTTTAAGCTGTTTTGGGCTCTGAGGAATCGGCAACTCGTTGATGGATCTGACGCGTTCCGGATCTAGCGAAACTCCGCTTGTCGAAACTATATGACCGAGAATACGAAGGCGTTTCATACAAAATTTGGCTTTATCTGGATTGATAGTTAAGCCGCATTTTCGAAATCGATCTAAAACGATTGAGATGTGATTAAAATGTTCTTTTAGCGAACGGGAATAGATTATAAAATCATCAAAATAATTTATAAAAAATTTAAATCTTATGTCTTCGAATTCTCGCGCTATTAATCTATTTAGTCCTGTAGGGCTAGTTTTCAAACCGAACGGTAAATAATTGTATTCATAATGTCCCGTAGGTGCAACAAAAGCGGTGTATTGTTTTGCGCTCTCAGTTATCGGAATCTGATGAAATGCCATGTTCATATCAAGGATCGAAAATATTGAAGCGTCTTGTAAGTTAGAGAATATTGTTTGTTGATTTGATGGCGGGAATGGATCATATTCAACAGCCTTATTTAGGGATCGGTAATCGACTACTAGTCGTTTAACGCCGTTTTTCTTTGAAACTAAAAAAACTGGACTGGCGTAACGTGACCAGCTAGGACGAATTACCCCCTTTCTTAATAATTCACAAATGTGGGCATTCAATTCCGCCTGTTTAACAGGGTTTAAATAGTACGGGAGCTTGTAAATCGGTTTCTCGGTGTTTAGTTTAATTTCATATTCAAATTTCGTAGCGCTCCCTAATATTTTTGTCAACACATCAGAATAACTATAAAGTAAAATTTGTAATAGCTTAGAATCGCTACTGTTTAAACTATAATCAACTTCGCAAATAGCGTTTAAGATATTACTAGAACCTTTAGGCGAAAACTTAACAAACGGTATTTGAAATGACTCGTCAAATTTCCAAGAGAGAAATCCTAATTTATAATTCATTATGGCACCCGTTGAAAAAAGAAACGTGTGCCCAATAATCATATCAAAATTTGATTTGGGGAGAATCCAAAATTTTACAGGCCAGGAGAATTTTCCAATTTTCAAACTCAAATGAATAATTTGTGTTACTTTAATAGGAGAATTGTCGGGAAGGAGAATAGTATCGGAAACTCGTTTAATTTTTCCGAAACCGGCGGCAATAACGGAAGTCGCTAGTTTAGACGAAATAAACGAATGAGATGCCCCGGTATCAAGTAACGCTAAACAACTACGATGGCCGACGTGAATATTGATGAAAGGTAGGTTAGCGTTAATGAAATTGGTTTTAATATTCCTATTAAAGCACTCTAGGAGTTTTTTGGATACGAAGAATTTTTGTTTTGTAATTTCTAGCAGTTCTTGATGTCGTGACCTAAATTCCTGCAATATCTGCATCGAATTTTAACGCGAGAAGAGTCACGTTGGTCCGATTTTTCGACACTACTAGTAGCTGATATCGATGCGATAGCTTTAGTAGTCTGATTATCTGCTTGAGAAGCAGCGAGAGATTGTAAATTTTCCTGAATTCGGCGAGACGAATACTGAATACGCCAAACTAAATCATCTAAATCCAAAAAGGATTGTGGGGTTGGACCAAATTTAATTTGTTCAAACGTATCATAATTGTAATGAGCATAAATTAGTGACACTAAATAATTTTCCGAAAACCTAGTAATTAAAATTTCGGAGAACGCACGTATTTCCTCGATAAATTTGTCAAAGGATTCGTTAAAATTCTGCTTCCTACATACAAATTTGTCAATTAACAAAATGCGATCAGCATTTGAGAAAAATGTTTCAATGAAGAGAGACTTGACTTCCGTCGATTTTAATGTGAGGGTGGTGCTCCACCACACATGAATTTCGGTATTTAACTTACCAAATAAAGCATTGCGCAAGCTAGTTTCATCGATATTGGACATTTTAAGAATGTTATTGATGACCGCAATAAATTTAATAATGGACTCTGGATCAGAATGACAACAATGTGGGACTTCAAAGAGTAATGCCTTTGTATCTACCGAGAATTCAATTTTTGATGATTTGATCTTCCCTAATACATCGCGATTTAGAATTAGAATTTCATTTAGTCCACATCCAAAACGTTACATGTACCTTTTGAAATACTATTACATACTTAGGTAAAAGTCTAAAATCCTTTTTTTCATTTAAAACTTGGCGTCATCTAATTTTTGCAATTTCGCTTGCCAATATCACATTTAACAGCTTTAATTAAACATTGAAGTTTAGTTCTTCTACTATTGGCTTTATGCGAAACTTTCTTTGTCTCTTTAATAAAATAATAATTTTAGGGATTTGAGTCCGTAATTGGTTCATTTCCGGTCTTGTCCCAAAAAGTTGTCGTAGCAACCTTTTCCAGATTATTTTTGATTTTGAAGCATGATGACAATAAATTAAATAAAACAAACAATTAGCTATGATACAAAAAACCTAGGCATTCTTTTTGATAAACGCGTTTTATGATCACAATGAATGTTGAATGAATAAATACTTGTTATTTAAAAATTTGAGGACTTATAACAAAAAACATTGTTTGTTACACGTTTCCAAAATGTTTTTTGGATTCATCTGCTATTCCAGACTCGACTTCGCCTTGTTCCGAAACAGCAACAATTCGTCCGAAAATTTTTAGAGACTTATAAGAAAAACAGCTATTTTGTAACCAAAGATAACACCACTCTACTGCACGTATTACTAAAAACTTATTGGTTGTTTAAATAAATCATTGTCTTTTGCCATTTTAAATTGTAAAGCTTCAACTAATTGCAGCAACCAATAACAATGACTCATTCCGTAAAAAGGTGTTTAGCAGATTTAAATCTCTAAAAACTTGTTATTTGAGACGTTCCTTTTTAGAATATTCAATAAAGGGTTTACTGTAAAGAATTAAATTTTTTTTTCAATTACGTTTTCCACCAAGTTAATTTTAAATTTTATTCAAACAAATGATAAAATCTCTCATTTGAATCGTTTATGAATTTTGATTGGGTATTATTGTAGTGGAACTTCACACACTAAAATATGTATGTCATTTTCCAAAAAACCGAGTCTATCAATATTATTGTTGTCAATCGTTTCTATTTATTTATTAGACCTTCACAATTACCTAAATATTTTTTACATTTTTTCATTTACTGCTTTTGCAGACGTTCGATACCAAACTTTTTGTTGCAAAAATCTCATTTATGAAAATATCAATATTTTTTACCACGTTTTTCTAAAAATATATATTTTTAGTGGTTGAATAAAAATACAGGTTCACGTCAAGTCTTATTCGGCTCATTCAAGAACTGTGCCACTCTTACACTCTTGCTAGAGAAGCACTTCATATAATTTTTGTGTAAAAAGATTTTACCACCTTTACATTTAACTTTTTACTGGTAATAAGTAATGCTGAGGGCAACATCTAATTCGTCAATGACAATAAATGTGATTATATCCGGATTACTTACAGAAAGGAAATTACTACAATACATTTAAGACATAAGCCTTTCAAAATGAGTAATAGGTAATCGTTCAAGTAATTTAACAACAGGTAATGTCGCAGAAATGGGATGGGTAGAGTTGGAAAATAATATAGGTCTTTATTTTAGTTTTTGTGTAACATTATTCAGTCTTATCTAGTTTTCTTGTAGTTCATATTTAATAATTTCATATAAAAGTTTTTTTTAATTGGGATGTTACAATAGTTTCAATTTAAAATGTTGAACAAGCCGCACACTCATCAAAATATAAATCCCGATATACGAAACGTGTCCGTAAATTGCCACCGTTGCCTTTGAAGTTAATGCAATTAAATAAAACACAGTTTTTAATGAATACCCGAACTGAACTAACAAAACATATTCTTTTACTTTTGATAACATAAATTACTGTAGGTACTTAATTCAATCTAACATTTGTATTAAAATGTAGGTACATATGACAGTTAATACCTTAACTTAATAGTAGACTAAATGGAAAGTTTTAATTTTTTTTGTTAGGCCTATTATTTGGCGAACAACAGGATGATTTCAAGGTTGAATATACTAGAAGGTATAAATCCGAAGTAACTGTACACTACAAATACAAAACAAAACTCATAAAAGGGTGACTCACTACTACCTGAGTTCGATATCTTCATTAACATGAATTCATAATTGCAATTTCAGTCGAAATTTAAAATATTATAGTGCAAAAATTGTTGCAATAAAAGCGTAGATAATGCAATATGTAACAACTTTTCTTTCATAACTATTAATATTCATGAAAATATTGACAAAACATTAAACGTTACGTGATTCTCGCATCTCAGTAGTATTTAATTATCAAAAAAGTGTTTAAACAAAAGTTGTGCACAATTAAATTAGAAACAACTCATATTTGAAAAAAAATTGTATAAGCTATATTTTCGTTATTCTCTTCGCTTTGAAAACCGTCGCATAAAGCCCATCTTATTTGCAAGATTTAATGATAAAAGATGCTATAACATCTCTTTCTTTTTATTTGACTTAAAGCTTAAACACAATTTGTCTATAATGTTGGTATTAATTGAAACGAAAAACATTTTTTAAAATAGCTAACGTTCCCAACAACAAAATTGCCCCTGAAAAAAATAATTTTAATCAATACCAATGTAAACCGGCTCTTAATCAAGTTAAAACTGGTTTGTTGAACCGCTTTAGAAACGGTGGTTTTTGAACCGGTTTGGAAACCACGGTTTGTTAAACCGGTTTATGAACCACGGTTTTAAACGGTTATTATTTATTATACTTATGATCCACTTATTAGTGGCGACAAAACAGATATTCGAGCAGATTGAGATGTTAGAGCAGATGTAATAACAACAACACCCGTTAAAAAAATATTAATTTGGTTTCTATTTTTTGCATCTCGGAGACAAAACTTATGTTCATATTAAAATGCAGTTTTGAATATGATAAAAAACACATTAGTTTTGACAAGGACTCGACCCAGTCTTATTCATTTCAATATTTACTTAATTTTGTGTGGCCTTATAATTTAAAATATTAATATATTTTACCAGAAATACATCATCTCCCCCGGAATGTATAACGCCCAGATGATTCTATATTTGCATATGAACTTTACGAAGTTGCCGATAGGTGGTGATACGTGTTACATTATTATAATATTTTCACACTTAATACTCAATTTAAAATTAAAGATTAATTTAAACAAATTGAATAGTATATCCTAATAATATTTATACAAATGAAATATTAAAACTTAAAAAACTATTTTTAATTGTTGTGTTGATAAGTCGTGTGGTAACATTATTTTACGGTATTCAATTAATCACAAAACTGGAAAACCAACGCATAACGCCATCTATCGGTGACTGAAAGAAACACTAACACGTATCCAGAATCTACTGCTTGTATCTATGAGACGTTCTACATTCCGGGGAGATGATGTATTTCTGTTTTTACTTAAGGATTGATTTGATTGAAGAGGAAATCTGAATTACCAACATAATTTATTATCTTATTTTGTAGTTTGTAGTGTTGATATGTAATGTTACAATACTTATGAATTTATATTAACTTATGTATTAAAAATATTCCTTTGTAAACATAAAGGAAAAAAAAATTTCAAATATATATTCACTTTTTTTTTTAAAATTGATTTAATATTATTGTGTTATTTACAACGTTGCATAAATATCATTTTTAAATTTAAATATTTGATAAATATTTGGTTTAAATATTTATGTACAAATATTTTGAGTATGTTTACCTAAAATATTTAACAAATATTTTCCTAAGATATTTTTTAATATATAAAAATGTTACATTTAAATGTTTGATTAACATTATTTACTAATATTTACATTATATCGTCATAGTGTTTATACAATAGTAATATTTATGATTCTCATTTTTTTAAATTTATGTAAAATACAAACAATTTCTTAAATTTGTTTAAGTTCATTTAATTGCGAATAATTTTATTCCTCAAATGTTTGTTTTTCTATTAAATACACGGGGATATAATTTTTTGAAGATTAAAACGATTCAGTTTTACACAAAGCATCTCCAAAGCAACTGAATTTAAATAAGGTTTACATAATTCGACACGTGACACACTATGGACCGATTTTGATAAAATATAACATTCTTTAGGGTCACCATTTAATGGAATGTCCCTTATAAATTTATTAAAAGGAATAAGTGCAACACTCTTCCACTCCGCTCACTTTTTTCATTGTGGGAAATAATTTTGTGATAAAGTATATTGTTATATAATACGAGTATATTTGGACAATTATTTTATCTGGATGTCAAAATAAAATAGTATTAGTTAATTCACGTGATAACCTGACTTCTGACGGGTTATCGCGCTGGTTATTAAAGATACGGGAAACCGTGTTGACAACACTACCTATCGCTCAAAATATCTTGTATGTAAAAATACAACAATGTTTGCCTGTGAGTTTCTTCTCCAATTCCCAAAAAATTTATATTTTTCATTTTTAATAGCTATACTATTTTAAATCAGGTTTACGTATAGGTCGTATTCCTAATAGAATACTCTTTATATATTTTTTATTAATTACTATATTACTTATGAGAATGAGTATTATCGCAGATCCGGCACATTTCTAATAAGTTGACAAAAGTAAATAATTAAACCATGAAAACCGAAATTAAAGTAAACGATTTAAAAACTGAGCCACAATAATATTTACATACTACATTTTCTTGATTTCTTGATTCTTAATAAATTGTGGCAAATACGCCCATTTGCATTTCTAAGAAAATTTCATTTAGTTCGAAAACACCAAGCTAACTTTTATAGTACCCATAATGTGTAATTAGGTAAACCTTTGAATTGGATATCCCCCACAATTAGCTTGTTATCAGTTACCATTTCGCCTATATAAAAGTTTGATTTATTCATTTTAAGGTCATTACTGTTTCAGAAGCGCATTTAAAATGACTTTGTTTATTGGTGACGTCGTTCCTAATTTTAAAGCAGAAACAACTGTCGGTCCAATCGATTTCTATGATTGGCAGGGAACTTCGTAAGTTTCAAAATTTAACTTATTTATTAAATATAATTAAAAACTTGTAAATGTAGCTGGGTAGTATTATTTTCTCATCCTGCGGATTTTACGCCGGTATGCACCACCGAACTTGGAAGAATTGCTGTGCACGACCCGATGTTTAAAAAGCGAAATGTTAAGTTACTCGCCCACTCATGTGATGATCTTAAAAGTCATGTCGATTGGGTTAATGATATTAAGTCCTACTGCCGGGATATTCCCGGAGATTTCCCGTATCCAATTATTGCCGATCCGAAAAAAGAACTTGCAGTACGTTTAAACATGATTGATCCAAAACGTATTACCGATGAAAAACATCAAACAACCGTAAGGGCACTTTATATAATTGACCCTAATCATGTTTTACGATTATTGATGCAATATCCGGATTCTACCGGCCGTAACGTGGAGTAAGTAACAACTTCATTAAACGTTTTTTTTTTACTTTCTTAAATTTTAGCGAGACTCTTCGTGTAATTGATTCATTGCAATTAGTTGACAGAATTCCTCAAATTGCAACTCCAGCAAATTGGGTTGTAAGTTACTTATGTCGGTTAATGTAATAAAAGGCCTCGATTAATAATTTCCCTTGCAGCCTGGCGAAAAAGTTATGATTTTACCCCAAGTTAGTGATGATGAAGCTAATAAATTATTTGGAAAAGTTGACAGAGTTTCTATGCCCTCAGGTATTACTTACGTAAGAACAACTACTAACTACAATTAAACTTTCTATTAATGTAAACAGTTTACGTAACATTATATAATTATTAATGTTAAAAATAAATTTCTTTTTATCTCATAACTCTTATCATGTCCTTATTAAATAATCTATAAAGTACATTATGTCTATAATCAATCACATTAAAAAGTACAAACGTAATTACTGCACCACAGATACTTAATTGCATGTTTGTACCATAATAATTAAGAAGTTATAAAATTTAAAGGCAGCGGTATTACTATTAAGTTTTATGATATACTATAATATTAGACATTCAGATTATTAAACGTAAAAATGCACTTGAATTAAAATTAAAGTTTAATTTTCTAATCTGTGTACTTACAGAATTGTGATATTAAAACCAATACATTAATCTTTTACAAAGTGAAAAATCAATTAAGGAGCGAACTATACTTAATGTTTCAACTCAAAAAAGTCAATGTACCAACGAATTATTGTGTAGCATTAAAACAACAAATAATGTTAGCCATTTTAAGGTTTCAAGATTATTCGAGACCACATTTTAAAAATATTTTAGATCCTACAAGGTGCTCCAAAACATGTACCATATCAAAGTTGGGTTATTTTAAGTGGATTGCCCTGTTTGTTATTCTATTTTGGAATTGTACACTCATGAAATTTAAAACTTGGTCACCACAATTTCTGTAAACAAAAGTTTGCACATTGTGAAGCGGGCTTAAGGGTATCATTTACAATTCTAACAGCAGGTAGCCTCAGCAGGGGTTATCTTATAGAAGGACTGTAGAATGAATCATTACACTAAGCACGTTTTAGAAAATAGGTAATTTACGTTGCTTACTTAATTTTTTTCTTTAAAGAATATATTTGAAGGTATCGCTAATTAAACACCATAGCTCGATTAATTATCGAATCAAAATTTTGTTTAGGAAATGTTTACAAAATAAAATTAGAAATAATTTTGATTTAAAAAACGTCTACAAGCAATAACTTTTAAATTAAATCAAAAACTAAACATGGTTATTTGGGTTGACTGATTATTACTTATTTTTAAATAAATCTAACCTACTAATTATTGTAAGTTATTAAAAAAATCATTAAACTCTCTATTCATAATATTTAGCTCCTTACAAAATGTATATTTTATGACGTTTCATTTTTTCTGTAGTTAATATAAAAAGTGAAAATAAAAACTAAGGCAATTCTTATTGTCAACGTATATATTTAGTTTTTGACAAGAATTTATTACATAATTATAATTAAGATACCAAGTTATAGTTTAAAATTAAATGAAAACTTTTTTTTAAATAAAGGTATTACTATATAAATAAATATAAGAAATCAATAATGGGTGTGACCTCCATTATTATTGATACATTCTTGGAGGCGTCTGCTCATTGACGCTATCAAGGTATCAATATAATTAATATTAATCGTTTCCCATGCGGTATCAATGGCTGCAATTAGTGCATTACGGTTTACTGGTATAAAATTTGGCCCTTGTTGTCTTCGGATAACAGCAAGTATTCCAGCCCAAACATTTTCGATAATGTTAAAATCTGGGCCTTTTGCTGGCCAGGGTAACAGCTCCAAGTTTTTAAGCCCGCTTCACAATGTGCAAACTTTTGTTTACAGAAATTGTGGTGTCCAAGTTTTAAATTTCATGAGTGTACAATAAAAAATAATGTATGTTCTTTAATACGTCCCTATAAATACTTATTTCTATTTCGGAGATAAAGCGATTTTACCTGATTTTCCAGACCCTCCAAAAGAATGCAATACCTTCATAATAAATAAGAACAAGCAACTTTGACTCTGCAATATTTATTATTATTGTATGATACATTTCTGTAGCCTGTTGAAAACTGGAACTAATTATCTTTTAGTCGGTATTAGGGTTACCAATCCCAATCTCTGATGGTTTTCGAGATATTTTAAAATTTGATATTTTGTACTTTATCTTGCAACTTTCAATTTTAAATATTTACTTTAAAAATGTTTATTTTTTTAGAAAAATAAACAGAAATGTACTTATGACTAAGTATCCATGACTCTAAAAGTCAATCGAATTGCGCTCCCCGGTCACAATTTATTGATGTTTAACAACAGCAACCGTTATTTGGTACATCAAAAATCAATCACGTTGTAAACATCGACAAACTTTAACCTGTTAAGTAAGAATGTAATACAAATCGCTCTAATAGTAGTACGATAATTTCTAAAAGCATTATTTTTAGAATTTTTTTCACAAAGTTACCAATTAGGTTGAGTGGAACAACCATACGCAGATTTATAATCTGCCATTGAACTCCGCCTTTTGCAATTTATTAGTATATTTTATTTTTTTTTTGCATACCTATTTTTCTTTTTTGCAATAAAGACTTTTATTATTATTATTATTTACAGCATCATCGATTTTGCTGAAACTAATAACAATTGCTGTTGTTTGTGACAGGTTGGCGTGATTCGACTGACTCTTAGAGCCCGTGATAACTCATGAGCACATTTCTGTTATTTTGTTCTGAAAAAAATTTTAAGGTTAACATTTAAAGCTGAATTGGCCTATACATATACTGATACTGATATCTCACAGGTAACTTAAATTACAGTAAATTGCAAATTGTTAACCTAGCAAATTTTAGAATATCTCAAAAACTATCAGATTCAGGCGTTGGTAACCCTAATACCGATTGAAAGGTAACTAGTTCCAGATTCCAACAGGCTACAGAAATACAGGCTGTTCTATTTAATTTAAGCAAGTTATTTAAGTTTTAAGTCGTTGGCGTTATGTGTTAGTTATTAAAACACCCTGTACGTCATAACATAATAGTAAATATTGGAAAAGGGATGTTTATAGCTCTTAGTAAGGTGATGTAATACAAAGGTACTTGATCTTATTTATCTTGAAGTTATTGAATTTTTAGAGGGTCTGCAAATAAGGTAAAATCGATTAATCTCAAAAATGGAAGTAAGCAGGTATAAAGACATGTTAAAGAACATACATTATTTTTATTATAAATTTTGCAACACCTAGTGTCGACTCGTGTTAGCGATCACGTACGCAAATGGTTCGCATTAAGAAACTTTGTCGACAGGTATGTAAAAGCAGTTACATCAGTCGATCCTTCAAGAATTATAAGCCAACTAAAAAAATCTGGAATCGCCTGCTTTAAGTTCGCAAGGGGTTGTACAATAGTAAACAAACACCGAGGTTGTACAAATGCGTGCTGTCAACTATATTTCTTACTGGAGGGTACATTATTTTTTATCGAAATTATTCAAAAATAGAAAAAAATGTGGTTTCAAATAATCTTAATACATGGTGTTTACGAAATAGGGGGACAAACTTTAAAGGCTAATTTTCCTTTGAAAATATAAAAAAAAGTTTCTATAAACATGGGTCCAAAAAAGCCTTCTAAAGGAGCTACGGTCCTTTATATGTTGCCCCAAGAAATGGTTTTTGTTTAATATCTAAGGAACCCTTTGAAATAACGCAATGAGATTTCGCGTACAATTTACTATTAGTAAGGGCTACTGTTTTACAATATTGGTCAAAATTAATTTTAACCATAGGCGTGCGAAACCGGGGAGGGGTGCATTTATTCATCCACGTTCTTTTACACCCTTTGACTTTTTTGACAATTCGACATCAAAATATGATTTATTATCTAAAATTACATAAAAAAGGTACTCTTCATAAAATGTTATAGGACCAACCATTTAAGAGATATGCCGCTATAAATGAAACACTGCACGGTAAAGAGCTGAAATTAAGCAATAAAACTTTCCTACAATCAATACATCTATAATTATTAATGTGTTAAGAATATAAATTATTTCTCTGAAGAACTCGCGGATATGTATTACTATTACGGTCGTGCTAATGGAAACAGTCATAAAGCGAAACGCTTTTACCAATCTGCCTTTTCTAATCGGTGTACCCCAAATAATAAAATATTTTCTGGAATTCATCGTCGTCTTCGAGAAACCGGAACTTTGAAGGCAAAAATAGCAAACAGAGATAGAAACAGAACTATTAGGACACCTGCGTCAGAGAAAAGGGTACTAAATTTTATTAATCAAAGTTTAAGTACTAGTACAAGAAGAATAGCAGCTATGGAACTTGTTGAAAACATGACTATTTGGAGTATTTTGGGCCAACAACTTTTATACCTACACCATATCCAAAGGGTACACTACCAGATCTACCACAAAAACGTAAAACATTTTGCCGATGGTTGCTGCATAAAATTACTAAGAATCCCCCTTTTGAAATTACTACAATAACCACAAATGGGCTGACGCAAACCCACATAATATTGTGGAAAGGAAACATCAAGATAGAGGAGAATAAACGTTTGGGCAGGCATCTTAGGGGATAGATTGATAGGACTTTGTGTGTTATACTTCGAAGACTCTAACAGGTGCTAATTGCAGACACTTCTTAGAGAATTATTTGCCTCTATTGTTGGAAGAAGTACTGTTCCAAATAAGACACACTATGTGTGTACATGCACGATGGTGCACCTGCCCATTTTCTTGTAGACGTTCGGAATTCTCGAAATAAAAACTATCCACAGCGATGGATCGGACGAGGTGGTCCAATTAGGCACTCACGTTCACCGGATTTAAACCCGATAAACTACTTTGTGTGGGGACTTTTAAAGTCATTGATGTATTCCGTGCCCATAAATGACGTAGATATTCTTAGACAGAGGGTAATAAATCCCTGTAAAGAGATTAAAAAATACACCCGAAATGTTTCACAGAGTATGCCGGGCAATGATCAGACGTGCTAATGCATGTGTGGATTTTCATGGAGGGCACTTTGAACACTTTCTTTGATAAATTTTTATAAAATTTATTTTTATTATAAGATTGTTTATTAATTAAAAAGTTTTGTTTTGCATGGAATTTTTATTGCTTAATTTCAGCTCTTCACCGTGTAGTGTTTCATTTAAAGCGGCATATCTCTTAAATGGTTGGTCCTACAACATTTTATGAAGAGTACCTTCTTTATGTAATTTTAGATAATAAATCATATTTTGGTGTCAAATTGTCCAAAAAGTCAAAAATAAAAAAACATGATGAATAAATTAATACCCCCCACAATTTCGCACGCCTATGATTGAAATTAATTTTGACTACTGCTGTAAAATAGTAGCCCTTACCAATAGTAAATCGTACGCAAAGTCGCATTCCTGAGATATTAAATAAAAACCATTTCGTAGATGCAACATTCAAAGGACGTAGCTCCTTTATAAGGCTTTTATGGATCCATGTTTATAGGAACTTTTTTTCATATTTTCAAAAATAGAATCAGCCCTTAAAGTTTGCCTTCCTATTCCGTAAACACCCTGTATATGTATGCCTTAAGAAATCTTACATTATTTGTCGTTTTAGAGCTACAGAATAATTCGTTGGTAGTACCCCACTCTGTATACGATTTACCAAAATGATATCTAATGTTATGTAGATTTTAACTCTATTCTAAAATAAATTATTAGCGCTTTTAGATATTAAACAAAATCAATAGTAATGGAAGTTTTACCGCATCAAATATAGTAAAATGAAAAAAACATTAATAAGATTCATAGTGGTGGCTCTCAAAACAAACAAAGGTTTTTTTTTCAAGTCTTCCTTCCAGATCGTTCATAAGAATTTTAACGTAGAAAATTTTTTTTACCGAATACCGCATGAACGTAAATTATTTTTGTTTTTTTTTGTTTCCGAAGCATGTCTCCAATATCTCTAAAGTCCCAAAACAGATCTACTTTGTTTATAAGAGCAGTTTTTGTGGCAAAGCATTCGAAGAGTCTTGCAAAAATTACCTTATGCAGAATGCTTCAGGTATTAGTATTTTTATGCTAGTATCTAGTAGTTGCTGACTTGAAATTGGACTTAATGTTCGTCATTGTCTTTCATTTTAGAAAATTTAGAATTTTTATCTTCGATGGTTATTTCGACAATGGTTCAAATAGATAAATAATAATAAATAAACTGTATTTCCATTTCATTAAATAATTTCTACATCAATTTATACAAATGTTAACCAAACACGTTACATTAAAAAATAATGTGTTTTTTATTGATATAAATAATTACTTTCTTGCTACTCCCGATGATATTTAAAAAGAAGTTGTTTAGTAGAAACAAATTGTCTGTTCCATTTGAAAGAGAAGAAACTGCTAGATTCTTTTGAGAATAATGACTCATCAGCGGGTAAAAACTTATGCTACAAAGTTATTGATCATAAAATAAGATTTTATAGCTATTGAATAAATCCAATTCATACTTTTACAAGGGCAAATAAATATTACTGGTATATCTTTTTGTAATTTTATTTTATATTCTAAGCTAGATCCATTGAACGAATTATAAAGACAAAACCTTTGGAATAATTTTATTGTGCCTGAAATCCAAAGGTTTTATATGGATTTTATTCTACCCGAAATAATTGACAAAATATGAAAATATTGGATCCTGATTAAATTTAAAAAAAAAGAAAAGAAGGTATGACAACATAGATAAATTAATATGTATAGTGTTACTAATGTATTAGAATTTGTGTTAAAGTAACTAAAATAATTATTTCATTTAACGTTGTAGTCTTTTTCTAAGTAGTAAAAAATAAAAAAAACTTAAAAAAATAAAAAACTAAAAAATTTATGCACATCAAATTATCAGCGATGAAAATGTCAAAATATTCACAATTGGTCGGCGCTATGGGAACAAGAAGTTGTTTCACTATTAAACCATTTATAGTCAATTCGGAAAGAAGGAAAGTCCATTTACATGTCTGAGAGTATTTGAAACCGACCCAAAAAACTTGTTTTTATGCGGCTTTAAATTGTAAGGCAAATTTGCGTTTACCTAGAGATTAAAATTTTAGGCGCTCATTAGATAGAAGCACTACATTCCTATAACAATATGTTGAAAAACGGTTGTCTCCACCAAGTGTCGAATAGAAAATACAGAGTCGTTCGGCTATTTTCGGATTTCTCTTTCTCCCGAATGATGGCAGTCATTTTCGTATGCCATGATACTTTGCATTTACTATCCGTGTTCATTATAATTTTTCTACCAATTCAGTCCCGCGACATATTCATTGGGTTACATAATATTAAAGTTCATGAAATTAGCATTCAATTGATCAGTTTTTCTCATTACTTCCACCAGAAAATAAGCACACAGTACTTCCTGTGACCCGCGAAATGAATCCCATATAAGCTTATACTAAAATATTCACAATTTCAATTTATTCAAATTTTAGCCCCGTAAGTTCACGGCTTTCGAAAAGGCATATATCTAAATGCCCATTTAAGTCATTACTTCCAACCGGACTACTTTAATTCAAATTTTAATTAAAATCATTTTTATGTTTTCATAAAAGAAGCTTGGGAGAAATAAATATCCTAAATGCGCACACACTGACACTAATAGTACAGTATGAATAATATTAAAGCATAACACTTACTTGAAGTACGTCAATATACCCAGAGATATAATAAGAGCCACTAGAGAGATGCTGTATCCCACGAGATGAACGGTTATTATTGTTTGACGAAACTGAAAGAAAACAAATGAAAAAGTTTATTCAGTAATACTGCTAAACGATATTACGAAATTCGAACTAAAAGAAAACTTACTGATAACTCTTCTAAGTTTACGCAGGTGGTATAATTTGACCAAGTTTTATTAAAAACCGTGTGAAAGAACCATTCTCCGTTTTCTTCGCATTTTCGATAGGCAGTTCCTGAAAATAATTTTTCCATAAACGAATTATTACAGCAATTCAATTAAAAATAGTGTTTTAGTGTGCTAGGAAAACAATCTTACAACTTCGTTCATTTCAGCTTTAAATGCTTTACGGCGCATAATAAACTGTACCATTAACTGTACCAATCTGCAAAATTATAACATTCGTAATTTAACCTTAACCTACATGAAAATTATTTCCATTACAAAAATTGTTTTTATTCGCAAATAAATTGTTATTATAAATGTATAAGGTTCGTATTTTTAATAAGTCAAGTTAATTCAGATAAATCTTTATAAAGCGAAGTATATTCCTCCATAATATTCTGTTTGAATTTTAAATGCTTATTTCGATATTTCATTTCGTACTGTTGACCAACAACAGGAGATTTCTAAATTATTATAAAATTCAATATAAGCTAGACTTAAATTGTATTGTCGTTTTTAAAGACTAACACTGTAGCTTTGGTTTGTTATTTCATCTATCATATCATAATTTAGATTTTGAATGAACTAATAACCATAGAAATTTAACTGTATTTAACCATGTATATGATCGAATATTACAATGAAAGAACAACCTCTTTTAGTCAATAAAAACGGAGATGGAATTGGTTACTTTTATATCAGGTGGCCATTTTAGTTCATAATGGTATTTGTTACAGTAATAATAGGACAATGGTAATTTAATTTCTGTTTAAATGTGGTTTACATGAAAAATAAAAGAAAATATATTAACAATGATAGTAATCCGAGAATATATTGAAAAATTCTTAGCCTACTATAGAACCAAACAAAATTTCAATATCAAAATATTTTATTACTCAACATATTCTCCTCTTAATTGGATACATTTATTACAGCGAACCTGCAACGTCTCTAGACCTTTAAAAAAAATGTTTTTTCTTGCTCTGCAAATCAGACCTCCACAGCTTCTAGTACCTCCTTGTTGGAAAAAAATGTACGACCTTTTAAACTTTTTTCAGTTGAAGAAAGAGGTGATAGTTGGACGGAGCCAAATCGGGTGAATAAGAGGGGTGTTCTAGTAATTCAAACCCTAAATCACAAATTTTTTGCATGGCAACATGAGATTTGTGTGCAGGGGCGTTGTCCTGCAAAAACAAAACATCTTTGGATAGCTTTCCGCGTCTTTTCTCTTTAATATTTTCCCGTAGAGTGGTCAGTAATGTCGAATAGTAATCTCCAGTTATTGTTCTACCCTTATCCAAAAATCAATCATGATTACTCCATGGCAATCCCAAAAACTGAAGCAAGAACTTTTCCAGCTGATTTTTGGACACGAAACTTCTTAGGTCTTGGAGAACCAGAGTGTCGCCATTCCATCGATTGTTGCTTGGTTTCTGGATCGTAGAAATGTACCCAAGTCTCATCCATAGTAACAATTCGGTTTAAGAAGTCTACATCGTTTTCAAATTGAGCACAGATCGAACGCAATGCTTCTACCCTTGCACGCTTTTGGTCAACATTCAAACATTTGGGGATCCATTTTGCAGCAATTTTTCTCATGTCCAAATTGACGTGAACCATATGATGAACGCGTTCGTATGAAATATTCAGTGCTTCAGATATCCGTTTTAGCCCAATTCGACGGTCTGATAAAATCATGTCATGAACTGCATCGATATTTTCGGGGACTGACACAGAAACTGGCCTTCCCGATCGGTCATCATCTTCAATGGAAAATTTACCTCTTTTGAAGCTTGCATTCCAATTTTTGACGGTCGCATACGAAGGACATTGATCACCAAGGGTATTAAGCATATCTTCGTAAACCTGCTTACCTCTTAACCCTTTTAAATACAAGTACTTGATGATGGCTCGATACTCCAATTTTTCGATTTTCACAATTTCGGTGGACATCTTTTTTCATTTAATTTATTGCGTGACTCTAGTTTACTTTTTTGACGTCAAACTTTACACTGACACTTCTAATAAGTTATTGTTCGTTGCTATGGTAACGCAATATTTTGTTTATGCAAGGAACTGGTTTAGGCTAACTAGATATCAATACATCCTCGTATCTATCGAACTAAAACATGTTCGAAAATGTGTTTACCTACAGCACCCATTACAATTAATACAGTGTGTCCAACATGGACAATTCAACAAACAAAAACTAATGAATTAGAAAGAAAGAAACAATATCTCGTTTTTCTGTATCTTTATGGGGTCGTAGTAGGAAATTTAAAAGTTATAAAGCGCCACTTTAACTAAGCACGAGTAATTATCCAACGTAGTTAAAATAACTTTAAAAGTTGACGATTACAGAAAAAAGAAGATACTGTCCTTAAGGATACTCTAATACGGCTTTAGATCCTTAATAAACACTAACACATTAGAATACATACATAAAAAAACATACGTGTTTAACCTGGTGGAATTAGCGGTAATAGCTTCTACGGGTATCGGTTCGACTCATGTAATTCGTTCTACTCGGGATTATCAGAGAAACAAGTTAAAACCGAAAGTTCCTATAAGAGATAACACCAGCGAGAAGTATCGCTTAGAAATTTTAAACAAAATCATCTTGGATACGGAATTCTTGAGATGAGTTAATAGACGTTCTACGAGCGATGATTGTTTGTGTCTCTTGTGGGTATAAATAACTCCAGAGGCGAGTAGACTTGGTCGCTTACAATAGGAATGCCCATTACATCAGTTTGAGCCCCCAAAGAGTCTCTGATCTTGATTAGACGGTTTAACAAGTCATACATGGAACTCAAATCATGCGAGCAATTCGTTCGACGACTTTCTATCGATAGATCTTCGCATAAAAAAATTCGTATACGACATTGAGTTGCTATTCTCGAGTGCAAAATATTATGCGAACTGAAAAATTGACAACATTGTAATAATTTACTTTTTGACGTGTTTGTACAAGACAATTTTGAAATTTAGATTAATTGTATATATTTCCGACTGATTAAAACAGTAATATTTCATTTATAATATAATATTTTTACTGATTCGAGTGAATATGTATACGAATCACAAACAAAGAGTTGGAAGTATATCGATTGCACAAAAGGACACTTTAGTACAGTATAGAAGACAAACCCAATTTAAAAAATTGGAAAATTCACTGCTTCACTTACTTATAAAAAGCTCAAATAAAGTGGAAGATGATTGGTGCTAAAATAAATTCCATGCCTTGATCGCATAAAGAGTGGAAGCAGTGGTGTAAGGTAAGTCTTTAAATTCATAAATCATAAAGTTCTCTAGTATAACACATTAATGTTTGATGCCAGCGAGTTTATATATGCATGGATTTGGTAGCGTCAATAATTTTTTTATTATCTTTTGCTTTAATAAAGGTTTTTTGTGGCAATTAGATAATGCAGAATTTAAAATGAATAGTGCTATTATGAATTATGTCTGGTTTCAGACATGACAAGATTTTCCAACCAAGGCAAAGTCAAAAAAATCACATATTTTGCATTATTCTCGCGGTACAGGAGGTGGTCCAGCAACTACGGAGATGTCAGAATATAAAGAAAAAATATGCTGGATTATAGAAGAGGTAGCCATTGAAGGCATCGCTAGTATCGAAGAATCGCCTTCAAGGTTTAGAATCGATTTCGACATAAATTGTACTATAATGGAATCAGGCATCGACGTGGCAAATAACCAACCACAGCAACTAATTAAAAATTATATCAATAGTATTCCTAGTACCACTAAAATTGAAAATTCCCGTCTCGGCGAACAGTTGAAACAGAAAAAAACAAAAACTGTTGAGAAAGCTCGCCGGTTGGAGAACAGGATCAAAACAAGCACAGCAGTGGTGAACAAAGTGAAAAGAAAAAATCACGCAAAAGAAACTAATTATAAAAATAAATTCACATCACTAATGGAGAAATTAGCATTCAAAAGGAAAGTCGAAGAAAGAAAATTGCACAACAGCAACATATTCCAGATAAATTAATTAAAATTAGGAAACATTTAGAAAACTAGTTTTTTATTTAAATAATATGTTTATTTTAATTTTTTTTTAATTTTAATTTGTTTTAATTTTTATTTAATTTAATTTTGTTTTAGGTGTAAGAATTACTTTTGTTTTGTTAGATTTTGTGTTGTTAATGTAAAATATAAATGAGAGATAAATAAAAAAACCTAAAAGTTGTTAATTATTTTATTCTTCATTGCATTTTATTAAACATTAACATATACTGTATTGTTGGAGTATGTAGGCAAAATAATACCTTGCAAAAATTCAAAAAACCATTAACTTTTAATAATTATAAAAAGTTTATTATAAACTTAATTGCAAAAATGTAGATTCGTATATTACAAAGAATTTGTTATTAACGATCTCTAAATCGTTTACCTGCAGCAAGGGTCCTATTCTCGAATCAAAAAACCAATTCGTTGGACAACTTCCTATCGGTAGAAATTCGAATGAAAAATTTGTATACAATATGTATTTGGTATTCTCGAGTTTCACACGATGTGCAAAACATCATGCAAACTCGATTCCACTAAAATTTTGACAACATTGTAATAATTTAGTTTTTGACATTTTTGTGTTGGTTAATTTAGTATTTTAGATTATTTTTATACATATATCAACCAAACTTACAGTTTGGTTACTAGGATCGCTATTCTGTGTGCATCATATGTATTTCCCGACGTTGATTAAGAAAATCACTAGCATTTTACAATACCACAAACTGTTTTCGAGATATTCGAACCAAACTTACAGTATTTTGGCTGTAAGTTTCCTTCTGAGCCGTACATTAGCGGCTTTCTTTTTTATAAGTGACTGATTCAAAACACAAAAAAAATTGTTTCTATTTCTTTACAATACTCCTTTAAAACAGTATTATCTTCTCTTGTACGTATCTCGTTTTGATCTTCCATTGCCCTCTTTTCACCCACGCTCTTATTTTTTAATTTCATTTTTTTCCCACTATACAACCCGGTTCTCTATCCTAACCTAACCTCGATCTCCAATACTTTGTATACATTATTACATGTTTCACTCATTTTTCGAACATTCATTTTTTTCTCCAACTCTTTTCGACTTTTTTGTCAATCTTCAATAAGCATCTCATCTTTATTATATCTTACCATCACGTGTACGATATTTCCATTTGTTATTTCTTCCTTTCCCATTGCCATTTTTCTTTTTTCTTTTTTATCACTCTTCTTCTTATTACCCCTTATGATTGCTATTGTTGTCTAAGTAGAAATTCGTTTGAAAACAAAATTATCAATCGACTCTCCTCACAAAACCGAAAATGTATACAATTGTAGATATTTTGTACATTAGGGTATCAATTTAATATTTTTCAAATGAATTCATTTGTTCAAACGAGTCAGTTTATTTCCCTACTTATAAAGCTAAATATAACCGCAAAATATGTGCCGATCGTACAAAAGAACAACCGGTCGGGTAATATTTATTAGACGTTTGAAATCGTACAAAAAACGCATAATTTTGATCGTATGAGAATTGACAGATCGTATACGAATTTATTCGAGAATACGATATTTTAAAATCACACGAATTTCTAACACGAGGTGATAAAGGTTAAACATTCTCAACTGCAGTAATTACAAACGCTATGCAAATTCAACATCAATCTTATTCCATCCATGATTTTATGTAGGAATTTGTGATAAAAATGTGACAAACGTGAATTTATCGATCCAAAGGTCGAGAGATCTTAAGACGCCAAACAGTTAAGACCGCCTCCATACTAGAAAAGCAAGTAAAATTTTTGTAAAAAAGACTTAAATCCACCTTAGAGTTTTCAATATACGAGGATATATTGAAAAATTCTTAGCCTACTATAGAACCAAACAAAATTTCAATATCAAAATATTTTATTACTCAACATATTCTCCTCTTAATTGGATACATTTATTACAGCGAACCTGCAACGTCTCTAGACCTTTCAAAAAAAATGTTTCTTCTTGTTCTGCAAACCAGACCTCCACAGCTTCTATTACCTCCTTGTTGGAAGAAAATGTAGGACCTTTTAAACTTTTTTTCAGTTGAGGAAAGAGGTGATAGTCGGACGGAGCCAAATCGGGTGAATAAGGGGAGTGTTCTAGTAATTCAAACCCTAAATCACGAATTTTTTGTATGGCAACATGTGATTTGTGTGCAGGGGCGTTGTCCTGCAAAAACAAAACACCTTTGGATAGCTTTCCTCATCTTTTCTCTTTAATATTTTCCCGTAGAGTGGTCAGTAATGTCGAATAGTAATCTCCAGTTATTGTTCTACCCTTATCCAAAAATCAATCATGATTACTCCATGGCAATCCCAAAAACTAAAGCAAAAACTTTTCCAGCAGATTCCAGCCATTCCATCGATTGTTGCTTTGTTTCTGAATCGTAGAAATGTACCCAAGTCTCATCCATTGTAACAATTCGGTTTAAGAAGTCTACATCGTTTTCATACCGAGCACAGATCGAACGCGATGCTTCTACCCTTGCACGCTTTTGGTCAATATTCAAACATTTGTAGATCTATTTTCCAGCAATTTTTCTCATGTCCAAATTGACGTGAACCATATGATGAACGCGTTCGTATGAAATATTCAGTGCTTCAGATATCCGTTTTAGCCCAATTCGACGGTCTGATAAAATCATGTCACAAACTGCATCGATATTTTCGCGGACTGACACAGAAACTGGCCTTCCCAATCGATCATCATCTTCAATGAAAAATTTACCTCTTTTGAAGCTTGCATTCCAATTTTTGAAGGTCGCATACGAAGGACATTGATCGCCCAGAGTATTAAGCATATCTTCGTAAACCTGCTTACCTCTTAACCCTTTTAAATACAGGTACTTGATGATGGCTCGATACTCCAATTTTTCGATTTTCACAATTTCGGTGGACATCTTTTTTCATTTAATTTATTGCGTGACTCTGGTTTACTTCTTTGACGTCAAACTTTACACTAACACTTCTAATAAGTTATTGTTCGTTGCTATGGTAACGCAATATTTTGTTTATGCAAGGAACTGGTCTAGGCTAACTAGATATCAATACATCCTCGTAAATGGGACAATTTGTTCTGAAAACCCTAGTTGTTGTAGCTCGTTAGCGTGTTGCAAATAAATAAACAAAAAGTTTAAACAATTAAAGACTTTTTTTTACTCAAACGTGAATTTGTGATAAAATTGTGCAAAAACAAAAATCTAAAAGGAATAGAAGGAATAGCCAAAGAAACGAAAGAAATATAATAATATCAATTTCTTGTTATCGAGATTTAATTGAAGTCAAACTAATTTTTATTGTTTACACTAAAATTAGTACACGCTGTAGTATTTACAAAAACAAAAACCTAGAAAAAACTTACAATTAATTTTTTTGTGATTCACAGAAAACGTATAAATTGTTCATTTTATACCATAGTTGCGGGACTGTTACCGGTCTACCTTATGGTCCCGTTAGTTTATCATTCGTTTAGCCAGGATTTTAAACAAAGGTATCTATGCATAGGTAAATTAGTCTTCCAAAATTCCAAAAAGTTTTGTAATGCAAGAAAACAATGTAGTATTATCTCAGAGTTTCTGACAAAAAATGTTTGGCCATAAAAATAAGGGGATTTATTGTTGGGGATCGGAGGGGCATGTTGACGTCAAGAGTTAAGTTTAATAAAGCAAGGTTGTTGGGCAATAAAAAAGGTATGGTATATGCCTTATTTATTTGTGTTAAAAACACTATACAAAGATCTATAGATGAGTAATATAAAAAACAAATTGTTAGTTTTGCGCATAGCGGCTTTGGGCGTCAATGAGATCCATTACCGCACGATATGCCGCATTAATATCATCATCAAAAAACGTCTCCGGAATTGGGCCGTAGAAAAATTAAGAAAATACCTTCATCTATATAGAAGACGGAGTACGATGGCTTACCGGAATCTTTTACCACATATATAGCACTGGAAACATACAAGCAGATGTGGTTAAAATCTACCTTCATAACACTTCCGAAGAAACAAAGTGCCAAACACTGTTTGGACTATCGTTTAATCAGCCTCATGAGCTATTTCTTGAAGATTTTTCTTAAAATTATTCACCTACGGATCTAAAGGCTATGCAAAAAACATATCGGACGAACACAATTTGGGTTCAAGAATGCGATGGAAACCAGAGAAGCACTCTACTGTGTTCAAGTGCTATTCTAACGATGTCGTAATATGATCTGCGATATTTACGCTTGGTTTATAGACTATCAAAAGGCATTCGACAGAGTACAGCATGATACACACATCGCTATTCTGCAAAGAACTTAATACAGATAAAACCAATTTCATGATTATCAAGAAGGGCACTATTACACCAAGCCCACTAGTTGTCAATAACCAACAAATAAAGCAAGGTAATCTCTTATATATATATATATATATATATATATATATATATATATATCTTGGAACAACTATTAACAACGATTGGGACCACTCTCTCAAAAATAAGTGTCGCATAGAAAGAGCTACGACTGCGTATCTGAAAATGCCAGGCCTTTTTAAAAGTCATGACTTAAATATAACTACTAAAATAAAACTACTTTGCAATTATATATTTTCCGTACTATTATATGGAGCAGAATTGTGGACGTTAACATAATGCACAAGTAGAATGCTTAAAGCATTTGAAATGTGACTATATCGACGGTTACTTATGATACCCTGGACCGATCGGATTACAAATGTCACAGTATTAAAAGGCTTGACAAGAAATTGGAGATTTTGAGGACCATTAAAATCAGAAAGCTGAAGTACCTGGGTCACATAATGAGAAACAGACAACGTTACGAACTTCCACAATTGGTAGTTCAGGGAAGAAGAGGACCTGGACAACGAAGAATATTGTGACACAAAAACCTAAGAACTTGGTTAAATACTACAACTACAGGTCTATTCAGAGCAGCAGTCTCTAAAGTACAGATATGGCTATATGATGATCGCCAATATCCGTTAACAGATGGCACTCTATGAAGAAGATATAGAAGAAAATGCTTCTTGGTTGACAAATTAATTACCTGACTTTTAGGCCTCTACCGTAACCCTCGTTCGTTTGTTCCAAGTTTCTGGCTCTGATGAATACGTTGCGGTAGTGGGCAAAATATTGGCAACTAGGGTTGCGACCCGTCTAATCTAGGAAGACGTTTCGGTTTCAAAAAGTATAAATTACATAATTTTGCGGGATTAAAGTTTCCCTAGAGAATATAGTAGAACGTTAACAAAGAAATTAATTTAAAAATTAATGTGAATCCAAATCAGTGTTGCAAGAACTAGTGTCGTCTCATGCAATATTTGCGAAAAAACCATTGGTGTACTCTACTACATTTACAAAATAGTTGCTCATATGCATCCAACAACAAAACAAAACATGTGTTACATACAAGATTTATCCAATATTGAAATAAAAACATCAAAATAGAATTAAAATGATTTTGAACTTAAACATTAATCGTTACAATAGTACAATAGTAACCATTTGACAACTAATGTGATTGTAAGAACTATCACTGTTATACGTCGGAAGTAGAAAAATATCAACTGTCAATGACGTGGCGACACCGACTATCACTTGCTTAATAAGCAGGCGCACGATTTGTTGAAATACTGTAGCTCTTTCCAGTAATTTTTGTAGACTTGCGTTTGAGCTACCCTACACTGATGTGCCTCAAATAAGGCAAAACACGGGTATGCAGGTGCGTTAAAAATGTGCTTAGCTTTTTTCGCCACGCCGTCTTGAAAAGTTTACAGTCAGCATCTTACATATTATAGAATCCTACAAATCATTTATTTTAGAAAAATATTATGTATATTCCTACATTTCCACTTTCAAACACTATATGTAAGCGTACCTAGCAATTTATCTTACACCAAATAATAATAATAAAAGTTAATACGTGTCAAATATTCATATATTACTTCTCCTGCATACGATTGTACCACATTGTGCCGAGTTTACATTAACAGTGTACAGTCAGCTTCACAAAAAAATAGAACAAAACAAAAGTGAACATTTTAGCAAAACTATTATTGTTCAAAAATTGTCATGTGGTGGACATTTCGTATTCCTCAGGAATGGTAGCCTTTGAAATAGATGTGGTATTTTTCTGTTCTACATTCTATACATAAGACAAATTAAAGTTAGTGACATTAATTAGAATACTAGAAGAACCCGAGCTTTATTTAAAAATATCATAATCATTACATTATTGATTACCTACATACAAAAATTGTGAAATTGTGAAATGTTAACGTCGTATTAGTTTGATAAAACAATCATAAAACTTAATAATTACAGTTTTCTATACCACCAAAGAGGAATTTCTCTCTCTACTCTATAGTTTAAATCGAATAAGATGTCTGTAATTTGAGTGACAACCAGAAAATTTATAAAATTGTTTCAAGGCACCTTCACATTAATTTTGATTGAATAAGTTTGGTTGGTACTTGGGGAGGAAATTCTCTTATTAAATATCATACAAACGTAAATGATTCCTGAAAATTCAATTCGGTCACAACTATCTTAAAAGAAAAGTATTCGTCACCTGAAAAAATTTTTTTTATAAATTTAAGGACTTGTGATATAAGTGAATACTTCTTATGTACATTGTCATTCTTTAATTTGGAACTCTATCCCTTTGACTTACTCTTCATTATTTTCGTAAAGGATTTATTTCCCGTTCTTATCTGTTGTAGATTTATTTATGCCACCATATTCCATTTAGTCTTTTTATCAGGTTTCTTGCCTCTTTTTTGTTTCGAGTTGCTGTTTTTTTATATTATTTTCTTCAGGCAATGTTGTCCATTCAGAATCTTTTGGAACAAAACTCGCTTTGTTCTTCTGCTTGTTTTTCTTTGTAGTCTTGTTCTTCTATTGTATCTCTTATAACTCTCCCATATAGGCGGCTGAGTGTTGCTACTGACTAACGTAGTCGACATATTGATTAACTCTGTAATCACCTCTGGTTCACTTGTTTTTTCATTTTTCTTAATTGTCTGGTTAAATTTCTACGCTTTTGTACTCTTCGGGCTCCGATATACATTTCCGCTTCCGCTCATCTTTCGTCCTAATTTTTCGTTTTTTTGTTACTGTTCTTCAAACCTTGACATAGTTCTGTCTGTCTTCGTATTTTTCCGTATACATCAAATTTAAACATGCTTCTTTCGTAGCTTTTACTCCGTTTCCAATTTTTTCATTCCATTCATTTCGCTGATTGATGTATAGGATGGTTCAAATGTTTGTGCAGTTTTTCTGTCGTGCTGTATTCTTTTTTTTCTAGTTGTAGGTCTTGTCGTTCTTAGAGTAAGAATTTTAGATTCTCTTCTTTCAATCCTTCTATGTTGTATCTTGAAGTTTCTATTGTGTCCATTTTTAGTTCACGCTAATTTTGTTTAATACTGCAGCTTTTTTTTCGGAACCTCATGCGGCTTCCCGTTGTACTCATACATCTATTAATTTAAAATTTTTCGATGCAGTCTATGATGACTTTCGGTCATCTTGGGAGATGTGCTCATGTATATGTATGTATTTTGTGTTTTGACTTAACTCATTTGCAATTTTAAGTTTATTGTTTTTGCAGAAGTCAACAAATACCAAAGTTTTCTGCGACCATATTATTTTTTCAAAATTTTGTTCGGCCATTAAAGTATCCCAGCATTATCGCATCTCCTTTTTTCCCAACCTCATCAATTATTTTTTAAATTTTGTTATAGGAAACTTCTTTTACTACTATTTCTAATCGGCTTTCAAAAATATTTATATAGATATTAATTATTATCTCATATACTGTTTTATGATTTGCTGTAAGTAAGTAAGTTTTTTAACTAACAAGGTAACTTCCTCTCTGGAATTTCCCTTCTTTGGCACTTCTCTAAATAAGTGTACATACAAAATATATAATTCAGTGATTGTATAGAATGCCGAGACCGTCCAGTCAATGTATAAAATATTTTATCAATTACGTAATTATACACTAGTTATATATAAAATACCATGAGGTATTTACAAATAAATAGTACAGAGTAGACCGATTTCAATGAGATTGCAAGGTATTTTGGTAACTATTAGTGTTAGAGCAAAACTGTTCACGTAGCATCAGGCCAACTTTTTGAAACAAATTACACAGCGAACACAAAAATTTGCTTTGTTTTGACAGATGTGCTGTGTTTCATTTTTTTAAATTATTGCATCGCCTACTTACAAAAGTGCAAATGAACAAATTTGCTTGTACGAAGGGGTATAGAAAAATAAGGTCTCCTATTTTTTTTCTCACAGAAAATGAAATTTATTCACAACTTTTTATATATCGTTGGAAAGGTTGAACATCATGGTAATCAACTTTCTAATGCCGGCGTCGTACCACTCTCCCGCCGCGTCGGAAAGCCAACTGACGACTGCTTTTTGCACTTCCTCGTCGGACTGGAATTTCTGTCCCCCAAAATGTTTTTTGAGGGCGGGAAACGAATGATAGTGGCTGAGTGCAAGGCCCGGACTATCAAGGAGGGTGATTGAGAACATTTCAGCCAAATTTCTCAATTAGAGTGGTCGTTTGATGTGATACATGTGGCCGCGCATTGTCGTGATGCAAACACACGCCTTTTGTCAGCATATTCCTTTTTTGTTTTGGATGGCTTGCCGAAGTTTCTTGAGAGTCTCGCTGTAGCTCTCTGAGTTGATTGTTGTTCCTTTCGACATGAATTCTACTAAAAGAACCCCTTTCCTGTTCTAGAAAACGGTCGCCATAACCTTCCCTGCTGACTTCTGTGTCTTGAACCTTTTGGGCATCGGCGAGCTCGAGTGCCGCCACTGTTTCGACTGTTCCTTGTTTCTAGGGTCAATGGTGTGCCCAGGTTTGTCTCCAGTCACAACAAAGTCAAGAAATTCTTCACCTTCTCCTGGCGGGCGAGTGCAGGGGTAGCTCCATCCATAACGGTTGCTACGCAGCGACTGAGCGTCCTGAAGTCATGCAACACGTTCTAGACTGTAGCGGTTGAATCAAGGAATGCAACTCTGTTGTCACATTTTGGAAATTGCATTGTTGGAGACTTTACTTTTTTATACTCCCTCGTATTCCGTAATTTTCTAAAAAAAACCTATATAAACTATATATTGTTGAAAAGCTTACAAAATAAGAATTTTAATAAAGTCAAAGTTAACTATGGTTTCCATTCTACCCTAAAAACTGCACAAGAAATGTCTTCACATTTTTTCCTGAATTTTTATTAACAGATGAGATATGGAACCCTATCAAAATTTGGAAAAAATTAATTTTGGTGCCTGCATTAAAAAGGAAAAAAGATAGCAAATTTTTGTTTTTGCTGTTTGATTTGTCTCAAAAAGTGGGCCTAATGCTACGTGAACAGTTTTGCTCTAACAATAATAGTTACCGAAATACCCTGCAATTCCATCAAAATCGGTCCACCCCGTACATTGAAAAACAAATGCTAAACAGGCTGACAGAAAAGAGCTAACCTAAGTCTGATTTGGCACATATTTTACATACTATTTTTTTGTGTTTTGCTGGAATTTACTCTAAAGTTGTATAATAAATAAACATTATAAATTTGAAGTGTTAATTGTAATATTTAGGTTAGGTACGCTCAGTTGCTTTGTCGCAATTAGAAAATGCCTTAATTTTATCCAAACAAATGACGAATAGCCTGCTATAAAGTACTAGTGCGGTAAAGTACAGCTACTATGCGGTAAAGTAGTGGCTGATTTATGTGCTATTTGGGAACGTTTTAAAAATAAATTAAGTATAAAATTCGATAAATAGATTTTAACAAACCTACTTTACACCATACTTGACACGATAATGTACAGAATAAAGGCGCATTTAATTTTTTATTGGTGATGATATTGATGGCGCCATTTATACGTCAGTTAAACAAATGAACTGACACATATTAGATTGTGTATGTCAAAATGGTGAAACAACCACGTTTACTTAAAATCAGTAGAAATAACTTTGTTCTTTTTTTACTTTTTGATGATGATCGTCGGCGAAAAAGTAATATACAAATTTTCTGTGTAAAGTAGGATTTTACAGCTTTGTTTAGCTGGAGCGCCGCAAAATCCTACTTTTCTACACTCGAATGTAAATAACTATTTTGGTCGTCCTGATTGTTGATATAAAACAGACAAAAAAAACTTTACAGCACAAATTTTTAAGGCGCTCAATCTCAACAAAGTTGCTTTAATGCAAATGCATTTTCGGACGTGTTACGATAGCACGAGATGTCACTAAATGTCGCAACTCTCATTGGTAGGGTATAAGTTAATAGAATGGTAAATATTTTATGAAAATTAAAAATATTGTATTTATGTGCAAAAGTTAAGATATCGTAAATTTTTACATACAATTTTTATCCATTTTGGTTTTTATAAAGCATTAAAATGTTTTGTAAGCTGTCATCGTAAATACGGATGTGCCCAATCTTACACTGTTATCAACACAGTATAGCATACTTCAAAATAGATATTCGAAATGACATTGAGAACAATATTTCTTAAATAATGTTTTATTTTGTGACTAAGACACTTTTCACAGAAACAGTTTTGTCAACCATCATACTTTCATTATTATTCAAATACTAATCCAGAGATATTTCAGTACAACTATCCAAACTAAATTGTTTATAAATGTATGGGGAGGACAGAATGTTATAAGACCATACTTTTTTAAGATCGTATTATTGAAAGAAGCAATTTGATTTTTTTAGAAATCATAATTCTTAGGAATTACTAGAGAAACTTTCTCAAAATACAAGAAATATTTTGTAGTTCCAAAAATAGAGCATCTGTAGATTACGTTATGAATTTCTTTCTGTGGTGATACTTACTTAACCTAACCGAACCTTCTTCATGAAAACGCAAAAGAAAAAATTCGTAGCCCATTTTCTGCCATTACTGCAGATATTTTGCAAAGAAGTTTTATCCTCGTTTTCAAAATGAATTGAGAATTGTAAATTTTGTTTTTTTTTACAAAACTTTATGTTTGTTTAAATTTTTTTGTTTTATTTTGTAATGTAAGTTCTTTAAATATTAGTAGTTTTTATTATATTTTTGTAATGTAAGTTTTTATTTAAATGTTTTTTGGTTTAGTTTTATATATAAATATGGTAGTTTTTAATAGTTTAAAAAACATAAAATATATAAGAATTTTGTAAAAATCTAAGGTACTTTAATTTTTGCATGTAAGATACAATATTGTTTGTTTTCTATAAAATATTTACTGTTTCCCCATTAAGTTATACCCTGCATAACTATGCCGTTTAAAAGCTATTTAATTGTAGGTACTCATACTAAGAGTTCCTAAAAAAACATATAAAGTGTTTCATTTAAAAAATTTGAAGTATTGCTTGGTTTGTAACTTGTTTCGCTGGGTATTAATAAATTGACTTTATAATAAAAGTAATTGTTGGTTGTTCAGTTCAGTTTCAGTAATCAAACTTATCACTAATAATATATCGTACATGAGTGCTGAAAAAACACATAACATAAAGATTGTATCCTACTTATTGTTTAATTATAATTAGATGATTATTAAACATGAAATTATTAGATTATATACATTGCAATTAAGGTAGAATTTGCATTCATAATCAATAATAAGTTTGACATGATTGGTATTAAGGTAATTCCAAGTGATGTAAGGATGATGTTTGAACGCTTATTATTAATTGGAAACAGGATATGCTTGAACGGTTTTAATATAGATCAAATAATATTAAAATAGTTATTTATGTACATAGTGCGCGAAATTGAACTTTGGTGCTCAAGAATGAGACTTTTTTATTCAAGAGCACCAAAGCATCTTTGGGCACGAGGTGATACAGCGATAAAATAGAATTATAATTTAAAAAATGCAAGAAAACTTCTACGCAAATTAGCTAAGGATATATTCGTAATTGTCATATTTGTTTGCTACTTTTCATATATATTTTAATTTCAATATATTTTGAAAACACGAAGTGAGTTGCGCTCTAGGGCGCGAAATACTTCGCACTTTTTATTTGTCTAAACAAGTTGGGACTTAAACCCGATTTTTAACATTCTAGGACACTCTGTTTGGCCTTGATATCTGAAATTTATATGCTCATGTTTTCAATGTTTAACAAATACATGCCATGATAAAGTTGCTTTTCTTAATTAAATGCTGCTATATTGAAATCCGTTAATGACATTCTTTTTGAGGATTAAAAATGCATGGGTGCTTAATATAAAAGTTATATATTAAACTTGCATTTTTTTTAAAGACACTCCCATTAATAAAAGTTCCACGACTTATGAAGTAATCAAGATTTGATGTCTCTTGATGTGTGACAAATTTTTAGTAACAAAAGTAGATTAATTTCGTTTACTCCTTGAATTAAATAATCCGGTACTAAATACGAAGCAAGTTGGTTAATCGAAAAATGGAAAAAGCTTTCAAAGAAACAAACATTGCATTTAGGATATTTCTTTTTTTTTAATCGTGTATTGTTAGATCAACATACAGATGATATACATGAGATTTAGGAATTCGTAAATAAATGACAAGAATTTTATTTATTTAATCGTATGGTACATTTTAAATATTGTATTGTGATGTAAGTGTAATTTCTGGTGCCCCAGAAGATCAGTATAAACCTGTACAGTGTAATGACAAAACCGTGTGCAATTGTAGATTGGTTCGTCTTGGCAAAGCATTTACTTCAAAGTTTAGGAAAACCACTAAAACCTAAACATACCAACCCTTACCCACCTTAGTACTATTAATGTAATAATATTAATTAAGTGTGTAATGTAATTGTGTTTTGTGAAATTATCTGCGAGGGTCTAGATGACCAGGTCCGGAAACCAAAGTGGTGATTCTCAGGAACAACATGTTTTTCTTGTTGATCATGGAGTACTGTAAGGTACTGATCACTTTCCATATTTTATATTTACACCAAAAACCCCTAAAAAACACACGAAAAAAGAACTCTAAAGAAAATTGACGTACGTTTTGACGTTTAAATCCGTTTCCGTTTAATTTAATAAAAATTTGTTTGCACATTTGGTCATGAATTCGTGGATTGTTGATACACCTAACTTGAAGTGGAGTTGATCATTATGTAAATACTATGGAACATTGACAGCAATTTGAAGGATCTTGTTTTGAAGGCGCTGCAATTTTAGCATATTGGATTTGGAAGTGTTAAGCCAAACTGGGTGAGCATAGAGTATTAATAGTCGTAGCAGAGCCTTATATAACAATATAGCATATTCAGGTTTAAGTGTTGATTTTCTATTTATTATAGGGTAAAGTTATTTTAAACTGTTGTTGCCTTGCAAGAGTTTTTGGTTTATGTGGTAATTCCAGTTTAAACGAGTATCTAAGTTAACACCAAGATATTTAATAGGACTCTCTTTTGGGTTTCATGGGATGGAAACTCCACTTATTTTAATGTTTGGTGGGTTCATAATACGCTTCAGTGCAAATATCTTTGCTTGGTATTTTGCAGGGTTAATTAGAATGTTCCAGTAAGTGTACCGTTTAATAATACTGTTAACGACTTGTTGTAATTCATGGACTCCGTCAGTTAAGTTAAGGTTTTTGTGTAATAATAGATGTATCGTCAGCAAGTATGGCTAATGACGTTGATACTGGTGGTATGTCTGAAACATAGATGTTAAAGAGAAGTGTCCCAGAATACTTCCTTGGGGAACGCCTTCGTGGATTATTTTATTTTGAGATATGTAATATTTTACTTTGACTGCGAATTGCCTGTGCTCAAGAAAAGAAAAGATGATTGTTTGCAGGTAGCTGGGGATGTTCAGACTCAGGATCTTCTTCTTCAGGTCTTCAATCCAGACGTTTGTGCTATATCAATTAGAATCAAAATAATGAAGTTTTTGTTTTCAAAGCCAGCTGAAATGATTTCGCTGACCCGTTGCAGTTGGTAACTCGTAAAATGCCCTCTTCTGAAGCCCAATTGCGAGGGTGGTAGAATATGTAGTGTTTCAATTTCTTCGAGTAAACGGGTGTAGATGATTTTTTCGAGGATCTTTGATAGAGTGGTTAAAAGGCTTATTAGTCTGTAACTGTTAATGTCATTTTTGTTTTTACCCGGCTTGTCGAACACAAGTATGTGCGCTTTCCATTTTAAGGAAAAATGGCCTCTTCTGAGACATGCCTTGTACAGCGTTGCTAGGTGCGCTAAACATTTCTTGGTTAAGTGCTACGTTTTGATAAAGTTTCTATAATTTGTGCTACTGCTCTAGGAGATGTTGGTTAAATGTTTCCAGGAATGGGAAGATGTCTTTCAAGTAACTGGGTTGGGCTGCATCGATGTGATGATGTAAAAACATTTTTAAGATAACAGGTAAATGCTTTGGAGTTTTCGGCGTCAGTTGTAAGTGTGTCGGTTCCAGAAGTAAGAGTAGGCAGTCCGTCGTGTTATTTTAATATTCGTTTAGGATAATTTATCTAATGACACTAGAATGCATTAAAAAAAATTTTGGAAAGATCGCAACGCATATGAATAAAATGTACTAAAAATTTGCTCCGGTATGTAGATGGCTCTAACGTCGATTTAATCCAAGTTGTTTAGTTACTTTCAAACTGTCGTTGGTTGTCATAATTGAGTAAAATGTAGCAACATAAACCTAGGGTTGGAAGATCAAATAACTTTAATTAAAATTTCATGAATAAATGTTATTAAAAAAGAAATGGTAAATATTTATTAAATTATGTAGATATTAAAACCGACTAGACTGCGTGTGGAAATAGAGACAAGGTAGGAAACCTTTGCATATTTAAACACGAAGTAATGAAATTATTATAATGTAAATGCAAAAACGGTTTTGATTTATGATACAGCTACCCAGCTCACTTATACATGCATTTCCTACTAAAACTGAAGAATTTTAGTTAACGGTACACTTACGTAGATAGCACGCTAGCGTAGCTACAATATGTGTTAACAATAAAATTTTCGAGAATGCATCAATTTCGAAATAACAATAAAGCAGCTTATCTAAAAAATGTTACATACCTACTCAGCAAACATTGTTACGTAGTCTAATGTAATGAAAGCGATTTCTTGTTTCATGTTATGTTTCTCTTGACGCTTGCGTTGTGTACTGAAAACATCTCCTCTACTTACAGAAAACTGCAAAACACGCATAGATCAGCTACGTGTAAGTTGTGCAACATGATTTGGTAAATATAAAATAAGAAGAATTCTGTTAAAAAACTACTAATTATTTATGTTACGAAAACTCGAATAAAAATTGGTTAAATTTTTTACTTCATTAGACACTTACAACGAACACGAAATATGTACATGAACAAATACTGATGGTGACAACTCTAACAGAAAAACTAAACCTAAACATTAGTTATTTTCCTACCGAGTGTTAAAAGTAGCAAATATCACGAGCACGATATTTGCACTTTCGCACAAGTTAGGAACAATATTTTATAGACGGTTTGAACAACATAACTGAAACTAATTATTAATTTCTAATTCCATCGGAGATAAATTCATCTATAATCTGGATACCTTAAACCGTTGCTATGGTCATGTTGTTTATTATTTTAAATTGTTTCTTATTCTCACTGTGAATTTCTGAATTTCTAAAAAGTGTGTTATCTCCTCTAAACTGTAAACGATATAATATTGATAGTGATCTGTAAACTCTGAAATATGGATAATGATGAAGGTAGTATTTTGGAAGCACAAATGAAACCAGCCTCAAGTTGTTGCCCCATAAATCCCGGCAACGCTATGAGGAAGCTTATAGCAAGTTTATAGAGTGGCGAAAGCTAAACAGGGTAAATTCTTCGTTTTTGCAAAACGTCCTGCTTGCGTATTTTGGAGAGCTGTCGGAAAAAATTGCCCCAAACACATTATGGACGCAATTTTCTATGATAAGAAATACGCTTATTGTTTACCAGAATACTAATATTAGTCAATATTCTAAATTGAAAACCATTCTGAAAAGAATGTCGCAAGGATACAAACCAAAAAAATCGAGAACTTTAACTGCTAAAGAAGTTAATAAATTCATAAAAGAAGCACCAGATATTTGTTACAGAAAGTAAGTACATCCCTATAAACAAAAACCCTTTATCAATTGAAGTTTCAATTTTAGGTAATTTTGGTGTTTGGAATTAGTGGAGCCATGCGAAGGAACGAATTGGTCTAATTAAAAATTGACGATTTAACTGATGTCGGTTCGGCCGTAATTGTAAAATTATGTGACACCAAAAATAAAAAGGATAGTGTTTTCACGATAGTTGACGAGTTCAACGGTATCTATCGCAAATATGCTGCTATTCGACCACCAAATACGTCTGAACGTCGGTTTTTTTTTAATTAGCAGCAAGCCAAATGCACTAAACAGCCCGTTGGATTCAACAAAATAGGTAGCATCTCAAAATTGATTGCTATCTACCTTGGTTTAGAGGGACCCGCATCTTACATGAGCCACTGTATGAGGCGATCATCTTCCACCATTTTTGTGGACGCTGGTGCTACGATTAAAGATCTGAAACGCCACGGTGGATGGGATTCTTCATCAATGGCGGAAGATTACATAGCAGAGTCTATTGGGCACAAAATGAAAGTTGCTAAAACAATCACTTCGGCCGTTAAAAATTCGTCAGAAACTTCGTCAGAAACCTCGTGAGAAACTAATCCAATTATTGATAACTTGAACGATGAAGCAGAATCATCCATCATGACAACTTCTTTAACAATTGTCAAATCATCAAATTTGGCAAAAATGTTTGAAAATTCAAATAAAAAAGTAATACATTTCAATAACTGCACATTTAATAATGTAACTTTCTAGTACTATTAATAAAGATTTTATTCAAATAATAATTGTGCACAATTATTTAAATCCTAATAATCCGAATTTGTGTATAAACTATAAAACTAGAAAATTGACGATCGGAATAGGACTTCATCTATTGGCCAAATTCATATCATGAACTGTGAATGAGAATTATTTCCACACTGGTTAGTGATATTGTTACTTTCGTAACAAGCCGTCTAAAAAATAAGTATTTATGCACCTGATCATGAAAAACCACAAGAAGAAACAATAATTTTTACGAAAAACTTAAAGAAACATGAAAAAACATTCATATTGGGAGATTTCAATGGATTAATTTATTGGCAATCATATTATAGTAATAGTCAAACAAAGATTTAATGAAACACATCAATGACAAAAGAGAAGCACTTGTAGATTTCCGTTCACAAAACGAATAAGGATAAATAATACTTTTTACCAACACTAAGATAAATATAAGGTAACATGGAGAGATACCATAGTATACACCTCAACGATTAATTACATACATAAAGTAAAACGATACACTCCCCTACAATACTAGACGTTCGAACATCACACCGCATAAGCAAAAACCAAGATGCATAGAAAAATATAACATAGAGAGAGCACAAAAATCCTATACAAAACTAGATTAAAAGAAAAAATATTGCAAAATCAAAAAGAGCTCACTAGAAGGCAGTCACTAAGAGTATGGAAAGCGACTGGTACGGAAATTAGAAAAAAGTCTGGAAAATGCTACAAAATAAAAGGAAGGGCACAAGAAAAAACTTTCAAATGAATGTTTTATATCATAAAAACTCACACACACAAAAAAGAACAATTGAGGCAAAAGATCACGAAAACAACACAGAACAAATCAACATAACAGTAAAAGAAATACAAGACGCTTCTACAATAAAAGACAGAAAAACTTTTCAACAAAATATTAGCAAACGGTCTAGCACCTCAAGAATGGAAGGAAATCATTACGATACCGATATTCAAGAAGTGAAGTAAAGTACAACCAAATAACTAAAGAGGAATCACCCTTCTAAATCTACTATATAAAAATAAGTCGGGTTTTCCTTTCTGACGCTACAGAACGCACGAACCGATTTCCACGGTTTTGCATTCGTTGGAAAGGTCTCGGGCTCCGTGAGGTTTATAACAAAGAAAATTCAGGAAAAATGTCAACAGAAAAGCGGGAAAATCTTTTTTCACATACAGCGCCATCTCTGATACATAGCATGTACTACAAACTAATATTTTAAGTAGATGGCGCCGGTGCGTCGCAATGACAATTAACAAGTCGCAAGGCCAATCGCTTAGTGTTTGCGGGATAAATTTAGAAAATCATTGTTTTTCACATGAGCGTGTTCACAAGTTGGGAAATCATCCGCTTTGTTTGTGTTAACGTCAGACCAAAAAACAAAAATGTGGTTTACCAAAGTGCGCTTCAATGAAACGGATAATTTGCGGACACGTATAAAGCTTAGATTCAGTATTTACTTCGGATTCACTTTCATTTACTTAGAGAAGTTCAACTAAATAACACTTCATTTTTGTAATCGAAATGAATTCATTACTGTTGTGAAATGAAATAAAATTTTTCCTTTTCAAATATAAAACAAAAAAAAATGTTTCTTCATCTTTTAATCACCAAACGAAATGTTACATAAAACGAAGCCATCTGGTGGCGAAACGGAGTTCGCCGGGTTTGCTAGATCGTGGCTATAGGTGTAGACATGGAACAAAGCTGTGCCTTGAAGAATTTATTAAAATCATTCAGTTATACGTTGCGTGTTCACGAGTTGGGAAACCATCCGCTTTGTTTGTGTTAACGTCAGACCAAAAAACAAAAAATGTGGTTTACCAAAGTGCACTTCAATGAAACGGATAATTTGCGGACACGTACAACGCTTCGATTCAGTATTTACTTTGGATTTACTTTCATTTACTTAGAGAAGTTCAACTAAATAACACTTCATTTTTGTAATAGAAATGAATTCATTACTGTTGTGAAATGAAATAAAATTTTTCCTTTTCAAATATGAAACAAAAATAAATTTTTCTTCATCTTTTAATCACCAAACGAAATGTTACATAAAATGAAGCCATCTGGTGGCGAAACGGAGTTTGCCGAGTTTGCTAGTTTGTGTATGAAAGTATTTACAAAATTAAAACAATTGTTAAGATCTGTATGGACAATAGGCCACCAAGAAGAAGACAACTAGGCCGCCCACAAAAAAGATGGCGCCAAAGTTAGATGTCATCCTCAATGAAATCAACACTTAATCCTTGAAAATAAATAGGACCAAGTCCTATATAACAGAACAAGAAGAAGTGGTAGTTTGAAATAAAATTAAAAAAATTAAATTCTTATTTTTAAAAAAGAAAAAATTTACAATACCAACAAAGTAATGTTTCATGCAAAATTGTATTCACTACTCGTAATAATTTTATACGCTTAATTACATATCACAAAGGTTAAATGGTTCATTGGTTTTACAAGTAACCAGATTTTCTTTAATTATTTTGATATTTGTACACTTTTTAAGACTTGAATTAAAAGTCTTACTCGAAAAAGAGGAAAAAATTGCTTTTAGGAACAAATAATTAAAATGAAAGTTAAAGATAATAAAATTTATAACAACCAAACTTTCTTATAACTTTATTTGTGTGATTATTATTCTTAAAGATATTGTTAAACAAAAGTTACACGACTCAGTATTTACGCTCTAATTAGGAATGTGATCAAAATAGGTACTGTTTACGCAAAAGTGTATTTCTATTAAAAACAACTTATAATTTGAAAACAGAAAAGGTATTATTGTTAACAAAGTACGTAGGTTGAATAACCTTTAACTATTTAGATTTACCCAAAACTAATCAAATTTTTGATTATATAAAAAATCTCAAAGTGTAACAAAAACATATTGAGCAAATTTTTGAATTATTATTTCATTATTTTGAAACTGCTGCGATAGTACAAGGTTGTGGTACAAGGTGTCGCGCCAAACTAATTTAAATTGAACGGTGTCCCACCAAACAAAAGCACCTTATCAAAATATTTACAGTAACATTTGCTTTAATTAAATATCCAGATAAAACACATTTACTCCTATAGACAACATACTACCACTCGTGTAGTAGTAATTTGAATTCAAATGTTTCTAATTTGACTCCTAAAGAATACTGATATCATAAACAGTATAGTTTAAGGATAGAGTTTAAAATAATTTCTTGGTTAGTTTGTGTAGAATTACGCGTAATAAATATCTAATTATTGTTTTTATGAGGTCCTAGTGACAATTATAAATTTGCATAGATACATTTGCTATTTGTTTTGTTTGCAGTGCATAATGGCTTAGATAGTTTAATTTTTGTCATAAGAAAAAACACATTGTTTTATAAATTCTTGTGTCAGTTTTAATCCCTTGAAGTAAAATATGTGCACTCTTCAGAATTAAAAAATAAAACTATTCGAGTAAAAGCGTTTGTGTACGATTACATTAAAGCAAAATGTTTAACAACTAAATTAAAGAGCTCCATGTTATCGATCAGTAATATAGAAACTGAGGTTTTATATTACCCTTTAGATTTCCTAATCATAACATATTACAGAAATTCAGTTTTACCAGATTAAATCACATTCCTTGAAATCTTTATTTGTTTTAGCATGAGCTCTTGTTAGCCGTTTGTGGTTATATCTTATCTTGACGTGTAGACAGCAAGTGACAGCTCAAAGGTCTACCTCCAAAGTCTCGTTAACATTTGTTGATGTAATGTATTTAAAGTCTTATTTAGAGAATTCAGCCCCTACCGTATTTTGTGGCTACTTAAATTGGATAGTGTTAAATCTAAACTAATCTTATTAACTTGTTGTGTTGCAGCACGAATGACGGTGACCCAATTGAATTAATTATTATGAGAGTATCTTCTCGTGCCAAGCAATATGATGTTGCATGTTCTATTTTTGCACCAGAATTACATTATAGTAGTAAATAAAATTCCCAAATGTATTAATCTTTTCTTAGGTCTTAATTTCATGTAAGATGGAATCCAAAAAACATGATTATTTATTTATCACTTTTGCATTAATTCTTATAAGTTTCAGTTTATAGATTATATAAATCGTATAAAATTGCATTACAATGTTACCAGTAGTTTCGGCAAAATCGTAAAAAACGTGTATACATTTTTTTTCTTCAACGCCTTTTGTCTTGAATACAGATGGCGTTACGAAAATTTTTTACTAAGGAAACCCCAATTATTTTTTATTTTTCTACTTATCCTAGAGACGGGGTCATCTTTTTTTAAATCACCCTGTATACCTATACTTTCTGTTTTGCCAGTTTTGTCATTGCTATTTGTGGCAACTTATTGAATTGTGCCAGATGCGCCGCATAAATTTTTACTTTTAGTGAATACTGCCATTTTAGGAATTGATATTGATTAAAAAAAAATTAAAAATAGTCATTGGTTCTAAAATTTTTCTTACCATAACATAGCTGTTATATAATGGAATATATTGAAACTTCTAAAGACAAAGTTGCTTTATTACACGATGGCTATAACCATTTTTCAATGCTGTAACTATCGCCGCAAAAGAAGAAATAAAATAGCATAGCCTTGACCTGTCTTCATGAAAAAACCTTAAAGTGTCTATGATTTCTGATTGCTGAGTCGGAAAGTATTGAAGTGGCCAAGGCCTCAGTAGGTTGACAATTTTTTAAGTGTAAGAAGTAGGAAAAGCTAACACCAGTTACCTAAAGATTTGATAATGAAATGAGAGATGTAATGAATAAAGAATATAATTTTGTAACCAGTGTACGACAATTCTTTTCAATGGCTTTCTGATCATACGGAAATCGACAAAACGCACTTGGAGTATCTTTTATACCAGAAAAATGAGAGGACATTAAGTTTTTATTGTTAACTTTAAAAAATCTCAATAAGCAAATAAGATACGATAGACGTGTCAGCAACGATTTAAAATATCGGCGGAACCTCTAGAAATGAAAACACAATATGTATGTTGGTAAAAAATTTTCGGCGCAAATGGAAACGGCGCAAATGGCTAATAATCCTATACTGAAAATAAACTTTGGCAACACATTAAAATTTTAGTGTCCAATAACTTTTGCAATCGTAAAATGGATATCATTTCTCGAATATTATGCATGAACTAGTTATTTGATATTGTTGGTTTATTATAGTTGTTACTTATGACTATTATTTTGCATATAAATAACACAATACGTTGCTTAATACAACTTAACCCAAATTAAAGGAAATGGTGCAAAACAAGTAAAAATCTCAATTTATAATTGTGATTCTGTTAATGACCATGTAACTTCTGAACTATTGTTTATAGCTACTTAATACTTTTTTGTTGAGCGCAACATAACTTTCATTACAAGGAGTCCAGACGTCAAACTATCTAGCAACCACACAACTACAGTTTCTCTTAATTCTTTGCACCAAACTGGGTCGGCACCAAACTGTATCGGGACGGAACTGCCCGGAAACCAAAACATCCCGGTACGGAAATGGTCACACCGAACTCTCTTAGACAGGTTTCGTACCAGTCTGATGTGTACTTGTATGTCGTAACGTTGAGATAAAGCGTAAAAGGCATTCGTTTGATTTATTCCGATGACGTCATGTATGCATTAAAACACGAAACGACAATCATTTGTAATTTAAAGCATGCATATGGGCACACCAACCATTCGTTATTTACTTATTTGTTAACTGAGGTTATGTGTACGCGTTGATTGAAATATTGGTAAAGATAGTCAACCGCATGTATTTGCTTGTATCACGGATGCAATTCACATATGCATGTTGGGTTGCGTTTTTGTTTACTTTTTTCACCTGTACTGAAGCGCTAAGTTATAATGTGTACGATTCTTGAAATAGAATAGTTCAATTTATTCCATCGTTGTAAAAATGGCGCAACATACAATCCGTAAAATTTACTTTTGTCAATACAATGTTGCAACGTTTTCAAATATTTAGTAAACGTATTAACTAGTAATTAAAAGTGACGAATTTTTCATTTATGAATAATACCATTGTTGATACATATCTTGGATTTTAATGACAATGTTTTTTTTAATAATTTACTAAAATACATGCGAAGCGTTATTTGTTAAAACAGTTTGGTTTGGTCGGTGTTAGATAAATAAGAAACAATTATTTTACAAATTGTGCTTGCACTTTATTTTTTAACTTGCAAATAATAATGTTGACATTTGTTTGTCATTTAATAACTTCGTTAGGAATAAAGTAGAACATACTGGGAGAAATACCACTAGAGTTCAGAAACGCAAAATTATTGGTTTTTGTATCTACTTGTTTTACGTGTTCAGTTGAAAAGGATTTTAAATAAAAATTGGTTTTCAAATTTTTCAATTCAAAAGGCAACAAGTTACCGTGTTTTTAGGGAAAGTGGGTTCCACTAGACCTTCAAATTTAAATTCACTTGGTAATAAAACCTATTCCTATTACTTCTAAAAATAAAAGTACTAGATTTTAGCTTGAGGTGTGTTGTCTCCCGACGCGGTGCGGATAATACGTGTATAATACACTATTCTTTTCTGTGACGAAATAAATGACGATTTAATATTGAAAAATCATATTACAATAGAATTAGAAAATTATTGAGGGAAATTTGGTGTTAAAAATAGTACTCACTTTTTTCCCGAGGGAAAAAATAATTTACGAAAAGTGACACTTTGTTATCTGTTAGTAGAGATAAAAAGTTAGATTTTACTCTTTGAAACTGTATCAAAATATCATGGTTTCGAATTAAAATAGTTTAATTAAACTAAAAATAGCTCATTAATTATAAACATTGTTTCAAAAATTACAATTCCAACTGATCTAAAATAATAGTAATAATTTACAAACAATTTACACATAAATAATAACGTACCTAATACAATGCTATACATAAAACATATTGAAACAAATGTATTACGAGGAGTCTTCCGATTATCGTTTATGAGTCACATTCCTTATCGGCTTAGTCAGAAATTCTACAATTGCATACTTTTAGCAACACCTTTAGTAAATGAGTAGGCTTGTTATAATATTGTTTAGATGCAAACAGTTGAGTACGTTAGATTATAATATAAGAACATTCAACATTCGTTCCAACATAAAAAAGAGATAGCGTTTCTATGTTAAAAAATTTTAATTTCAATGACCAAAATTTAGAAATTTACTTGCGTAAGCCTAATAGATTTTAAAACATTTTCAACGGATAAACGATGTTAATGTAATAAATATATGAGTATGGAATTTTCAAAAGTATTTAAAGAAATTGTTTTTTTTTTGGGAGAACGTTTTTCAACGATTTCTTTACGAAATTAATACTTTTAAATCTGCAGGTTTTTTCATAATAATAAACTTTATTCACATGTGTATGTATACAATCTTTGTACATATATGTGTTTGTCATGATGGTATAACCATTGTTATAACCTTACGTAAGAAATATACAAATAAATATTATTACATTGAACAATTAACAGACAATAGAAAAAAATATATAACAAAGGACACACATTTAATTAGTACGTCGACAAAAATCAATAAATTCTTGTATATTGTAGAACGCATGTTTTTGTTTGTTTGTCAACATTGACTCAATGCACCAATATTTCAATCAACGGCATGATGCATTGGCAACAATGTCGTGCCTTAGCATAAACTATCAGCAAAATTACAGTTTTCTATTTCACATTTATCGGCAATACTGTTCTGTAAATTCTACAATACAATTGACGTATTTTCTTAGCACAAAGCGATACTACTGATGTTTAGAACAAATTTCGGGGTCGCATAATCCCGTAAGGTTGACTATCTTTACCAATATTTCAATCAACGACTCAATATTAATCTGTTGTAGCTAATAATAAAATACCGCCATCTTTTTTGATAAAACTATATGTGATATAATTAATAATAATTACATTAATAAAACTCTTTTCTTTCTCGGTAAACAAAGTAACGGTTCAGAACTGTCGAGAACTACGCTCTGAAACGTAGAATGATGAAATACGGATTAAAAATAATTTCATACCCGTTGAGTTAATTACATTTTAAATAAAGAGGTTTACAATAATTTAAATTCTTTTCACCAAGATAATCAGATTACTTCTTACACGTCACTCATATTGAAAGTATAAGGACCAGTTTCAGAAATCTCGGTTGAATTTAATCGTGTAAGTTAAAAACAATTACTGGTGTGTTTAATCCTTGGATGCAGTTGTACTTATTTAAACTAAGATTAACTTCAATCGAGTTGAGTACAATCAGCTCTAATATGCTTTATAGTTTTAGTTGATGATCTTACACATTTATTTAATTTACATATAAACTGAAAGCACACTTTTATTGAAAAAACATTTTCAAAAAACGCAAGAAGAACGAGTATCCAAAAAATAGATTTTTATTTGTAGTGGGTGTATTTACAATAAACCATTGATTATATAACTAACGATGTGGTTTGGAAGATAAATCTCAAATTTCGATGTTCGCTCTCCTTCTATTTTATTCATGAATTTGAACAGATGAGATAAACTTGTTGATCTGTTAAAACATGTGGGTGATGTTTATTTAATTAGCTTTAACATTTATCTAGCATAAGCGGATAAAGCTAATTTATCTCGGCTTTAGGTAGGCCTTTGTAAAAACTCGTGTAGTTAAAGGTTAAAAAATTGTATACGTAGGTATAATATTGAGATGTTCGAAACTACGTTTACTAAATTAACTTAAAATTAATATTAAACTAACGTTATAACACATAAAAATAAATTTATTAAACTTTTCAAATAGTTTACCTTACTACCTAAACTAATTGCAAAAAAGTTTATTCGAAAAAAAAAATGAAACCGAAGAACATTGTTAGAAGTTATTTGACGAATGTTAGAGAAAAAACTGAGAACACTTTTTAACTTTAAAACTAGTAATGAAATAATTATTTTTTTCTTTTCTATTTTTGGTCACTTACAGAGCTATAAAAGCACCCAAATGAGTTCTTTTATAGAAATAGGACAATTTTTATTCCAAACGGTGGTAACACTGATAACGTCCAAGCTGTCATTATGTTCGGTGTGCATTAATTTAAATCATAATTAATGTTCAGTAGATTTATTTATCTACTTATTTTTATTTCCACCCATTTTTTTAAATGAAACATGATAAATATACTAATTAAACTTAAACTACCATTTAAACCAAAGTTTAATGAAAATGTTGCCACCTTAGCAATTATACTTCAAAATTCCCTAAATTTAAAAACTCGTTAAATTTTATTTTAAATTCAATCTGAAAAGCCCAAAATAGAAAAAACAGAATAAAGAATTCTTTCCAGAAGGCATTTTAGCGACTCGTACTTTCGAAAACTACCCGCTTCGCGGCTCATTTTCAAAACTGTACTCGTCTTATAAAATGCGTCTTCTGAAACTAGTTCTTTAATATACTATTTTTGTCGACGGTGAATTTATAACGTAAACAAAATCGTTCATTAATTACCCCTATTAATGAACGATTTTAGTATAGGCAACAAAGCATACATGTGTATACCTAAAGTTGACATTTTATCTGTCAATCAATACAATATGAAAATGTAAATAAGAAATCTGGCTAAAATATGACAATAGGACCCAATATGCCTTAACACGTTCACTGTCCAGGCCTTTCGGGTCTGTGCAATACACGTCCGTAGAAAAATAATAAAAATAAGTAAAGAATATAATGAAATATCATATTTACAATATTAAACTTATAATTATTTATGCATTTCTTATCTCTTATCAGTATGTGCATATATGATGCATGGACGTATGTACTTATTATATTAATATTCAAGTCCATGTATCATATATGCTCATGCAGTAACAAGTTGATACATGTTGGAATCACTTCGTGATGTATGCAAAGGTAGTATTCGGCGTTTATTCTGTTGTGATGGTTGTGTTTGTGCCGTAAAAATACGATTCTTTTTGCAACGATAAATATATAAAGTCAAAGGTAACAATAATTAATTTTTATTTCGTACCTACAAATTTTCTGCTTTTTTTGAAGATAAACTTTTGAAAATTATGGCATCAAAAAGAAAGTTGACGGAAGCGGAATTAGAATATTATGCAAATCATCTTAGTGAAGTAAGCGATGTTGATTACTCTGAAGATAGTGAGGATAGCATTGACGATCCGAACATTATTTCCAACGAGTTACCTGAAGGTGACACTGATGAAAGTGAATCGTCACTTGACGAAGATACTTTGCAACATAATCCTGTTGTTCCAAAGTGGTCCTGCAATATTCAACAGTTGAATAGATATCCCTTTACCGGAAAAAATGGTTTACAAATGGACAAATTTTCATCTGAAAAGAAGTTAAGCCAATAGATATATTTTTAGCATTTATAAACGAAGATGTTTTGCAGTTGATGGTAACTGAAACCAATCGATACGCTAAAGAATATATTGATAAAAAGAAAATCAGTCGAAGTAGTAGAATACATAGATGGAAGGAGACAAACGTGACAGAAATCAAAAAGTTTTTGGGTATAATAGCTTTCATGGGTATAATCCCGTATCCACGTATAGAAAATTACTGGAAAAGAAATCCATTATATTATCATCCTTATATCCATGAATCCGGAATATCTTACAACAGATTCGCATTAATACTTCGTTTCTGGCATTTTGTTGATAACTCTTTGTACAATAATGAACCTGTATCTAGAACGTACAAGGTACAATCGCTAATTGATAAAGTTATGTCTAACGTGAAGGAAATTTATGTACCTGGTGAAACTATTGTTATTGACGAGACCATGGTACCTTTTCGAGGACGACTGAAAATCAAGCAGTACAATCCCTCAAAGGCTAGTAAATATGGGGTAAAGATTTATAAACTTTGCACTGTGAAGGGATTTGTGTACTCATTTTCAGTTTATTGTGGACAAGACCCTCAGCTACCTGATTTAGACAAGCCGGGATCAGTTGTGGTTACTTTGGCTGAAAATTTATTGAATGAGGGTAGATTGATAATTACTGATAATTTCTACACCAGTCCACTATTGGCAAATTATTTGATTAAAAAAACTGATTTATGTGGAACTTTGCGAAAAAACAGGAAAAACATTCCTAAAGAAGTAGTAAATAAAAAGTTGAAAAAAGGAGAATGTGTTGCTATGCAGACAAATTCTAAGATTACAGTGTTGAAATGGCACGATAAAAGAGACGTGTTGATGTTATCAACATGTCATGATGACAGTATGGTAGAAACTGGGAAACAAAATAAAGAAGGTAACAAAGTTGTCAAACCTAAAGCAATACTGGATTATAACGCAGGAAAACAAGGAATCGATGTTTCGGATCAAATGAGTAGCTACTACTCTCCTATAAGAAAATCAGTTATCTGGTATAAAAAAGTAGCAATTGAACTAATATTTGGGTCAATTATGAATAACAGTAATATACTATACAACGAAATCACCAGAGAAAAGAAAACTGTACTGGAGTTTACAGAACAAATAATTTACTCACTTATTTCAGAAGCAGCAAGCGAAGACAATACAAAATCCTGCAGGAAACAAAAAACAACTAATTCAAATAATCATTTTCTTTCCAAAATTTCAAGAAAAGAAGACGGAAAAATTAAAAGAAAACGATGCCATGAATGCTATACGAATATTCAAAAAGCAGAAGGTACCAAACAAGCATCATTGAAAGCGAAGCAAGTTGATACTGAATGTATTATTTGTGGAAAGGCTTTCTGTATACCTACCATGTTTTGAGAATTTTTACAAAAACAAAAAATAATTGATGTAGGTACCTAAATATAATGTAGAATATGTTTTTATTTCATTAAACGAGATATGTACTTTTATAACACTAAAATAATATATTATAATAATAAAGTTGTTTCTATTTTCTTAGCACAAAAACCAAAATCCATGAAACATTTTTCGTTCAAAACATTACACTAAATAATTTTTTTGTACTCCCCTCACACGTCCAGTCAGTTCATAATACACAGATGTTAGACGTTCAGTTGTAATACTACTACTTTAAGAAAGTACACACTTGAATCACATATGATACATAGGCGTGCAAGTATCTATGTCCAATGAATCATATGTGATTCACAGACAGTGAACGTGTTAATAAAATATTGGTGTGGAAAAAGATACAGGGCGTTAAATTAAATTTATTTTTTTCATTTTTTTAATTAATTTTAATGATGAAATCGAATGGTAACTTTTTTTGAGAAAACTTTTTAGTGATTTTGTTTAGGGAATATGACGTGATCATCATTTCTACACAATATTGGTATTTCTGTTTAAATACGATAATTTCATCTATTTCCGAGAAAAACGCAGTTGAACATTTGTAGTGTCAGAAGGGGAGTTCAAATATTACTTCATTTATTAAGGGTACGTTTGGGACTGTCAGATAATTATGGTTCTCTATAGATTTTGATAAGAATTGATAAATATACAGTAAAATTATTACCAAAAAATAAAGAAAAAAAATTTTTTGTCTAACGTCTTGTATCTTTTTCCACAGCAATATTTTATTAAGGCATTTTGTGTCTTATTTTGGTCTAAATAACCCGCCCTTAGCCTATGTCCCAATAGTTATAAATCACCCTGTATAACAAACTCGTGACAATTTTGTGCACTACTTTCGTGATAATTTCGTGCACCACTTTTGTCTAAAAAAGGAATCGTTCGTATTATGCGATTCCGGCATAGTTTCAGACTAACTTACGGCTGCCGGTTAAAATACCAGAAAAATCAGTGACATCCCCATTACCACCGATGCTAAGGATAATTAAAGATAATACCTTATTTTGCACAAAATGTCGGCAGAGAATTTAACACGGCCGCTACGTATGTCAAAATGATGATACGTTATCCGTCAAATTTTAAAGGAAGTGCTAGTGTGGCCATCTGGTCGGCACATAAAGAAAATGTATCAACAGAATTATATACCTCTATGCACCGAGTATGTAGTATTTTAACGTAACAAAGGTAAAAATAGATCTAATTTATGTACGTATGTAAAAAAGCAAATATGTATTATTCCACGTAAAAAGTCAAACATGAATTTTGTTAATGATGAATATAAAGCACACTTTTTTCAATCTGTACTCATCACAGATTGGAACGTAACGACCTAGCTAATTTTGTTTTTATACCTTTAGATCTGTCACAAAATCCGCATTGCACTTTTTTCCAAAACAGCAGCTTCTTGTCACGGTACATCTATAACTACAAATTCAGTTATCACTTTAATCCGCTTCTCAACGTTGTGATTTCCAGGCTGCATTTTATAAATGGTTTATTTGTGACAGTATTTTCTGATTTTCCCAATTTTATACGGACAAAAATTTTCCTTTTGTTAGTGTAAACGATTGCTTAACCTTGCAAAACTCGCGCCATTCAGTAGAACGCGAGCACTCCTTGTTTTTTTCTTATATTAAAGCTCATGTTGTAAATAAAACTAGTATTTTGAATGCTAATATTAATATTTATTATTCTCTTAAACATTTTAGTTTAAAAAACGCTTCAAATGCCCATTCAAGAAAGAAAAAATTAAAAAAATACATTAAAGTAAAAATACTGCAATATTAGGGAAACTTAAAACATATAGTATTTACTACTAAACCAAAAATAATAAATTGTACCTAGTAGCTAACTAAAAATAATTGCTGAAAATGCGGCAGTCAGTAAAACGTTAATCATTCTGATCTAAAAAATTATTCACGTTAGAGCATGAGGGACAGATGTATCTAGCGTGCTCTGTACAAATAGTTTTATTGCACTCATGACAATGTTTCTTGCTTTTTCGATTTTTTCTTCTAGAACAAAAAGCACAAAAACCTAAAACGACTTCTTGCACAACTTCTGGCTCCTCCATGTTCAACATTTTTCGAATTCGGGCACGTAAAGTCAATGGCAAATTCTGCTTTGACGATCGATTTATCAAATGTGATTTGATCAATTCATGAGCCAATTCTTTCAAATATAATCTACGGTCTTGAATATTCCTGTTCAAAATTGGTTTTGTTATTCGTTTTACTACAGCGCTTGCCGAGTTACTAAGGCCCATATTTTTAAGCCGTATTTTGTTGGCTTATTCGCGGCATACTGCCTGAATTTGCAGCGTCCACCAAATTTTCCAGAATTTCATTAACAGTACAGTATTCACCAACTTGATAGCTTTTTGGCAGTTTTCTACAAGTTGTTCAAATACTTGCCGAATTGAAGCTATTTACTTCTTTCCGCTCTGTCATTTATTTGATCAAATCTCAATGCACCCAATAAAAGGTAAAATCTCTTTCTAGACATTGTAAGCCTAAAGCATTCTGGAGCAGTACCATCTTCGCATCAGAGTTGCCGATGAGCTTACACCACCCATATAATAGACCAATAAGAGCGTATCAATTATCAATTCTAGTTAAGGATGATCATTCGAAATGGAATAAAATGTTACCGTTTATACGATTTGCTATGAATACAACAAGGAATTTAACCACTGGATATACACTAGGATATCTCGCTTATGCACGGGAGCTATGTAAACCATTTGATGTACATCATGATTTACGAGCGGTCATAGATAACGAAATTTTTGTGGATGAAATAACCCCGTACCTTGACGATTTGGCTGCTGCTTTTGGTTGTGCACGAAAACGAAGTGAGCTGAAGGAAGATGTTACTAAACGTTACGCTGATATAAAACGTAGGGAGACAATTTCATTTAAAGAGGGTGACAATTCTGATAGATGTACCTGGTGGTCAACTATAAATGGACGCCGGCTATATCTCGGGAATTACAAATCTGACAATATTGAATAAAATATTTTCAAGTTTGTAAGATAGCCGCTAGAAGGCGAAACTGTTATGGCCGATCATATAATTGGGTTCTTTCTCCAAAAATATGCAAATATAAATATATTTTAAATATTGCCGTAGTAAAGACTGCAAAATTTCTAATTTTTTGCTTTGAGTGTTTTACTCTCTCTTATAAAATGTAGTGGTGGGGAAAGTCAAACATGTTTTTATTTAAATGCAAATATAAGTTAACGGAATTGAACAAACTAGGTCTCGTTTAAAGAGCTCTTCTTACTTAATAATATGCTGTATACAGATAATCCGAATACATTTTGACGTGATAGCTAGAGGGCGCTGTTTAACATTACAACAATTATTGCGCATTATCATGAAATTTTTAAACAGCACCCTATGTATCTTTTTACACAGTTAAATAGAGGATAAAATTGCTAAATAGTCGGGGCAAACCGAAACTTTCTATCTTTTTTGAAACCAAAGATATCAATAAAACAAATGTTAGACCGCTGACTATTTACATCGTTTTCGATGCACTTAAGCATCCTTTCTCGCGTAGACCAAACTGCACTCTCTAGTTCAGCTACTGAAATAGTTTGCATACAGTCCCTTATTCGTCCAATCATGTTATCACGTGTAGTGGGTCCGTTTGCAAAAACTATATCTTTTACTCGACCCCATAAAAGAAATCCAGGTTAGTTAAATCCGGTGATCTAACCGGCCATGAAAAAATGCTGCCCCGTCCTATCCATCTACCAAGGTAGTTGGCATCTAAAAATTGACGAACATTCACTGCAAAGTGGGCTGGACAGCTATCGTGCTGGAACAGCATTCGTCTTCGAATTTCTAGGGGCACTTCCTCTAACAGAATCGGCAATTGTTCTGTTAAAAACTGTAGGTAATTGTAGCCATTTAGTTGGTTATTAAAAAAGAATGAACCGATAATTTGCCCTTTTAGAATCCCTGCCTAACAATTTACAGACCAACGACCTTGGTGCTGAACTTCTTGCATCCAGTGCGGATTCGTTCTTGACCAATAGTACATATTATGGACATTTACACTGCCATTACTAAGAAAGGTGGCCTCATCTGTCCACAATATACGTGATAGAATTTCGAGATCGTCTGCCATCATACCCAAGAGCCAGTAAAAATGGTCTAGTCTTCGATCAAAATCTTCAGCAGTCAATGCCTGATGCAGGACTAAGTGATATGGATGTAACCTAAAAGATGTAAGATGATCACTACTGATTCAACAGTAGGATCAGTATTAAGTAAACCTTTGTAAGTTTACAGTAGAGTTTTAACATTGAAGGTTCGCTTACCTGTGATTTTTGAGAATGTTTTGAACGGTAGATCGAGTTACTGCCGATCCTGTGCAATACTTCTAGTACTTAGGTGTAGATTAAACTGCACATAAGCTAAAACATTAATAATGTTCTCTTCGGTACGTCTCTTGTGTTGTCTACGGTATACGGGAACATGGACGCTTCCAGTTGTTTATAAACGATGGATAACTTGCAGAAGAACCTTTTTACTTGGGTGCCGTCTATCGGGATATTGCTGCAGATATACCCTTTCAGCAACTGTAGCATTTCTCATCCATTCAAAATAGACATCTATCATGTCAAATAACTCTTCGTTGGTATAAAGCATTTTGTAACACTTAAGAGTACAGCACTAAGACTGTCTAATACTAATACTAACAACACAAACAGCAACAAGAAAAATTAACAAACTAACAGTAACGTAACACAAACAACAACAAGTTAACTGAAACTACACGAAAAACTCAAACAATCACACGCAATAACAAAATCGAGAACAAGCTTTGAAAAATAGCAACTAAATGATATTGACATGAAATTCAATTGTTCCAATATTTTGACGTATTGCTTCCAATTTTGTTTCACAGCCTACTAATTTTATGACGTGTGCCTTCGCTAAGAACTGATTATTATTTACCATTTTATTCTCTTCTTTTGCATACATTGTCGGTTTTAGATGCTTGAGGTCATCGAAAACGATGAACGACTGTTTGAGCATTTATTATATATAATTAAATGGTTCAATTAATTTAAGTTCATTTTCTACGTAAAATATGTAATAGATGTTGCATAGTCAGCGGTCAAACATTTGTTTTATTGATATTATTTGAAAAAAGATAGAAAGTTGCGGTTTGCCCCGACTATTTAGCAATTTTATCCTCTATTTAACTGTGTAAAAGATACATAGGGTGCTATTTAACAATCTCATGATAATGCGCAATAATTGTTGTAATGTTAAACAGCGCCTTCTAGCTTTCACGTCAAATTTTATTTGGACTATCTTTAAACTGCATATTATTAAGTAAGAAGAGCTCTTTTAAACGATACCTAGTTTGTTCAATTCCGTTAACTTATACCGGAGTTATTTGCATTTAAATAAAAACATGTTTGACGTTCCCCCACCACTACATTTTCTAAGACAGAGTAAAATACCATAAACAAAAAAAATCAAAAATTTTGCAGTCTTTACTACGGCAATATTTAAAATACAGGGTGTCCAGAAACTCTCCTGACAAACGAAAACCGGAGATTCCTCAGATAATTTTAGGACAATTTAACCCAATTCACCTAGTCCAAAAATGATTCCTAAGGGAGATAAAGCTCTTTTAAGATGGCGCTTGCTAAAGTAAAAAATTAAAAGATAAACTTCGCGAACTGACAACAATTTGACAATGAAAAACGTAGGTTTTACTTTTGTTGGCAGTTCAGAGTCAACTAGTGCAAAAAATATAAATCTAACTTTAATGTCAAAAAAATTTTCAAATCCATTTTTCTAGAAAACGGTGTATCCTAATGACTTAAAGTAAGAGTACCTTTTAGTACTAGAATACCTGAAAATTTAATAATCTAGTGTCACAAATGCTTAAAAGTTGAAGACAAAAAAGTTATGCGTTAAAATAACCGTTTACCTACTCAAAACGGACACCTATGACCGGTACTAGAAATTCGCAATTGATGGAATCGATTCATCTCTGAAGGCTAAACAAACATACCAGTTTTTGCTTTTCTAAGTAGAAGCGTTCTGGAGGTATTTAAAAAAAACTATTTACAAGGCGCCCAGCCCGAGACCGAATCGGAAACCTTGATGATCCAAACTCATCTGACGACAACCAACATGCAATCGAAGTTAAAGCAACTCTAACAAGTAACAATAATGAGAGACCAAATAGAATACGTCGGCAGAAGAAGCTTCGTATAGGATAATGTTGTTAAAATGATGACAGCTTATCCATTCCATTAAATTTGATGTCACCCGAGACGGTTGTGACCTCCAAAGGGTGAGGATGTAACGCCCCAACTACCCGCCACTGGAATGACAGCGCGCCAGCGGTCACAGCAGAGGTTAACGAACCAAAGCGCACTCTAGATGTGTAGAATGACGCGTAGTAATACTGTGTAATTTAACGCACGTTATATGCCTTTATTTGGTTTAATTAATAAAAGTAAGATTACTTTCAAGTTGGTGCGACGAGGTTTGCTGTTTATTTTCATGTTGTAACTTAAAGAGAACACAATTCGTTTGTGTGTGTAGTTTTAAAAACGTGTCAATCGGAACCCCAAAACCCCTTGCAATTTCCTTACAACCGCTTTTATTTTAAGAATTTATCTTTAAATTTAGTTTTTGTAAATTACATCTTAACATTACCAACCATTAAAATTTCCACTATTGCAAAAATCTCTGGGCGACAAAAAAAAAATAAAAGAAAAAACAATTTAATTAAACAAAAGAAGAAAAAATAATGACAGATTTTTTTTATGAATGTTGACACGAATTCAATAAAAATACACGATTTTTAATAAAAATAAAACTATAATCAAGAAAAAGAATGCAACATAGTATAGAAGGTTCACTAGCATTAAGAAAAGGGGCAGTATTTTCCAATATCTGAAATTTTAAAAAAGTGAACAAAATTTGTTGTATAATCAAGAGATAAGATCATTAAATTAAGGAGGAAAATTTATAAATCATAAAAGAAAGAAGTGGATATTTTGGTTATAATATATAAAAACACTAAAAAACACATAAAATGTGTAAATGTATTCTTAAATAAATACAGGTAATTTTATATTAATATTTTTTGCAACATAACAATATATTTAATTTACATTATTTTATTTTATTTTATTTATTTATATATTCTTTTATATATTTATCTATTTATCTAATTAACAAGATTCTTATCTTCTACTAATAATCAATGTAGAAGTATCTATTTTATCAATAATAATTTCAAAGTTCGCGCGTGTTTTCTGACAAGTTGTTAAACTTAACAAAAGCCACTATAATTCGTTCACCGACCACACCGAGTTAAGCCACTCCCTACAAATTCGCGCTAAATTTAAATAAAATTATTTAATTCGTTTAAATTTTAAAGTCAGTATTACAACCAATACTACATTCCTGCGCTTTTTTGACATTTTGATTTTCACATTGGTTTTGGTTCATACCAGTAGTTTGCTTTCGTTCCTATTCCATTTACAAACAGTATTTTTCAATACTTAGCTGTACATTTGTGTTTATATTCAGGTACGTAGAGAATTCATTCATTATTGATTAAATAAACAAAATTTTTATTTTTAGGTTATAATTAATTTCAATTAATTATGAATCAAGCTGCGGCCCTTTCTCCACGAAAGAAACGAACAGCCCATCATTTTTCAGTTGCCGACAAGGAAGGCATTGTTAATATCTTTAAGGCTAGCAGTGAACAGCACCCCGATAACTCTAAATAGCAACTTGTTGAGTTTACTGCCAAAGCAGCAGATAATTTAAAAGGTGTTATTAAAAGTTATCTAACGATTACAATTTAGGTATTAGTGTTTCGAGTATATTTAAAATTCTCCACGAATACCAAGAAAAACACGAACTTCAGGCACCAAAAGTTTACCGTAGACCACGAGCAATTTTAGATAACATTGATGATAGAACCAAAACTGCTCTTCAGCGTTTAATTCATTCTTTTTTTGAGAGAAACGATCCACCAACTCTGAACAAAATGTTGGCAGCATTACAGAAAAATGAAGATTTACCGCAATTTAAATGAACTACTTTGAGTAAATTAAAGAAGGAAATTGGATTTCGGTGAGTAAACAAATTGATTATTTATCCTTCTTCATATAGATGTTACAGGTTCACAAAAAGATCACGCAATAGTGTTCTTAAAGAAAAAAAAACTGAGATAATTGCATGGAGGCGACGTTTTTTGAGAGAAATTCGAAAACACAGAGAAGATGGGAAGAAATTGTATTTCTTAGATGAAACTTGGGTGAACGCTGGCCATACAGTAAGTAAAGTATGGAAAGACACAACAATCGTCAACCCAAGGCAGGCTTTCATCGAAGGATTAACAACGGGATTAAAAGACTCTTCAGGCAAGGGAAATCGTCTTATAATACTGCACATAGGATCTGAGGATGGATTTGTTGAAAATGGTTTGCTATGTTTTAAATCGAAGAAAACTGGAGATTATCATGAAGAGATGGCCGGAAAAGTTTTTGAAAACTGGTTTTCACAAATTCTGGGCGGTTTAGTGGCAAATTCTGTGATTGTGATGGACAATGCTTCTTATCACAGCAGAAAACCCGAGAAGATTCCCAATTCTTGCACAAAAAAGGCAGATATACAAGTTTGGTTAGAAAGTCAATTGATTGTGTACCTTCCAGACATGGTGAAAGCTGAACTTTTGCATCTTGTTAGAGAAACTGCAGGCATATCAAAATATGTGGTTGATGAAATGGCTAAAGAAAAGGGTTTTACAGTTTTGCAATTGCCTCCTTACCACTGCGAATTCAATCCTATCGAATTGATATGGGGTCAAGTAAAAGGAGAAGTTGCAAAGAACAATACAACATTTAAAACGAAAGATCTTCACCAATTATTTCAACAAGCTATAGAAAATGTTTCTGCAGACAATTGGAAAAACGCCATTTGTCATGCACAAGGTGAAGAAAGAAAAATGTGGCAGGTCGACATTGCAATGGACATCATCGTGGAACCGTTAATAATTCATTTGGGTGATGTCTCTTCTTCATTTGAATCTGATTCATCAAGTTAAATATAAATAACACGATACAAATTTGTTTTTTTTAAAGTAAGAATTAACTCTCATAATGTACCTATGTGATAAAAATTGCTTAATAATTTGTATAAACGTTTGTTCAATATGTAATGTAGATTTGTATTTTAAGAAATTTGATTTTGTCTTTCGCTCTTTGGTGGTAGGCAATTGTGGGAATTTTATAACTTATAACTGTTCCTTTTGTTACTTCTGAAAGTTCAGTACTTAATTTATAAATACATTTTACATATGAAGTCGTTACGTCATTTATTTATTCATTTACATTTTATAAGAAGCAGTACATTCTAATATGATTCATGGTTTATCCTGCCTTACAGTCTAGGACGTCATGCCCGACACACATGTTGAATGATATCATCAAACGGGTTTTCAACAACAAGGTTTAACTTTAGATAATGAACGTAGACTTGATGGAGTTACTGTTGTGCCTTGGATGAATGGTAAATCGCTTGCTTGGGATTCAACATGCACAGACACCATTGCCCCCTCACACATTGGAGGAACCATCAAACCGACAGGTGCCGCTGCTAAAATCGCAGAACGGAACAAGCTGAACAAGTATAAAGATTTACTTGATAGCCATCATTTCGTCACATTTGCTGTGGAGACTTTAGGACATTCAGGAAGAGAGCCAAAACTTTCGTTTAGACGTTAGGATACTTATTACGACAAATTTCCGGTAACCCACAGGCAAAGACTTTCTTTGTGCAGAGAATCAGCATCGCAATCCAACGAGGGAACGCTGCAAGTGTATTAGGGACATTGCCGGATCAAGTTTCCTTGGAGGAAATCTCTTATTTATAATTTCTATAATTGAATATCGTTATATTTTTCTAGAATTTACTGAAAATAATTATTTCATAAATACACATAATTATTTGTTGCGTTTTTATCAAAAATTACCAGCGAAATTGTTACCACAACTTTAGGTTATGTGGGGTTATGTAGAATGTGACACAATCGTTATACATACCAAATATTAGAAATGTCTATTTATTCATTGATTATAGAACAATGATTTATTGGAATTTATTTGGTTTATTTTGTTACGAATAAAAATTTTTGAATTTTCGCGCTTATATAAAGTTACATAGTGTAAAGTGGTCTCTGCGTTTATTGGTTCAAATTATCACAAATTAATGAAGGAGTGGCTTAACTCGGTGTGGTCGGTGAACGAATTATAGGACATTGGAATAAAGGCGATTCTCACTTAACATACTTTATATTAGTTTCTTCTTTTGTTTTATCGGTAATTTTATTGGTAACGTTTATTTTTTCATGAATAAATAAAGAATACGGCAAATAGTTTTTTTTCTATACAAATAATGTTAAAATTTCATATAAATTCAGGTTATAACTTCAGTTGGGTTGCCGTTACATATAAAGACATGTAAAAAGTCAGAACTTCAATTGCAGATTTCTCTAAATTAACATCAACTTAAACATTGCTTCTTAATCAATAATTTAAACACATTCGCATGATAAAAATAATGCTGCAGGTTTGACGGACTAACTACTTTAACTAACAATAACTAAACCACACACATTTTGTTATTTTAAAAGAACTCATGCGTTCTTTCAAGTTATATTTAGACAAATTTCATTAAAACAATTTCAATGCATTTCAAGTAACGTGTAAGTGTAAAATATAGAGCTTATGTTTTTTAAAGTAAAGTGTTGTAATTAATTTATAAATATTACAACGTATTATTTATGTTGTGTAACATAAAATACAATTAAGATTTATAAAGTGAAAATGCTGTAAATTCTACAACTAATAACTTCATGCATAAACCTTAATTATTTCACAGAATATAGATGGGGTTTAAATTTTTACCTTACATCTTTTGTACTTAAAGTTCGTTCACGATAGCAATAGAATGACGTCACGCAGCAGTTTGTTAGAAGGTTATCATGTTTTCATTTAACTTTGATTTTCTACTACCTGCACTTCCAGGTTTATTGCAAAATCGAGAACTTAAAATAAGAAAAGTAACCTTAATTTACATTATGGCAACAAAAAATTTTAAATGTTATGTTGGATGTAATAAATTACATACTAAGGTTGACGTCATCCCATTCTTAACTTTAGAAGAGAATTACGAGAAGGTTTCAAATCTAAAATTTTTGTGGAACTTTTTCTACTAATTAGTAGAATATATTTGAATTGTTCCTGACTGCGATTTCACGATTAATGTTTATTTATTTATTTAATCGTATGGTACATTTTAAATATTGTATTGTGATGTAAGTGTTATGTATGGTGCCCCAGAAGATCAGTATAAACCTGTACAGTGTGCTGACGAAACCGTGTGCAATTGTGGATTAGTTCTCCTTGGCAAAGCATTTACATCAAGGTTTCGGAAAACCACTAAAACCTCTAAAACCTAAACATGCCAACCCTTACCCACCCTAGTATTCACATGTAATAATATTAATTAAGTGTGTAATGTGATTGTGTTTTGTGAAATTGTGTTGTACATTTTTTCCTAATTATCCGGGAGGGTCTTGATGACCAGGTCCGGAAACCAAAGTGGCGATTCTCAGGAACAACATGTTTTTCTTGTTGTCCATGGAGTACTGTAAAGTATTGATCACCTTCCATATTTTATATTTGCACCAAAAACCCCTAAAAAACACACAGCAGAAAAAAAAACTTTAAAGAAAATTGACCTACGTTTTGACGTTTAATTCCAGAAACCAAAGTGGTGATTCTCAGGAACAACATGTTTTTCTTGTTGACCATGGAGTACTGTAAAGTACTCATCACCTTCCATATTTTATATTTGCACCAAAAACCCCTAAAAATCACACGAAAAAATTCTAATAATGTTACACGTTTGAAATAAATGGTGATTCTAATGTTCAGTTGCACACCTTTTACTTATTTAATTTCCAATTCTTTTCCATTAACTTTCAGTACGATAATTATATATTTTTAAAAAAAAATCCGCAAAAGCGGTTTAAACCGCTTATTGGTAGCCTGTATTTGGTAACTACAGTAACAAAGTATTTATGAAATTGACTTTTGGTCGTGGACAAGTTATTCCGTAATAAAACAGATAATAAAAAAACTGTTTTGCACGCCTAGACCGGCAAACTAGCCATTTAATGCTTATTTTTGCAAAAGCGCCACTTTTATTGCTTTTATTTAAATGTATAAGAATTTACAAGTAATTTGTTTAATATAAATTGGTGTAGTCGGAGGAAACTATGCTATTAGAATTATTTATCGAGGAACTTTTCTTTGTTTTAAAGACTTAAAGTGCTAGATAATCTTAAACATAAAGATAATAACTGTTTTTATCTTATACGAAATCATGTGTGTCAAAAGTATTGTTTTATCCACAATCACCATATTATAGAGCTATTATTACGCCGTTATGAAACGTATTATAACACCTATAAAACACTAGTGTTTTATATTCCATAAAACATTAGTGTTTTGTAATATATAAAATTCAAGAAAAATTTGCAGAAAATTTAGTAATTATTTATTAACATTAATATTAACATTCACGTTAACATCAAAAGTAAACTTATTTGCAATATCAGGATTTACATTTACACAAACCACGTTTGAGGAAGACTGCATCGCGGAGATCTCTTGCATTGTGCTGGATTTTCCTTGAATTTTTCTAGCAATATCGATTTTATTTGACTCGCTTTCTTCTATATACCCCTCAACAACACTAGATGACCTCCACGCTCTGTGCCTCTTAAGAGTGAGAATGTCACCACCAGCATTAGCCAACAGAGTCGCCGAAGAACGGCGCATACTATGGCCCGTGTACGATTTAGCGTCTAGAAGTTTTAAGAAAGAAGCAATCTGTGAGGGAATTTTGGAAATAGTGTTAATTCCCACAGGTTGCACGGTGCATTTTGAATTTATATATTGCAAAAAAAATCTTCCCTGCGAAATAGTACTTTTAGGACGTAGGCGTATGTATTTCTTGCATATCTCCATAACATTAACAGAGAATCCTTCGTCTAATACAGTGAAACTTCTTTACACATTGGTCTTTGTTTCTGGATGGACACGTAGATAAAAGATCCTTTATCTTTCACATGTTCAATATTTAAGTTTACCAGTTCATTGCATCGGAAACCTCCACAAACACCCATTATGACAGCAACCTAAAAATATTTTAAATAATTAAGATACCAATACAAAAGAAAAGAAAATTGGTTGTACCTTCATCATTAAGTACTTTTCATCAGATGCTGTTTACAAAAATTGTTCGATGTGTCCCCTCTCAAGCACTTTTGCCTTCTTTTGCCTTGTAGTTTTTGATTGGCTCTTGAGATAAGCAATTAATTTGCCGTATTTTGATATGTCAATATTTCTATGCACATTCAAAGTTGCTCTTAACATTGAATATTTCTGTCCACATCGAAGAGGAGGCAAACTTGCTTCTTACATTTAAGAAATAAGCCAACAGAACGTCCTCGTTTATGATGTTTGCACCTCTTTTCTCTCCATTCATTAAAGGTAGCGAATTCTTTTATGTATGCATCTTTAGATTTGGCCGGCAACAGTTGCAGGGTTACTTCTTCAGCTTCTGCTTTGAATTTCTACCGACAAAGAATCACTTTCTGACATTTTCAAAACGACGCACACAAACGATTTCTAATTTTTTCATAAATATTGTTTTAATAAACAAGCATCCTAGCAACTAATAATGCAAAACCGCCCAAAGTTTCACTAAATTTTCTAATATTTGCTATTACATTGAAATTTTAGAACTGTCAGATTACTTATTTTCAGTATTAATAACCCAAGGACATTGATAATTGTCGAAAAAATTTTATAACAGATTTCAAAAGCTTGTTGCTTGGAAACAGACCGACGCCGTAGGCGGAGGTCTGTTTCCTAGGAGCAACAAGCTTGAGAAAGTTGTTATAAAATTTTTGGAGCATTTATCAATGTTCCAGGGTTATTCGGATAGAAAGTTTTTTGCAAATTATAGAAAAAATACAGAGCAAAAACAATTTGACCTAAAGGTGCAATTAACAAAGAACAATTAGAAAAAGATTAAATGAGAGATCCAGACGTGTTGTTTCTATAACTAATGAAGATGTATTTCCACTACGCATGCTGTTAATAATTTGATTATGATGTCCGTATTAGAACCAAATCGTGACATTTTGAAATATAAATATTTGAAACATCAAAATCGAAATAAATTAATATGTTTCCCAGTAGCAAGTGAAAACAGCCCATGGAATCTGTTTTCAGTGTAATGTTGTCCTGATTGGTTGTCTTTAATCAGATGACTTCAAATTAATTGATTTCATTGGATTTCTACTGGAGCAAAAAATTTTCAATTAAATTGGTTTGATTGTGGATAAAATATTGTATTGCATTCGTATTTTAGTGGCATATTATCCCCTTAAGAAGAATTAAACACTCGAACTTCGTTCTCGCGATTAAAAATTCTTGCGTGGATAATCTGCCTAATAAAACACATATACAATAAATAACTATTAATGACTAGATTTAATGACAGTCTCAGCTTTTATATTTTACCTATTTCTTGTAAAATCTACTGCTATACTCAACAATAATATAATACATAGCAAAAAATCTCGACAATAAAAATGCGGTAAGATATCGATATCACACTTTCTTTCCCAAATGAGTTATATACCATTTCATTTGTTACCTTGTTTGCTACTGAATGTTTATTTACTACAACTAGGTAAAAGCATAACCAAGAAATTTTATAAAAAACATCAGTTCCTTTTAAGCTCGGCAAAATTGAAATAAACGTTTTTAGCAAAAAAAAATGTACTTAAAAAAACTTTCAACTAAATAGATAACTAACATAAAGAACTTGATGTAAAAATAAATTTGGGCGTTTTATACGTAAGTAATTTGGCAATCAATAAACTTACAATAAAGCGAAAAACTTAAGAAGTCGTGTACTTAAACTAACTAAAAGTTTTAAACTTGTTCTCATAACTTTACAAGACCTAGATCAATTTCAACTTATGTTTTACGCAGGAATTACACTTTTCGCACAGTCGTAGTTTAACACTGCAATTAAGGCAATAATAACTCGGAAACTTTTAATCCTTTATCTTTATTATACGTTTTGCTTGATTTATTTTACGCCAGTCAAGTCCGAAGAAAATTATTAAATTGGTATGCTACTAAATAGATTTGATGATAAAAGCTTAAAAACAAGGTTTCGCGAAGAACCCACATCGAGTGATAAACGTAAGAACTTATAAAGTCATTGGAAAAATGGACATTGAATGTTCCTGTGTAGACAGAGGCGTAGGCATCTGTTTTTATACCCGCTCCTCGTACCAAATGACGCTCTCTTAACACATTTTAAAACTAAAACCTAAAATACTCAACACGAAGAAAAATTGGTTTTAAAGCCAAATAGTTCAAATAATAGTTGTAGAATCAAAATATCCGTTTATAACTTTTCTTAATATTTTTGGAATACTCAGTATCACGTGATTGTTATACCTCAGTAATTAGTTATCGGACCAGAAACTAGTATAAACAAAAGTTGTGTATAATTAAATTTGAAAAATATTTTCTTTTGCATTATTATATCGGTACTAATCTAGAATTCGTTAGAAAGTCAAAAAATAAGCATTACAAATTTTCGGTTTATAAACCGTCGCATAACTCCCCATATCATGGATAAGATGTAAAGCAAAACAAATTTCTTTGTACTCTCTACCTATAAAACGATCAAAAATGAACGTATAGGCTGCACCAAAACGCTGTTTTCCCAAACACGTGTTTCAAATACGACAAAATAACACTCCAATTAATATGTTCTCTGTACACAAATTCTTAAATACCTCTATTGTTCTTGCCTAGAAATGCAGTTTACCCAATTATCTTCGTAAATTCCTAAAAGGCAATCAATGGCCGGTCTTTCTGTTTTAGTAGTAAATTCACTGGAGAGCTACCAACCACACCCTTTAAAATTATTTTGTCACCCCATCTCCCGTCGATCTACTACTCATACACTATTTTATTTCCTATGAATACTTTCTATATTTAGAAAAGGGTACATTATTATAGATATTTCTTTTTTAAGGTTATGGTCTTTTCAATTAACTAACTTGTATGCTTTTAGGACTCAATAAATTTAATTACTTGTATCTGAATCTGTCCATTCAACACCATATTAGAAGGTTGAATCTGAACGTTTCTAGTACATCTTTCTTATAGATTTGATTTATTGCGAGAACATCAGTATCATCAGCAAATGCTCCCATGGCTGCTTAAAAACTTAAAACAATTTGTCGGATATTAAGTGATTTTTACAAAAACAAACAATATCATTCTTAAAATTTGATGTATGTTGTCAAGTAGTGCAACGTCTGGACCTTTTTTATTGAAGGCTTCTTCGCCAATAAACCTGAGTTTTTGTTCGGAACAATACATTTTCAATAAAGAAGATCCAGACGTTACACCATCTGGCAACCTACACCAAATTTATTTAAGAAAAAAAACCAACGTTCTTAAAATTCTTAAAGATTAGCGCGGTTTTAGCTTATAAAATTAAATATGTTGAATTAAAAAGATGGAGTATTGATAAAATAAAAAAAATTCCAATTATTTTTTACCTTTTAAAAAAACAGAAATCAAGAATTTGTAGTTTTTTCTGCCACAATTACAACATTTTTGTCAATGGCTGTTTTTGATACAAATTTCTCCATTAATATGCCGCGTATCTGTGCATCTAAAAAATTGTCGAATTCTTTTGCTTGAATCCTATAATGAACTCATAATTTGTTCAAGTCATTAACTATCTTTTGCTACATTTTAAGCGGTAACAGGTGTAATACTTTTAGTTCAAAGTTTCTTAAATATTAAGAGTATACACCAAATCCAATTTTTTTGGAAACAGATTTCCTTTTTACCGTGATTTTGTTAGCTTGCATTCATATCTGTTTGTTTGATTTATTGATTGTCCGCAAAAATTAAAATTTTGTTATCAATTTTTCGACCACTCCTACTAATCTAATTTAGTTAAAACACGCACAGATACATGTATTCTTGATGACAATACAACTTTAAAACATTTTCAGATCACAAAAATGCTTAATTACACTATAATTAACTAAAACTTTTTGTACAAAATTATTCCTTATTTAAACTTGAAAATCAAAAGATTTATAGCAAGTCAAAAAATCTCTCACTTATAAATGCATCCCATTGTGATTCATTGCGTCAAAAAAATTATTTGAAAATTTTAGTTCTTCATACGTTTAATAAAAGTATACGTAAATTGCAAAACTGAAAATCTAGATCAAATTGTAAAATTCTATAACTCAAAACCTAGACGCATTTTACAAGAAACGATTTTAATGGTGATAGACGTTCTGGGTCCGTAACAGATTTCTTAACTAATCAAAAATTTCCTGTAGTATGGTGCATTGTGGTTTTTGATAGGATCAGGAGAATTTTGGGTTCAGGTATGGATTTTTTGGCTTCGATGACATTGTTTATTTTTTGCAACTCGTAGGCTTGTAACAGACACATTTGTTTAATTACCTTATTTTGTTAATAAATTGTTTCGGCATCGGTGCTCTTGTAGAACATAATCAACTTACTACCATATACGTGCGTTCTGCAGAGATTCTTTATAAATCTGCATTCACCTACTTTGTCTATTACATGTAAGTCATGATTCTTATTTGTCTTTTTATCTGTGTTATAGAATATTTCAGTATACAAATCAATTAATGAATAGTTTTAACTTATAATTTATAATGTGAGTTATGCGACGGTTTCATATAGAAGTTGAAATTAATAAATTATAATTAAACAAACAATAATTATTTATTCAAATAAAAAGATAATAAACTAAGAAGTGCCAACAGACAACAACTGTGAACGTTTAAAGTGCATTATCTTATCAGACGCTATAACTTTAAATGCCTAAACATGCGTGTCGATAGCAAACCAAGTATACAGTTGTACACCGAACTTAAGTATACACTTCTGATGAATTTATAATAAGAGCGAAATGCGCATCAGGTGTTCTTTCGTTGCGTGTGTGCTACTGTACAAGATATACTTGGTTTGTTATCGACACGCATGTTTAAACATTTAAAGTTATTGCGTCTGATAACGATAATGCACTTTAAACGTTTACAGTCGTTACTGTTATCTGTTGGCATTTCTTAGTTTATACTATTTATACGTGTCCATATTACACGAGATATCGTTAGACACACATTTTACTTATAAAAATATGATATTTCAAGTACGGTTTTAATGAAACTTGGTATGTAGGTTTATTATAAATACGATGATCTGATTTTTGACAGAATCTGTCTAGCTAAAATATCACTTAAACAATTATTTTCAAATGAAAGTACATAGTTCCTAATTTAATTTACTTTAAGTAAAATGTGTGTCTAACTACATCTCGTGTAACATGGACACGTATGAATAGTATAAAACTAAAGAAATACCAACAGTTAACTGTAACGACTGTGAGTGTTAAAGTGCATATGCTATCAAAGCGATAACTTTAAATCGCTTGAAACACACGTGTGTCGATAAAGTCATGCTACTGTACAAGAAATACTTGGCTTTATCGACACACGTGTGTTTCAAGCATTTAAAGTTATCGCTTTGATAACATATGCACTATAACACTCACAATCGTTACAGTTAACTGTTGGCATTTTCTTAATTTACTTTGTACACAACTTTTATTTAAACTATTTGATGCGATAAAGAATTTTATTAGTTTTTAAGAATATTAAATATATCAGAAAGTGATAATAAGAAACTTGTTGTAAATTATTATTATGTATACATTTTATTTGAACCATTTCTTTCTTCTGCAACGTAAACTTTTTTTCACTTTTGGGACCAAATTTTCTATTTGAAACTAAAATAATATGACGTATCTTATGCAAACCAGGTATGTAGCTGTGAATTATTTAATCCTTTACTATATTTCTCCATATATATCTTCCACTGCATTTCTTGAACTAATGTTCTCCGTAATGCATGTTGATATTAAGATCCGAATCTCAAAGACAAGCTGTTGAATATCTGATTTAGTATTCAAAAACAATTACTCTTTTTATAAGTGATTGTAGTTACTATGAAACATGTAATTCTCTTGAAAATGTTAGGTTAAAGCCAATTGAGTTGAAGCTCATAGTTATGTTTTAATTACTGTAACCTATCTTAGTAATAATGTAATTATACTGCCATTTGTAAATAAATTTTACCCGTTAAATGATAAAACATGCCTATAACTACAAAATTCACACTTCCGACGTTCGCTTATGTTATATTAAAAGCACAACGGCTCTTTTTTGTACCATCACTTAACGATGATGTGGAAATAAAAGTCGATTCTCAAAAATTTGTAATCTTAGGCAATTAACGTGTGATTACACTTTTAGTACAAACGCAATTAAAATAATCTCCTTATATTAAACAGCTCATAAATTTGTAAAGAGTAATAAAAATTCGTAATATCTTTACTCAGAACTCAGAGCTGCCATCAACATTATATGACACAAATTTATTTTGTAAGCGTCGATAATGCGCTATAAAGTTTTTAATAAGAAACAAGGGTTATTCTTAATATGACATCAACGTATTATTATTTTGTGGTAAACTTAGTAATTGTGTGGAAATGCGTCTATCGCCTTTAAAGTAACGTGCTTTTCTTATACCTCAAAACAAAAAATTAAAATTTTAAATGCTTTACACATAAAAATAAGTACTACCCAATTCTCATTGTATGGTCATTCATAATACCACCAAAGATATATTATAACAATTACACACATTTGATGGGTGAAAATGAGATTCAAAAGATTTTTCAATCGTCTTAGAATTACAGTTAAATAAATTGTAGAAATGATAAACATTAAAAGTAAATTATTAAGAAAGAAGGCAGAAAAAAAGTTAGTAAAAGGACAAAAAAATGTGTTTAACACTTTTGTCCATGCGGAAGACATATTTTATTGATCTTTTTGAGAAAATGTTGGTTGAACATAATATACATTTGAAGAAGATATTTATTTTAACATTGAGCTTATAGATACAATGATAAAAGTCATATATTTTATTAAAAGGTTAATGTATTTGTGGAGGCTGTCATTACACATGATGGTCATCCAATTAAAATACACCTATTCCTGTAACAACATTATAACCAAAAAAAACAGGCTTTATTGTTATCGTTATAACAACTACTAGTAGGCCTATATTCTTTATATGACACTCATTCAGAAAATAAACGTTGATATATCAACGATTGGGCAACACATACGCAACTACGACAATTACTTTAGAGAAAAGTAAAGAGTTTTTTTAATTATTAAGACACAATCGGTTATGATGCTAAAGGTAGCTAGAAAATGAAATTCAAAAACTGTAATTGAAAGAATATAGAAAAAATAATTAAAACAACAATTGAAGAAATAACTCCTTCAACCAAATTAGATCTTGGAACAAGCAAACAAAAGTTTTAAGTGAACTTGTAAACCACCCCAGGGGTCCTATTTTCGAAATCATTCGATATATCAGAAGAAATATGTTTGATTTTAATATATCGTATTATTGAACAAATTGGTGTACGATCTGTCGATTCTCATACGATCAAAATCGCGCGCGTTTTGTGCGATTTCAAACGTCTAGTAAATATTACACGACCGGTTGTTCTATTGCACAGGGTTATTCACTATAAATTACCCACTCCTTGTTATTGTTATTATTGCTCGTAGAAAAAAAATTATACATAAAAGTTGTATGGTTCAAACTAAATTTTCTTAAAGTGCTATCAATAATTCAGTTACTCGCCGTTTACAGAGCAAAACAAACATATCATGTAATTTTTTAATGTAGCACCTTGTATATTATTACATTTTTGAAAAGATCTTTTTTTTTCGATTTTAAAAATAAATGATACGTTGTCTTTATCTTAAGCCGTTATTGAGTTATTAATGTAGAATAACTGCACAGTTACCTTAATTATGGATTTGTTAACGTTGTCAAAGAAAGTCATGTAAATGACAAATGTTGTGTTTGATAATTAACATTTCAATAATTAAATCACCAAAATGGTTTATAGTAAAGCAGAACTTTGTTATATTCAACATAATAAAAGGTGGGTAATTTATAGTGAATAACCCTGTACCAGCGGCAGATATTTTGTGGTTATATTTAGTTTTATGAGTAGGAAAATAAAGTAAATTTTTCTAATGAATAAAAAAATTGACCATAATTTGCACAATAATTGAGCAATTTGTAAACTACAAGATTTTTAAATAAACTGCTGTATACAAGATGTTGCTTAATTATCATTTAAAGCAAATATTTTCTTATAACCACCATTTTAAAAAAATTTTTAAAAATTTAAATATTTTCTAGATGCCCATGATTTCAAATCTTGATGTTTTTTTTAATAAAGAACAACTTTTTTAAATAAAATTTTTTGATATTTACTGAAGTAATAGTACTTTACTCTCGACTCAAAATCAAATTTTTGAATGCAACTCGTATATTACGCGTTGGTTGCTACATTGTGTATGTGCATTTTTAGATTTAAAAGATGCACAAACTTTTATGAAAATAGCTTTTATCGGAAAACCTATAATAAAAAAGTTTCTCATTAGGTGCGGACTTTGGGGATGACGCCGTAACAATCGATAAAATGTAAGTTAACAATGATTAATTTAGATTGTAAAATAACAACTATCACCGAGCATAAGACGCTGAGTCTACTTTTAAAACATATAGGTGATCTTTTGAAACAATACAATGAGATGTGGAACGATGTTTTAAACTGTTTGTTTTAGTCATGAATTCGTTTGTACATTAATTCTAATTATCTGTTATAAGGAGATAAACGATTCTGAATGATCACTTCTTGATGTTTTTTTTTTGATATATTAATTTAGTTCGATTCGGATGGGTGTATTTTAAGAGTGACACCCGTTGGTTGACTTAATTTTCTACATGGACTTGTTATTTTCTTGCTGATACAAAGAATATGACTTTGATTTGATTTAATAGGACATTTGTTATGTATATGCTATGTATTGTTTTTTATACTGTATTTTATGATTTATTATTTTATTTGCATAAATGTATGTATTATGCTATTATGTAGTTATCATTTATCACATAAAAACTGGAATATGATGAAGACATCTTGTTGCAAACTTTTATTCAATTTGGTTAATATTTTGATTTATTGACATTTTACATTTTATTCCTTTGCGATTTGTGTGTATGTTATCTAACGTATTTTTCAGGTTTTTCTATTGAAAGCAGTTTATGCACAAATTAAATACTAAATGTAATTGTGGTTCGCATTTGAGTTTTATTTTGATTTATTGGTTTATAATACATTATCCAAAGTAGATCAGTTCTCATTGAATTAAAATCTATCCGTAGAGTAATTATAAATAATTACAATGTAGGATGCTTTCTATTTTATTTATTTGACAATTATAACTTTTTTTTGTTAAAGCGAAACTTTATTGACTTTATTTTTGAAATGGGTTACTGACTTCTAATTTGTGTATTACGACATACGTTAGTTGTCACTTATGATACCTGTGTCTTGCTTTAAAAGTTTGTCGTGACTGTGTTACCACAATTTCACTCATAGAATATTTAAACGATCACATGATATCATTCAACAATGGGAACAAAATCTCAAATAAAAAAATTAACTATCAAGACTTTTTTGGGGTTTATCAACCTATATACTATCGGTATTACACAACGTACCTCACTTTTGAAATCCAAAATTACAATTGCAACAGTTCCCTAGTACAATAAACATCAAACGTCCATTAATTTTTAAAAGTCGTGAACGAAAAAAGTCAAAAAAATTACAATTATTAGCCAAAGTTTAAAGCTTGGCCATAAATCCGTAAAAGAAGTCGATGTAGAAATACAAACCACTATTCCTCAGAACACGGTGAAAACAAAATCATCAATTTGGAATCAGTTTAGCTCGTTCTGCGAAGAAAGAAATTACAGTTTAACAAGAGAAGTTGCAACAAATACAATTTCTGAGATTTTAACTGACTGGGCGTTTAACATGAAGATAGGAGACGGTGATGATGATAACGAAACATGTATTAAGACTATTTGGAATACGACAGCAAAACTTGTTCAGGAAAAATATTTTAATAACATTCCATTGACCCTTTTGTAGACTTAAATTTTAAAAAAAAGCACGTTATGCACGTGATTCTCAACAAAACTTCAAAAAAATCCAAACAAAAGATATAAAAGTACAAAAGCTTAAAATCAGAAAATAATTCGGATGGGATGCAAAGAATTTCTTCCGTATTTGTGCATTTGAGTTTGCGTGGAGGGGAAACGAAGGCGTAAACTGCAAAATAGGTTTTTTAAAAAAAATCTTTTGGCTACCGTTTCTACACTAGCAAAAAAGGCACTAGCAGTTGGTGAGCAGCAACTTATAAAATTGTCCGCTGATTCTAGTGCACAATCAGTAACGCCCTATTATGAATTAGATCACTTGGTCAACAATTTAAGAAATACAAAAACCTGTTTTGCGTTGAATAATTTGACTTCTAATCTATCACAATTGTACCTTCCATATTATAAATAAAAATGTTTTTTTTATAATCTAGTTTTTTTTGTAATAAATTATATTTTTGTTTAAATTTTAGTTTTTGTGAGTGTGTTTTCGTAAAGTAGTTTTGATAAATATTATTCAAGTTTTGGTTTTGCTTAAAAATTACCGATTGTAGACTCGAGTTCTACAATTCTGCTAATGACGTTGATCAAAAATCATTCGACTGATGTCTCGTGATTTAATTTCGCAAAATTGCTATGCGAACTCTCGTAACAATCAACCAGCAAATTGTTCCAGCAAAATCTAAATTTATAAGCGAAAAAAGTATTGGTAATTATCAAAATACCTAGGAAAAAAAGGTTAACAATAGGAATTCACACAAGAGAAAATTCGAAATAAAGTTTGAAGTTGTTGGGATGCATGATGATTTCTATGCTTTCCTTAATCTGTCGACAAAGTTGCTTTAATGCGAATGCATTTTTGTACGTGTTGCGTAAACACGAGTTGACACTAAAAGTTGCTACACTTATTGATCATACACATTATATGTTTATATCAAACATTTGAAAAACAATTTTAGTAGATACTACAAAATGTATGTGAACCTTATAACAAGTAGTACCAACTTTTAACCACTTCTTGGGCTGACAAATTCACGTTAGTTTTAAGTTCAAATCTATAGTTAACCCTACCCTTTTTCCTTTACGTGACCACGGTTTCAGACTTTTAGCCTTGTGGATTCTTATTGTTAACCGCACTTTCTCCTACAAATTAAAACAAATCCTTTATTAATCAACCAATATTCAATCATTTTCCTAATAGGAATGTTTACAAAAAAAAAAAACCGTTGAACTATTGTGATAACGTCTAAAATAGTCTTAAAATTAAATTCATAAATTTTAAAAAACATGCAATTACTTTTTATGCAAAAAAAGCATTGGGTTGACATCACAACCTTTATAAATATAGCGTGATGTACTGTATTGGGATTTTCATTTATACTGGGAGTTCAACTAAAAATCTGGACTTGATAGATCTTGGAATTTTCTTTGACATTTAGTAATTTTTCTAACAAAGTAGTCAGGTTAGAATTAGAATCATCTAAGAAAGTAGGTTAATAGGCAATTCCCAATTTTTAGGTTATATTTATATTACGTTTTAGTGCACATTCTACGCCACCACGCGTTGTTTTGCTGTTTACCTCATCGGTCAGGTTACGTTTTATAGCCTCTTCAAATTCATTTGCACATATTTTTGCGAAAATCATTTTTTGAGGGAATTGATTAATATTACGTGATTCTATAACGTAAATACCGTGTGTTTTCGTTATAATTAAAAAATAGTGAACATACAAATTACTCAGATTTCTTTTAGTCTAAAATCAAGCTTGGTTGACAATTTGATTACCTGACATTTTGTTGTATACCTGCAAGTATTGTTTTTTAGTTTCATGTTTGTCGCCCTGATGTAACCCTTTAGATTGACAACAACAGTTTCCTTTGTCAATAAAACACAATTTTCAAATATATTTAACCTCGTTTTTCAGACTGCGGAGGTTAGATTACTGTATCAGAGCTCGATACAATTAAATTAGTTTTTTACAAATATTGAGGCATATTAGAATCAAAGCCTAATCTGCACCTGCTGATAAAAAATGATAGACGCACAGAGTTATTTTGGAATAGTGTAATATTTTATTACCATTATTATATTTGGAAGCCAAAAGAAATTGATATCATAAATTTTTATGAATATCTAATGACACTTGAATTTTCTAAACACCCTGTAACGTATTCCAAAATTTTTGACTTGTTTGAAGTGATTAGTCAGTGTGTTTATTCTTCGATTTCATCTTGCATCGGAGAATAATTTTTTTTAAAAGATCTCACATTTATCAAAAAATCTAAATTATTTGAGGAACCGTAATAGCTATGTATAGAAATCCTTGAAGAAACTGGCCTATATTTTTTTAATTCTAAATCTTCATCAAATACAGGGTGTTCCATAAGAAAATATGTAACTTTGATGCGCCACTGATTATTGAATCTCCCTGTATATTTGAAAATAATTGCAATTTGTAGCGCTTATTAACCTACAAGATACTTTGTTTAAATGAATTTGAAATAAAGAAAAACTTTAACGTAAAACTCCATGTCGTTAGTGGTGTGATACCCTGTATATTCATATAAGATCAACTGCCTAAAACTGCAATTGAAATTAGTAAGAGTGTTTACTCTTTAGGCTGATGATGAATTACTTGCTACAATACGTGTATTATTTGATAATAAGCTTAAATAGATAATAACAATAGTATATTAAAGAACTAGTTTCAGAAGACGCATTTTATAAGACGAGTTTTCAAAAGAACTGGTCGCTAAAATGTCTTCTGAAACGAATTCTTTATACTATGTTTTCTATTTTAGGCTTTTCAGATTGATTTTAAAATAAAACTTCTCGAGTTTTTAAATTTAGGGAATTTTGATGTATAATTGCTAGGGTGGCAATATTTTCATTAAACTTTGGTGTAATGCTAGTTTAAATTTAGTTAATACATTTATCATTTGTTTAATTAAAAAAAATAGGTAGAAGTAAAAATAAGTAGATAAATAAATCTACTAAACATTAATTGCGATTTAAATTAACGCACGCCGAACGTAACGACAGCTTTGTTCTATTTTTATAAAAGAACTCAATTTTCTATAAAATAACTCATTTGGGTGCTTTTATAGCTGTGTAAACGGCCCAAAATAGAAAAAATACTTGTTTCGACTTTGCAACATTAATAGGTTCATAACGATACTAATATCAGTATCGTTATAAAGTCACTGAAACTCTATAACGATAATGTTCCGTACTGCAAGTTATTATTTGAATAATTAATTCATGGACGTCAAATTTCTCGTGGTACCAACTTTCTAAAAAAATTTCTAAATGTCAAAGTTTAAACATAAAGTTATCTCTTTTAATTTTTTTCTAGATTTAAGATGCAAAGTAGAAAAAATTGTATATTATACACGTTATACTGTAAGCCCTTCTTATGTAACTTGTATAATAATATACTATTTAATTTATTAATGAATAACAGAGTACTTTTTAATTTTCTGTTTAAGATTAATTATCATTATATCCATTATTTCTTTTGTAAAAAGGACTTTCATGACAAGATAAAATTTTAAAAAATAATATACCTTAATACATAGTTTATGTAACTAACACTGTTATTTAAACTGCTAAAAACATGTTCTTAGTTCTTGACATTTTCTATCGAAATAAAAATGGAGTAGAAGATGTTCATCTTATTACTGACTCGGTTTATCATAATAACAATTTTAATAATAAATACCTCTTGATTTGTAGTACTATTACAATCCACTATTATAATAGGATAAGAACGATTAAATCCCTAATTTTAGTTATCAAGTATTACCCAACTTGTTAAATTGAACACCAACGGTTTAATTAAGTCAATTAAATTAATTAAGGTGCTAATTATAACTAATTAGTTACCGATGACACTTTATAAAGTTCATTTGTGTTCATGAACTAGTTTGTCGCTTAGGTGAAATGTATTAAAGTTTGGTTAATCACTAAACTGGGAAACAAAACTAACCATTTTTTACATTAAATAAAATATAACATAAAAATCAATGTAATTATATCTCCAATAAAATCTTATAAAATTCGTTTTATATAGAAACCCCAAATCAATAACAATATTTATGTTATCATAAAAGTGACCCGTAACAGAATTTTACAACTCAACAAGTATGTTTTAGAAAACATTTAAATAAAAGTTGTAAAATATATTACACGTAATTAATTCAAAGTATCGCCTTTCTTTAAGAACTATAAAAAAAACTAATTCTTTTACTTTAGATCTCCATCAAATCTGAAAATAATTGAATATGTAGTCGACAATTTTAAAATTTCAATGTCAATTAATCTTGTTTAGTTTGTTAGTTTATGTATTAGCGTGTGTAATTTTATTTATTAAATATTAAATGTTAAATTATTTAACTTTTAAAATTGTCGACCACACATTCAATTATGTGTGATATTTTATTTAAATGTTTGACCTACACGGTCTAATAAATTAAGCTTAATGCTTAAAGCCCACGCTTGCTGGGCGAAACGTCGGCGACATTTAACCAGGACTAAGAAATGCCAACAATTGAATATAACGACTGTGAATGTTTAAAGTGCATTATCGTTATCAGGAGCGATAACTTTAAATACTTAAATAGGCGTGTCGATAACAAGCCAAGTATTTTTTGTACAGTAGTATACAACGAGAGAACGCCTGATGCGCATTTCGCTCTTATTATGAGCTCATCAGAGGTGTATACTTAAGTTAGGTATACAACTGTACAAGAAGGCGGTTGGTTTTTTAAACACTTGTGGAGCAATGAACATAAGTAAAATACATGACTTGCGACATCTCGTGTATGAACACGGACAAATACTTAGATTTAACTGTTGACATTTCTTAGTTTCTACTATTTGTCCGTGTTCTTTATACACGAGATGTCGCAAGACATGCATTTCACTTGAATCAGGACGTTGTGGTTTTATTCCCTCACCTACATCTAAAGGAGTCCTTCTAAAGAACAAAAAATTAGTAATCACAATTTCAGAGGATTAAAAAAATTATTTCGAAAAAATGTCTTTTTTATATGTCGATGCACATACAGAACTGCAGCTCATGATTTCTATTATTGCCGATGGAGAATGATTTAGTAACGTCAGTATTAGACAAATTAAATCTTAGTAATAATGAAATTAAATGTTACGGCCGAATTCTAATATATATTTGGCAACAAATAAAAACTATCTATTATTGAACTGATTGTAATTTTAACAAGCAACCGAAAATGTTATAGAATGCGAAGATGAATAAGGTTGTAATTTACTATAAAAGATAGATAAGTGGTAATGTTTTTTATTTTCAAAAATAAAAAATGTAATAACGCTATATTTAAAAATTATCAGTTAATTTAAGAGAGTTTTTAAATTACAGATAGTTTACGACGATGAGATTGAGTTTGCTACAAGTGGGGTGGTCATTCTCCACATTCGTTAAAAAAACCAACATAAAAAAACTACAACCTGTAGCCATCAGGTCAGAACACTTGGAAAGGCAAAGGAAATAAACTCAATAATAGAAAAGGAGTTGTTTCCAAAAGAAAATAAGGACCGCAGGGATAAAAAAACATGAAAACAATAAAAAAGAAACAGTTAAACATAAAAAAGAAATTGTAAATTCGTGACAGACATAAATCCTGCAATTGCATATTGTTACAAATTTTCAAAATGATTGCCTATAATGAGTATTTGCACATTCCTCCCTTTATCAATTAAGTCTGGATGATGATTATTCAGTTGATCTTCTTCGTCATCGTTGATCTCTTATGCGGGCCATTTTGGAAGAGCTTCATCATTTCATTCTATGGCTATATTATCCAACACTGCTGTTGCTACATAACGGCCATAGTTATTTCTAACTTCAAACGCATTCCAAAACTGAGGACACGAAACATTTTCTTCTAAATTCTCTTTTGTTCAAGATGGTAACCGCTATGACCTGTCATATTGTCCATACACCTTCACTTTTCTCAAGTTCAAATAATCTTCACCATCTTCTACATCAGATGAAATTTATTCAAATCAATCGTAGTCCATATTTGAACACAACATTGTCCACAGTTAACTGATAAACGTCAAAACGTACTCTAAACACTTTTTCTCTGAAAAGTATCGCAAAATTGTGGCGTTAACAAAAAGGCCAGTTTTCCTTAACAATGACTTAAATATTTACTAATGGTACCGATTTTACTATAAAAGGCGACTTTAGCTCTTAAATAAAATTTTGCGTATTTTGGAACCAGACCTAATATTGACCTAAAACCTCAGCAATTCTAGAGCACAAATTAGAAAGTTTTGACAGTGAGGAAACACATACAAAAACATTGCCGATTATTAATCAGATACAAATGAGGAATATACAACAATAACCAGGCTTTAGAGAATCAGAATCGAGTTTCAATACTTTTAAGTCGCATTGTATAGTACGGAAGTGCTACATCAGTACGGATTCGGAACAATATTCCATTCAGTATTTACGTTTGTATAAATAAACGTCTGTATTGACATGTAATACGTTGCATAATAGAACTTTCATTTGGCTCTGCAACCGCAAGAAGCGTCCACCGGACGCCACAGTATCTTTAGACGGGAAAATTAAAGAAAAGTTAGGTTATAAATTGTTAAAACTAATTGTAGTTTTTCTCAACCTTGTTGAGCCTGCTGAGAGAGTATATATAGTAGAAAAGGTAACTTCAAGCAAATACCGTTGATATTATTTGGCTAACGTTTCGACAGACGTTGCTCAGCCTTTTTCAAGGAATCAATTTATTCCAAAAATAACTTGTATAAAATTGTACATAAATAAATGTAATAATTAAATAAAGAACTATGAAGATACCTTTCTATCGATGGACAGTGAACAACTCTAATTGAGCACCAAGCTAAATATTCGGTTTATTTTGTTTGGATTGGTTGTTTCAAAACAATTTTGAAGTAAATGGTTGGTTAAAAAATCAAATTTGAAAGGCAAATAAAATAATTGACGTTCGAGGCCTGTCCGTGTAGTACGCGGATCTTCCATATTGTCTTTAAAAATATCAAAGGTCAACATACTACAAAGACAGACTGCTAATTAATAATCAAAATTAATAATTAATTATTAAAGATTAAAGCCCCTGAACGGCAACTATTTTATTTACCTTTTAAATTTGATTTTTTAACCAATCATCTTTTCCGAAATTATTTTGAATCGAACAATCAAAACAATATAAACCGATTATTTAAAGTCAATTTTGACTATTCTTTTAGGTTTTTCAGTGGCTATAATTTAAAAGTATTTTCATTTATACAGGGTGTTCCACTATTATGGACCACTTGTCAACTTTGGCATTTTAAATAGAAACATAGTTTTTAATTTTTATTCTGAATCTACTTAAATAAACTAAAAAAGGAGGTTTATGTATTGGAATCTTACTCATAAAGTGATACTTATTGAGATATAGATTTTTAAAAATTTCCTTACGTTTATGTCGGTTTTCAGATATTTGAGGTTATAATTTAAAATATCAAACTCTAATTTTATTTCTACTTAGGACGGTAATGACTTTAATTGTAATTGGTTTAAAAGTTATTGGATATACAAGTTATGAAAAAAATTATAAACTTTATAATCGGAAATGATGAATAACAAAATATACAGGGTGTTCCAATTAATTATACCAAGTTATTCATAATTTTCGACTACAAAGTATGACATTTTTTTTTCTCATACCCTGTATAACCGATGTTTTTTAAACCATGGTCAATTAAAGTCGTTACCGTCCTAAATATGAATAAAATTTGAGTTTGATATTTCAAATAATAACTGGAAAAATCTGAAATATCTGAAAGGGTATATTCACCCATGGAAATGTTAGAAGTTGATATCTCAAAAGTATCACTTTTTGACTAACACTTGAATACATAGTCGTCATAGTTTTTATGTAAATTTAGAATAAAACTGACAAGTAGTTTATGAAAGTGGAACACACTGTATAATTATAAATATTTTAAATTGTACCCACTGAAAAATGCTCTAATTTGGAAAAAATGTACTTATCACGAGCAATATCAAAGATCCGCCTATACACCAACAGGCAGTTCATACAAGAAATTTAATAGGAATAATAATATATTGTTTTCGTCGAAACGATTAAAGAATGTGTTGTGATAAGGTAATTGCAATATTATTCTTATATTCTACAGTCTTTTTGCTATAACTTAGTTATTTTTAGCGTTCGACAAATTGTGAATATGGCTTTTTTTATTATAAAAATTTTATACATGCAATATAGCAAAAAATATACAAAGTGTTCCATTAAAAAAATATATTTTCTTCATTAAAACATAAAACTAGTTTACTAATTTAGCTGACCTTGCATCTTTAATAATAAAAAAATAATACCGACTTTAAATGAAACACGCTGTATAACAAAGACATTCAAATTTTTGTTTGAAAAGCCTTAATACCAAGATTTTAAACATGTCGCCTAAATGGAAAATTTATCAAGACGAATAAAGGTGTTTAATAATTAACTAAGTGTATATATACAAGGTTAGTCCTATTATTTGGTTATTAATGCCACATTTTATTAGAAATATTGTATTCATTTTTCTTTAAACTTACTTATTTTTTTTCTACTTAACATATTTAGAATGCTTTTCCTTGTATAAACTCACTGGTTTCATCTAGTATTTTATTTTGTTTCGGAAGAATACTAACCTAAAGTTTGTATGAACTTTCAAAAAATTACTAAATGTTAAAGTAAATTCCAAGACCTATTGAGACCAGTTCTTTATTTAAACACCAGTCAGTTCTTCAGTACGGGCAATTTTAGTAAAAAAAATTAATACTTTAATGTACAAGGAATACTTAGTTTCTGCTTTAATTACAAATAGTGCAATTCTAGTAGGAGCTGGTGTAAACAGAGTTAGGCTTTTTGATTTTTTGTACAATGGAACCTAGTTAATTTTCTATTGACTTTTTAAAAATATTTTAATTTGTTTTCTCTAATTTTCCCTTCTCTTATTTTTCTTATTTTTGAGAAGCTTGTCTTTCCTTGTATTTATCCCATACCCAATTTATTTTTATTTCATTATGTTATATATTTTGTGCTTACTTATTTATTACCATTCTGTTTTTATGTAATTTTTTTTCTTTTAAAATCTAAAATTAAGGCATCATTATAATCTCAATATTTTAAAAACGTCTCAAATATAAGTATTTTTATTGAATAAGTATAAATAATTATATTGCAAAATAAATGTCTCAATTATTACGTAGAGTACTAAATCCAACCTGTACTTGTCAGTTCAAGACGTGATTTATTGTTTACAATTTTCTGCGCTAAATCTTAGACCTTTCTAGAATTTTAACGAACTACGAGTTTGAAGAGTTCTGATTTTATTTATGGTCACCGATAGAATACTATATAAACGATCACGATTGCAATTTAAATCTCAAGTAAGTTGGATATCGGAATATTGGCAATTTCTCGTTATGTTTTAATATTTATTAAAGCCATTGTTTGTTTCGATTTATTTTTTCTCTTTGAGTAAAGATTTTTACTTGCATAAATGCTACTATCCGTCCAACTTTTACAACACAAATAATTTTTAGCTACTCGAAACCAATAACAAGCAGATCTAAATAATGATTTGTGAAATGCTACTTTAGATAAATAGCGCGTAAAGAATTAAACCGTGTGTAAAAATACAATATAAATTAAATAGAAATTTGATTATTAAACGGTTTTGTTAACAAAAGCATGCAAGCAAACAATATTTTACACTTAAAATTGAAAAAAAAAAATAGTACTCCCCACCCCCTTTAACCTGTTATAATTACCTGGATTCGAGTTTTAAACTTTGCAATTCAAATCTTTACTTCTTACTTAGCTGAAAGTAGTAAAATGAAACATTTGGAATGTAAATGATTAATTTATGTTTACGTTTGTTAGTTTAACATTTACAAAGTTTTCAAATATTTATAAAAGCTCTATATAACGAAATTTTCTAATTTAATAACGCCTACGCTGGTATCTTTTTATGATATTAATACTTAAATGTCCTCTTTTACAAATTGTTCTGTTTAACGCTTTTTTCAGTGTTCTATTAACTGTTATAGCGCAATAATTTTTCATGGATCTGTTGTGGTAATATGACAACACTTTAGAAATTGTGTTAATCCACTTTTTCAGAAAACTTACAACGTAAAAATAAATGCGTATATGTACTCAAAGTTCAGTTTAATAGACATTTATTTAAAAGGATAATAAAAAAATATTGCTTTTGTGTTTAATGTGTTAACATTTTTTAAATTAATTTCTACTAAATTTTAAGGTACGACACATTAAAGTCTTTTTTAACATATCTTGACTATGATTAACTTTAAAACGTGTCTAGTCAATAAGGATTAAAATGCATTCGATGATCTTAAAAACGAAAATTACTACTTATGCTACGGGTTGTTGTTTTTTGTATATTTATTTTTATTTTTATCAGTTGTAATCCTCACTACTTGTGTTTTTTCTTATTCTTCAATACTGTGGATTGTAATTCTAAAATTTTTGTAAGGAAATGAAAAATACAAAAATATCAGTGGCGTGCACATTTTATTATTAGAATGGATTATTCCATAGCCTAATTGCACAAGCATGTAAAACTATAAATAACACAAATTCAATTAGCTAAAATAGTTTTTAATCTGTAGGATTAATAATATAGGACAGGAGTAAAAAATGATTAATATTTTTGAAAATTACAATATCTTAAACATTTGCTATTTTACAAATGTCAAAAATAGTACAACAAATAAGTTTAGCACGAAATCCAGTGCCAAAATTTTGTCTAAATATTAATGGGCTAAGCATCGTAGATGATCTAAATCCACGTGGTCACAATTGTGAATTTATACGGCAGTTTTCACTCTCAAGCACAGTCCAAAAAGCCGAAACAGCTGTCGAGGGGTTCTCGTTGTTTTTTTGCAATTTTACAAACCATTGCAAATTTACAGCAACTGATTTGAGATAGTTTCTTACTTTAACAATTTTTGTCATTAATGATCAAATAATCATCTTTTTCTAAACTGCTTTCACCACTATCTGTCCAAAAATTTTGAAAGTTACTCATTTGCATGAAGGTTAAACATTCTATACTTACACCCTCTATATAATTACAACAAAATCTTGCAACGTACACTAAATACGTCGATAATAGATTAATTGAATTTTTTCCTATACTAAAAGTCTTTATGTTGCATCCAATACCCAAATATGCAGTTAATTTGCCTGAAATCCGAATACAAAACATTAAAAAAATTGATTTAAATTGTATATCCAGAATCAATAACAGAAGGATCAGAATTTGAAAGGAAAAACATCCAGAAAAATGTTACCAGATCAAGTACTAATTTTTATTAGGCGGTCAGGGTCAAGTTAGACTTGAACGATCTTATATCTTACATTTTCGATCGGTAATTGGAGCATTTGATCATTCAGTGTACAGACTTGTTGGAATATAATATATTCATTAGAGTTACAAGCTTCAATCACAAATCCGATTGTTAAGAAACTCATTCTATAGTCGTATTTGAATAATTATGGTGGTGATTCAATAGCCACTTCGAAAATCATAAATGATGTCAGTGGTCAAAATACTAAACGACCTGAATATATAATTAGTGATCAAAAAACAGTATCAAATAAGTTTAACGCTTTTTTGTCAATGGGCAACAAGTTAAATACCGATTGTAATAAATCATATAACTTTTAAACCACTTATAGTGTATTAGTCTTTATTCTAAAAAGCAAATTAATGTTTTTGGACTAGGTAAATGAAAGCGACCTAAAAAATGCAATTACTTCTTAAAGAAATAATACATAACCTGGTAACGACGGTATCTCTTCAAGCTAAATTAAAAAAAAAACAAATAGAAATATGTCCCGCTGTGTTGTATACAGGGTGTCCGGAAATAATGCGCAAAAACTTTGAGTGCTAATTCTAGAGTAAAAATAAAGGCCACAAGTTTCTATAACATTTTTTCGAAAACTCAAAGGTAAAGGATCTACAGCACTTTAAAGTTAGGATTTAAAAATTTTTTTTTTTTTGTTTTTTAACCAATTAATTTGAAATTTGGCACGCTGATTAGTGATGCTCATACGCATAAACATGCAAAATTAGATCAAGCTTAAGGGCTGGAACCGCCTCTGTCATGCATTTTTTTGCTTTTGACTTTTTGCTAATTTCATTCACATGGGATGAAAGATCATTTAAAAACACGCAAAAAGGTTTACTTGTTTCACCTTCGTGAATCGAGCCGTTTTCGAGAAAAACGACTTTAAAGTTTGTCTTGCACCAGCATACATGATATTGATTTATTTCATTTTTGACATTTCAACGAAGTGTGCCTTGAGAACAAAATAATGCTATGCGTTCCTATGGGAACAAAAGTCATAATAATATGGAAACATTTTCGACAGATTATTAGTAACTTGTTTTAAATAAATTCAGTTGGTGAATTTAAATTTAGTAAAATGTATAACACATATTCCAACAATGAATTAAGGCAAATGCACTATTATTACGGTGTAGCTGGTGGAAATGCGTCGGAAGCAAAACGCTTGTATAGTGCAGCATTCCCAAATAGAAGGATTCCGCAGTCAAGACTATTTAGTACTATCCACACCATGCTACGAGAATTCGGATCTTTTAAACGGAGACATTCTGACGCAGGTCGACAGAGACGAACCCGAACGCCTCAAGTTGAACGAGGCATATTAGAATACATCGAAAATGATCCTAAACTTAGTGTAAGAAGAATTGGTGCTCAATTGAGCAATATTTCAAAAGTTCAGTGCACGAGGTATTACAAGAACAACTCCTTCATCCATACCATTGCCAAAAGTTCAGGCCTTGAGTCCTCAAGATCCTACGGCTCGAGTACGCATGTGCATTAGGATCCTTGATCTTTACAACGGCGATGAAAACTTTTTAAGGAATTTGCTCTTTACTGACGAAGCTGGATTTGGACACGATGGTGTAATAAATCTACACAATGAACATTATTGGGCTGATGAAAATCCTTATGCGACAGTGGAACGCAATTTTCAAATAAATTTTCCGTTAATTTGTGGGCTGGCATAGTAAGGATCATTTAATCGGGTCACATTTTTTGCAACCTAGGCTGAATAGTGAGGCATACTTAGATGTTGGAAAATGTGCCCCTTCACCTTAGAAATTCAATGTGGTTGTTATAAGATAGAGCTCCTCCACATTATGACGTAGCTGTAAGGAGATTTTTAAACGAAAAGTTTCCTGACAGGTGGATAGGACGCGGTGGGTATGTAGAGTGGGCTCCCAGATCGCCAGACTTAAACCTAATGGACTTTTTCTTTTGGGGCCATTTAAAATCCTTTGTGTATCAGACGCCAGTAAACAGCGTAGAAGAGTTAAGAGAGCGAATTATCGTTAATTCTGAAGCAATTAGACAAAAGGAGAGAATTTTTTTTCGAGTTCGTCGTAATTTTTTGAGAAGACTTAATTTGTGCATTGAGGAAGACGAGAAAATCTATTATAAAAAGTGAAAGCTGTCATTAATATTAAATTATTTTTCCAGATCAGCTAAAAAAGGCTATGAGCTACATAAAAATAAATCAATAACTGATTGTAATAACTATAGTCCGACATCACTCCTCACTGTTTTTGCTAAAATATATGAAGGCAAAACTTAATAAAATTTCTTAAAAAACTAACTACGTTAGTCCAAAGGTTTTAGAACAGGTTTAAATACAGAGTGATGCACTCAGAAATTTTATAGAAAAAATATATAACAGTTTAAATTTAGAAAAAAAAGTTAGTAGTTTCTTAACTGATACGGTAGATCATTAAATACTTGTTGAAAAAATTGTATAAAAGTGAGATCAGAAGAAGTACATATAACTTGTTTAAGAGCTTTATAAAAAAAAAACGAAAACAATGCACTAAGATTGGGTAAACTTTAGTGATTTTGGTGAAAAGTAAGCAAGAAGTACCTCAAGTGTTTTCTCATTCTACTCATAATTTATGTTAACGACTTATCTAATGCACGATTAAAAGGTCACCTAACATTTTTTCCTGATGATACGGCGTTGTGTTCTTTATTACTTTTCACTGGTACATAATACGTTACTATATTGCCTATCTGTTTGGGGAGGAACTTATAATTTCAGTCTAAAACCGATCCATATGTTACAAAAATGTTTTTTGAGGCTATTTACAAAGAAATGTAAAATGGAACCATCTTACACGCTGTTTTTTTTTCACGAGGAGTTCTAAAACTGTTTTATATTATGAGTGGTAACTTGCCAAAAAATACAAACAATGTTAATATTCTTAGAAATTAAAAAATATATAAGGTACCAAAACCAAATTAATCGTTTTTTCAAAAATGCTATGTTTTTAGGACCGTCTGCTGCGATTTTTGTTTCTCAACATATTTTTTAAATTTTAAAGTTTACTAATTAATTTATTTATTTAAGTACCACACTATCAAATAGACAATTAAATTTACTTTTAATCGATGTAGCACAAGCCACCCCTTACAAAAAATTGAGGGGATTGCTACTCCTACGAAGGAGTTTACGGCGGAGTTGAAATAGTCACTTTAAAAAAATTTATATTATCAACAAAAATTGACGTGTTCTGAAATTTTCATAAAAACGAATAATAACGTCAAAAATGAATTTATTCGTTACTTATGCCGCTTAAGTATTATTTATTTATTCGTATGGTACATTTTTTAATATTGTATTATGATGTAAGTGTTATGTATGGTGCCCCAGAAGATCAGTATAAACCTGTATAGTGCAGTGACGAAACCGTGTGCAATAGTGGATTGGTTCGTCTTGGCAAAGCATTATTTGCTTTAAGGTTTAGGAAAACTACTAAAACCTAAACATTTCAACCCTTACCCACACAAGTATTTATATGTAATAATATTAACTAAGTGTGCAAACATTGTAGCAGGTAAATAAGAAGATAAAATATAACAGCACAGCCGTGTATACGAGGATTTATTAATATCTAGTTAGCCTTGACCAGTTCCTTTTATAAACAAAATATTGCGTTACCATAGCAACGAACAATAGCTTATTAGAAGTGTCAGTGTAAAATTTGACGTCAAAAAAGTAAACCAGAGTCACGCAATAAATTAAATGAAAAAGATGTCCACCGAAATTGTGAAAATCGAAAATTCTAGTATCGAGCCATCATCAAGTACCTGTATTTAAAGGGGTTAAGAGGTAAGCAGATTTACGAAGATGTGCTTAATACCCTTGGTGATCAATGTCCTTCGTATGCGACCGTCAAAAATTGGAATGCAAGCTTCAAAAGAGGTAAATTTTCCATTGAAGATGATGACCGATCGGGAAGGCCAGTTTCTGTGTCAGTCCCTGAAAATATCGATGCAGTTCATGACATGATTTTATCAGACCGTCGAATTGGGCTAAAACGGATATCTGAAGCACGGAATATTTCATACGAACGCGTTCATCATATGGTTCACGTCAATTTGGGCATGAGAAAATTGCTGCAAAATGGATTCCCCAAATGTTTGAATGTTGACCAAAATCGTGCAAGGGTAGAAGCATCGCATTCGATCTGTGCTCGATTTGAAAACGATGTAGATTTCTTAAACCGAATTGTTCCTATGGATGAGACTTGGGTACATTTCTACGATCCAGAAACAAAGCAATAATCGATGGAATGGCGACACTCTGGTTCTCCAAGACCTAAGAAGTTTCGTGTCCAAAAATCTGCTGGTAAAGTTCTTGCTTCAGTTTTTTGGGATTACCATGGAGTAATCATGATTAATTTTTTGGATAAGGGTAGAACAATAACTGGAGATTACTATTCGACATTACTGACTACTCTACGGGAAAATATTAAAGAGAAAAGACGCGGAAAGCTCATGTTGCCATGCAAAAAATTCGTGATTTAGTGTTTGAATTACTAGAACACCCCCTTATTTACCCGATTTGACTCCGTCCGACTATCACCTCTTACCTCAACTGAAAAAAGTTTAAAAGGTCGTACATTTTCTTCCAACAAGGAGGTAATAGAAGCTGTGGAGGGTATGGTTTGCAGAGCAAGAAGAAAAATTTTTTTTGAAAGCTCTAGAGATGTTGCAGGTTCGCTGTAATAAATGTATCCAATTAAGAGGAGAATATGTTGAGTAATAAAATATTTTGACATTGAAATTTTGTTTGATTCTATAGTAGGCTAAGAATTTTTCAATATATCCTCGTAATGGACCGGTCCAAGTGCCAGTCACGACAATGACGAAAAAATTAGTAAGTTAAAGAAATAACAAACAAAACCATGGAAAAACAGATAATCCGGACAGAAAATACAAAATACTGCTTAACTTCAGAGGTCCTTCAGATTAGTCAGTTAGTTTCGTCAGTTAAATTATGAACGTTTACAAACCCTCCTTAAACTTTGTTAATTGACAATCCTCTACAATATGTGCAACGGTCTCTAGTTCGTTTCTACATTCAAAATTTGGATTAGAAATTGCACCCTATTTAAACAACATGGAGTTGTTATCACTCCTATACTTTTACCTGAATACATGATCGCCAGGTCATCTACGTATAGACGTTTATGAACATCCGGGTCTACATCTGCAACCAACTCTCATTAACAGCGACAGCAGAGTACAGCTCAGGGTGGATCCTTCATACTAAAGGCGAATATCAAAGTTAAAGTACTGATGTACTTAATCAAAGGCATTTTTGAACAACACAACTTGTAATCGCTTTTTAAAATGGTTAATATTGCTTAAGTTTCTCCAACGGTAAGTGGTTAAATAAACTCATAGGAAGAATGTAAGAACTATTGCTGGTTAATGCTAATTTGGAGCAACTGTGTTTCCAAATCGATAGGGATAACGTTTGTTGTCATCAGCTTTGGAAAAATCATTAACATGAATTTTAACGTACAGAATTGCTTTTAAGATGTAAGTATAAGGTAAAGTTTTAAAGTTTTGAGCTCAGAAAATATTGTTTTACACGACGTCTTAGACTTGTTAAATGTTATTGTACGAAGAATTCGTTTTTGCACTAAAAATAAGTTGTTAAGGTATCGGGAACAGTATGCTATATCTTAAAATATAATAAACATCACATGAGCATTATAGAAGAAAGCAAGACATCTACCTTCATCAGTTTACATATTTGTTCTAACCAGGTCATATTCTGATCCACCTGTATTTCTAGAAATTTGATATCAATTATTTCAAACAAACATTTCAAGTGTAATTATTTTTGAAAGGTAAATATTTCCCCGTATAAATTATCACTAATTGGATTGTTCTTCGTTGAGGAGGGGCACCAAAATAAACCATTAAGACGTTTTTAGGCAACGTTTCGTGCAGCCGAATGTGCACTTCTTCAGGCCTTTAAAACAAATAAATGATCCGCCACTTGAATAAGTGTAAAATAAAAAACACATCGATATTAAACAAACACAAAATAAATTAACAATTAAATGTAAATCTAAAAGACTGTATACAATTATTTTGAAACTCCTTTATACCCGTTAAATTTTTGTTATTTTCTCAACTATGTTGAGCCTTCTACAGCAGTGATGAAAGATATCAGACAAACACCATAGTTATGCAATAAGCCAAATTTTCGACCGGATAAGTCCTGTCTTTATCAAGGCATCTAGAAACTTATAGGATAATAATAAATAAAATTAATTTGCTAGATGCCTTGATAATGACCGGACCTATCCGGCCGAAACGTTGGATTTTGCATAACTATGATGTTTGCCTGATATCCCTTCCGGTACTCCTATAGAAGGCTTAACCGAGTTGAAAAATAAAGACTGTCTACAAGTTTGTCAGTAGTCCAGGTTTAAGATGAGGCGAATAATTCGCTTATGAATTATAAATACTCTTTACACATTATTTGAACTTCCCCATACATATATATTATTGGATAACACTGGATATACAGTACCTTAATAAATCTGTATTAGCTGTTCTTCTAATGCTAGCAAATGTTTAATGTTTGCAAAAAATAATAATTGCTGTTCAACTTATTTCATATTGTTTCAAGCTGTTTATTCCAATATATGGTAATTTTTAAATCATTTATAAAAAACTAATGATTTGAATGTGAAAATCGATGCACTAAGGATTAATAATTAATTTGTTTTTTTTTTACACCGCGTTGTAAATTGTAAAATTGCATCAGCGAACATAAAAAGTTTACCATCTGGCAAATCGTCAAAGTACAAAGAAAATATTATAGGACCTAATGTAGTATCCTGTGGTGTTCCATATTGTAAATGTAGTCAGCTGATACAAAACTTACGTTAAAATTTAAGGTACCTAAGAAAATTTTCATTTCTGTCAACTTTTAGGTTATAAGTAAATCAGGTTTTAAAGCAGAGTTTTACCTCACCAAGCGTTATTATGCAGTAATTTTGTAACACCATAAAAACAATTAAACCAATTCAATTCTACGGCTTGTCAAGCCCAGTGATTTTATTTGAACATTCGTTAGCTACAAACGGTAAAAGTGATAAAATAATCTTTTAATATTTCCAGATATTCTTTAAACCGCTTGAATAAATATTTACTGTAAATTTGTTAGATATATTTTATCTTCCTCTAATTTTAAATGTAAATATATATATGCTACTAGGAGTAGAACGCATTCTTTTGTGTTGAGCGAAGGTATACTTTGCGAAACACAAAAAGGCGTTCGACTCCGTGTAGCATATACTATTTTTCTTCAAGCGTAAAAACCAAATTCTTGAAGTAATTGAGGTGGTTTTAGAACGAATAGGCAACAGCGTTAACTCAACTTTACAACTGTCAAACATGACTGTCAAACAACATTATTTTTGTTGTGTGTATTAACACGGTTTGTAAAAGGAAAATTTTTGTATTAATTTGTAGAGTAAGATAGAAAGCTATAATTATTTAACAATACAACAATAATAATAATTAACTCTTATTTCAGATGAAAACTTAAAACAAACATTCTTTTGTAGTAACTATATAGTGGAAAAAATACCTATTTCTTATTTATAGTAATATTAAAGGTACAATTTTGTAATGTCGAGTTAATAATATTTAATCCACTACTTGCTGTTTTAGAACTGACATTGACGTCATTATAGTCGTGATGGATTTCATATTCACTTGACTGGGATATGCTCGATGTTGCGGTGGAAGTACTAGGCCTGTTAAGATCACCTGATCTTACGGTAGATGTGTTACCTTCATCGCACCCTAATATTCTATTGGCAATTTCACGTTTGTTTGAAAGGGAGTCTTCGATGTATCCCTCAGCTACATTGTTAGATTTCCATCCACCGTGTCTTTTTAGAGTGGTAATGTCTCCACCATTGTCAACTAACAATGTAGCTGAGGTTCGTCGCAGTGTATGACCAGTGTATTCCTCTGGATTAGGTAGTTTTAAAAAAGTTGCCACTTGTTTTGGTATACCTGAAATTTTATGTATCTCCATAACGACACGGTGGCATCTACCATTTTGGTATTTTAAAAAGAATCTTGTTATGTTGATGTCATTAGGTCGAAGTGTCATATATTGTCTACATAAATTTAAATAAAAATCTCCAACTATGGTAAATGTCCGTCACTTATTCGTTTTAGTTTTAGGAATTTTACTAGTATTATACGTTCCAGGTCTTCGATATCCTGTATTCTTAAATTGACTAGTTCGTCGCAACGACATGCCGCACTAACTCCGAATATTAATACGATCTAAGAAAATAGTATCTACTTTAGCGATTGAAAAGTTATATTTGAAATTACCTTCATGGCCAAATATTCATTGTTTGGCGCATTTTGTAAAAGTTATTAAAATGTTCTTTTGAGAAAACTTTTGCTTTTTTGGTTGATACCCATCAGCTTGGCGCTTCAAGAAGGAAATTAATTTTGCGTAATTTTTTAAGTTTATGTCATGTTTAATATTTAATTGGCACTTTAGCATGGAATATTGTGCCCATAATGACGAACTTTTCATAGTTTCCGCCAAATGGGAAAAATACGCTAACATAACATTTTCTGTGTAATTGATTATATTATTTTCTTGCGCCCATTTCAAAAATTTATTGTAAGCAAAATCACATATTTTGCGCGATTTGTTGGGGATCAAATTTTCAACTAAGGCATCGGCGATTTGTTTTATTTTAGGTGGAGTTCCTTCAATTTGCGACATTTTTAAAAGTTTAAATTTTAAATGGGGTTTCTGCTTAAAAGTGCTAATACCTCTACCGGCAAACTAAGTTACTAATTGAGCGTAAAATAATAATATTATTGTACGCCGTAAAATAATGTAGTCGAAACTATATATTCAATGCGGTATAGTAAAATTCATATTTTAGCACGCTTGAAGAAAAAATAATATTTCTTACTGTTGTAGAACAATTTTTTGTAATGATTATTCTATGAATTATATAATATATTAGTATCACATATTATTCACTTCAGTGACATTGGTATATTTTAAATTTACAACAAAAAAGTGCATAACTAGCGTTAAAACAAATAAATTGATTAGTAAATTAAAACAAAATAATTGTACTGAAAATGTGTAGGTGCAGTTATAAGTATTCGTAACATCGTTGTAAGAAATCAGTTCATTACTTACTTTCAGGATCAAATCCGACAATAAAAATCCTGGACAAGGATGACTGGCACTTTCTCCAGCTACGGTATCTGGCCAACAAACCCATCCATCAAATACACCAGGACAATACAATCCTGTAACAAAATAAGTATAAATATTTTCGTGCAAATATTGCTAAATCGATTCATAAATATTCAAGAACTTAAATTAATGCATTGCTAATGAATTTAATGTACGGAAAAAGGATATTTTTATTTTTTAATTAAAGTTTTTAATTTAAAAGTTAAATCTCAGAAAAAAAGTAGTTTACCAACATTAAATTTCATAAAGAAAAATAATGAATAAGTGCGTTCTTGGCATACAAAACCAATAATGTATTACACCTGCATAAATTCTTTTTTTCTTATTTTGAAGTGAATTAAACTTTGTTAAAATATTGTTTCCCGGTTTACGACCGTAAAAAAACATAAAAACCTGTCAAGAGAAAGTACAGCTTCTTGTGGACAAGCAATTCAATCCGACAATTTATTTTTGTCACCTACTGTTCAGGGTAATGTTAACTTTTTTTTACATTTCACCTTCGTCGAGAACCTTTTAAGTAACAAAATCGTTTTTCTGCGGTTTCTTTGAAAAGTAAGGGGTAGTTTGATTTAAACTACACTTACAGGGGTTTGTGTAAAACATGTATGGCAATTTATAATCCACTTCATTATGCTATTTACTTGGAAGATACAATCTAAGTTTTCAAGAAAAGCTAACCGCAAATATTTTAGAAGTACGAGTACGTACATGATGTAGTATCTTAATCATCTTATATAATATAAGACAATATAGCGGCTGAAACAAAAAAAAACTGCCTAATTATTTATTGATTTCCCAAACTGAGATATTTATTTAAGTGATATCGATAAATAAATTACATTGTTATACAAGACGGCAAAATTCAAGTGGTTATTCCTTGGTCTATTGTAAGAATATTTTGTCTTGTGATGATTTTTGAAAAAACCCTTTGTTTCGAAGGTACACGGTGAACAAAATTGTGTCAACCATGTTCGGTATTTGTTGAAATTATTAATGTAAATAAAAGTATGGCGTGTGCCAATGATTTTATCAAGTACAAAAAATTGTTAACAATGTATAGTTTATTCATTCGATTCCAATAACATGACGCGACTGTTTTATCTACAAGTGGTTTTCATTGTAGCGTCCTTGATCATCAGCTGTATCTCTGCCATTTGTTTAGAATTAGTGACGTATGCAAATTTGAAGTGTTTTCAATGAATCACTATACGAACGCCAAGATGAATGACACGTACTTCGTGTTTAGGTATGCTGATGGCAAAGCACAACAAGCTAGACGAATGTACGAGGAGGTACTCAAAAGAAACCGGAATAGCATTGCCATGGGTGGAGCTTTTGTAGTACTGGTTTCTGCCGCTAGGCCTGCCTAGCGCAACTCGTCGCCAGTTCGGTGCCGCGCGAGCCGTTGACCTGCCACGTTCTGTTCGTCACTAGTGACCGTTTTGCTGGTGCTGTTTCACTGCTGCTTCGTTTTTATGATGGTAAATTTAAGTGAACAACGTGCCTCTGAAATTTTGTTTTCTACTCGGTAAAAACGCTGCTGAAACTGTTTTAATGTTGAAAACTGCTTACAAAGATGATGCTATGGAGAAAACTCAAGTGTATGAGTGGTTTGCTCGATTTAAAATGGCGACATGTCGATTGATGACAAACCTCGCTCTGGACGTCCATCAAGTGCCCGAATCGATGAAAATGTTGAAAGAATTCAAGAGCTTGTGCGCACAGACCGTCGACAGACAGTTGATCAACTGTCTGAAGTCAGTGGAATATCTTGGAGCTCGGTTCAGCGAATTTTAACAGAAGATTTAGGAATGAAACGCGTTGCTGCGAAATTTGATCCTCGGGCTCTGACTGACAATCAAAAGGACGTCGAGTGGAGACATATCGTGAACTGAAAGAACAGCTTGGAACTGATCTAGATTTTCTTTCAAAGGTAATTACTGGTGATGAATCGTGATGCTATGGGTACGACCCAGAGTCAAAAACAACAATCAAGCCAGTGGAAAATACCATCGTCACCCCGTCCAAAAAAAATGTCGACAAGTCAAGTCAAACATCAAAACAATATTGATTTGTTTCTTTGATATGAAAGGAGTTGTTCACATGGAGTTTGTTCCCCCAGGTCAGACTGTCAATCAAACCTTTTATTTGGAAGTGTTAAGAAGATTGCGCAACAGTGTTCGTCACAAAAGACTCGATGTGTGGCAAACAGGTGACTGGTTCTTCCACCATGACACCTACCTGCACACTCAGCCATCACTGTTAACCAGTTAACCAGTTGCCCCACGCACCTTACTCGCCTGACCTGGTTCCGTACGACTTTTCTTGTTTCCACTCATGAAAAGGGGCATGAAAGGACGGCGATTTGAAAACATTGAAGACATCAAGAAAAGAACGAGACAGGAGCTTGCAGCCATCTCTAAAAAATGAGTTCAAACAATGTTTCGAACAGTGGAAGCACCGCTGGGACAAATGTATTACTTGTAATGGAGAGTATTTTGAAGGTTGTTTTGTAAATATTTGTAAATATATAGCATTTAAAAAATAATTCCGGTTATTTTGGGTATCCCCTCGTACAGTGAACGGTCTAAAACATTCATCAACCTTTTCATAAACAGGCACAATGAAATGAAGTATTAGGCCAAAAAATACAATTGGAGCAGAACGTGCTGGACATACAGGAATATCCTGGTAGTTCTACGTGAAAAATTCAAAATACTTTGAATTCAAGTCATTGGACAGTTTGGAAAATTCTTAAGCACAATTTGTGGTGTCCATGCCACATTTAATCGTTGATGCAATAATTCCTCCACGTGTTGCAGTGTGCTAATGGATACTGCAAACATTAGTTCAAATCCCTCAATCCCTGCCACAAATATAGAGTGAATTCATAATGTATAAAATGTAAATTTAATAAACTAAATAGTAGGTATTATACTTTTAGTTCCGTTAGTGACCGGTAGAGCATGCTATGCGACTCATGGTTTGCTGTAATGTAATTGTTTTCTCTTTATCACGATGGTTTTATAATTTTAGCGTTATTCATGGACAGTATTTTATTTTACTTGCAATATTACCGTGTTTTATCTTAGAATTTATATTTACTTTGTACTCTATCGGTCACTAGTCGAACTAAAAGTGTAATGTAAATTTTTTAGGGTTTAAATTGTATGTATAACAAATTCGTTTTATATTTAATATAAATATAATATAATATTATTTCTTTCTTCAAAACTTATTTATCTTTATAGTTACTATAAACAGAGTAATCTAGATATACAAGAAGTAACAAGTTACAGTTTGTTCTGCTATAGAGAGTGATTCAGGAGGAAATTGACATATTTAAATGACATGTCCAGAAAACTAAAATAAGCAAAATATTTTGAACATTTCTGAAATTAATGAAAAAAAACATACAAACAAAAAAACAAATAGCTTTAATTCCGTTATATTTTTCAAAAACTCCACCACCCACTTCAATACTCTTATTTACCCGACTATTAATGGAGCTGGTAGCCAGTTTTAGTGAACGACGATTTGTTCTAATAAATACCGCACCATTAAGAATGCAATTTAGTTGCGTACTTTTTGTGTCATCTTTCACATCATAAACTAACAACTTCATCTATCACCAAAGACAAAAATCTGAAGGAGTAAAATTCAGTGATCTTGGTGAAAGAACCAATGTTCAGAATACCGCATCATACTTTAATACTAAACCGATGTTGGAATATTTGTTCTTGCGTGGGACCACAAAACCAAAAAATGTTATCTTGACAAATACAACACCGAATCGCTAGAAAATGCTTAAAACCGCCTAAAAGGAAAAATAAATCTATAGCCATTCATCAAGGAATCACTAATAGACAAACAGTAAACAACTTTAAAGAACACTATTCTCAACGCTGCCGACGAAGCTGTAGGAAAAAGGCGTGTGAATGCTAACAAAATAAAATGAAAAGCAATGGTTTTCCACTGAAATAAGAGAAATATGCAAAAGAAAGAGAAGGGCACTCATACAATATTTACGCAACAACACGCAAGAAAACTGGAACAAATACAAAAGTGAACGTAACATAGCGAATACAAAAGTAGAAAGAATAAAGGAAAAATATTAGGAAATATTTACCAAAAGAATGGAGAAAGATCTATATGGGGAATGTTAAGAAAGAACAAACAGGAGGTAAAGGATACGGTACAATCAAACAGAATCACAACAGAACAATGGAGAACGTACTTTGAAAGCTTATATATAGGACTATAAAAATACAAAACCACAAATAGAGAAAGAGTGCGGCATAATCAATGAAACACTGAAATATGGGAGACAACAATTGCATCAAGAAATAAGTGCTCTCCTTAGAAGTACCATAGAACAAAGAACTATACAAAAAATGGAAAGAAAGTACAACGATCACCATATTTAAAAAGGGACAAAAAACAGAGCCGGAAACTTACCGTGGAATAACACTCCTAAACAGCACCTTAAAAGTGTTCACTAAACTCATCTTGGAAATAATGACAAAGAATAGTAAAGTAAGAAAAGAGCAACACGGATTTAGAAAGAGCAGGTCCACAATTGATGTAACATTTATCTTAAGACAAATCACTGAAAAGTCTCGGGAATTTACCAATCCAGCATACATACGTTTTGTGGAGATGAAGGAAGCATTCGATAGAGTACGCATCACAGATATTATACTGATAATAAAAAGAAAAACAAATAGCAATAAAATAAAAATACAAGCGAACAAATAAAATAAACGATGGTATAGGACAAGGAGACTCACTGAGCTCATTTCTCTCCAACATGATTATGAATAAGATAATAGAACAACTACCAAAGGTAGTAAGATATAAAATGAGAAATACCTACTTTCATATGCTATGCGGACGACGCTGTACTCATCGTCGACTCCGAGAACAACTTGCAAAGACCAAGAAGCTAAACAACTAAACATGGTAATCAACACGGAAAAGACAACAATGTATGGTAACAGCTAAGAAACCAATAACATGTATGATCGAAATTGATAAGAACATACCACAAGAAGTAAAAAAAATAACGTTGAAAGCTTGACGTATATCAGGATGCATAAAAAATAATATGGAAAAACAAACAATTTAATAATAAAAGCAAAATAAGGATATACAAGGTAGTCATAAGACCAATCCTAAATTACGCGACAGAAGCTAGAGCAGACACCTCAAAGACGATGCAAATGATGAAAACAGTATAAATGAAGGTAATAAGAGCAATACATGATAAGACACTCCACGACAGAATAAGAAGCGAAAACCTCAGAGAAGTGAGCAAAATACAGGATGTAGCAAAACTTGTAAGACAAGGAAGAAAACAATTGAACAAACACGTAGACAGAATGGAAAATAACAGATTAGATAAAAGTGGAAAAATCATCAAATCGACGAGAAAGAGAACGCAGAGAAGACTAATAAATTAGTGGCGACAATGTTAGACGTCAACATCAAAAGAGGCATAAATAGTACAAAACAGGCAATTGCCTACCTACATGGAAAACCATGTTGTTCCTGAGAATCACTACTTTGGTTTCCGGACCTGGTAATTAAGACCCTCCCGGATAATTACGAAAAAATGTATAACACAATTTTATAAAACACAATCACACACTAATATAAAGCACACGACAAATATTCTTCAAATTAATGTTGAGGGGTTGAGTAAGGACAAATCAGATTTCTTGTCTAATCTTTGTTTCAGGAATAGGGTCGATATTTTACTTTTACAGAAAACACGCTGTGGAGATGATACAAGTATACTCAATAAAGGTATAGTAAAAGGTTTTCAATTAGTAGACTTTATTGAGAGTCCAATTCATGGAATAGCAACATACGTCAAAGAAAATATTCAATTCGAAAATATGCAAAAAAGTATAATTTCTGAATTTCCGTTATTATTACTAAAATAGGAGATTTACACGTAGTAAATATTTGCAAACCTCCTCCAATACCTTAGCTAGAAACTTTTAATGTCGTTTTTCCTCATCCATGTGTATATGTTGGTGATTTTAATTGCCACAACACATTATGGAGCTACAAAGACAACGATAACAATGGAATAACGTTACAAACATGGATGGAATTTCAAAACATACATTTAGTATACGATCCAAAAGACAAAACATTTTATTCCGGTCGATGGCAAAACGATTACAGCCCGGACCTGTGTTTAGTATCAATGGATCGTGACATGGTTCCACTACAATTAACACGTATGGTATTAAACGATTTTTTAAGAAGTCAACATAAGCTTCGCTAATACAAATTGGATCAGATTCCATTTGTAGAATCTTTAAGAAAACTAAGATGGAATTTTAAAAAACTAATTGGATACACTATAGAACATCTCTCAATTCTATTCTTATATGGATACCACCGGTTTCTGATAATTAGTTTAGGTTCGTAAGTGCTGTTAAATGTGCAGCAAAGGAATTCATTCAACGTGATTTTCAACAGAAATATGTCCCATGTTGATGATCTGGAGTTGATGTTTTTAATAAACATCTCATTGATGATCCAACAATAGAAGTCACGGGCTTTGATCAAAAAAGAAAAAATTTGTCAAAAGTAAATCGCATAAGAACAGTTCATTTAAAAGCAACTTATGTTGTTTAAATGAGGGTGCGATTTCTAATCCAAATTGTGACTGTGGAAACGAACCAGAGACCGTTACACATATTGTAGGTAGAGGATTGTCAATTAACGAAGTTTAAAAGAGGTTTCCAAACATTCATAATTTAACAGATGAAGCAATATTATGGCTTACGAATCTGGGTTGTTCAGCAATATTTTGTATTCTTGTCTTGATTATCTGTTTTTCCATTATTTTGTTTTGCTATTTCTTTAACCTACTATTTTTTGTAATTGTCGTGACTGGCGCTTGAACCGGTCCATTATATGTCGTCATGCAATGGCTGTGCTGTTATATTTTATGTTCTTATTTAACTTCTATAATATTTACAGACTTAATTAATATTATTACATGTGAATGGTAAGGGTTGGCATGTTTAGGTTTTAGTGGTTTTCCTAAACCTTGAAGTAAATGCTTTGCCAAGACGAACCAATCCACTATTGCACACTGTTTTGTCACCACACTATACAGGTTTATACTGATCTTCTGGGACACCATACATAACACTTACATCACAATACAATATTTGTATAATGTACCATACAAATAAATAAATAAATTATTATGACAATTTTTAATTCAATATCGAGAAAATTGTTCTTCATCAGTAAATAAAATGCATTTGAGTAATCTTCTATTTTTACGAATCCATTGACAAAATTGTAGTCTTAATGCATAATCGCCCTCTTAAAGATTTTGTACTGTTCTGTAGATAAAAATTGTTTAAACGTGTCGTTTTAATGTTTCCCAAACGATTGTTTTCTGGAATTTTCAAATGCGTCATATTTTATGCCTGGATTATTTTCTACAACATCCAGAATATTTTCTTTAAGTTTCAAATCAAATCCTTCTTGTTTTTCAGAAGCACGTACAGTTTCGCTAGCAAGTGTACAAACATTTTGAAACATTTGCTTATTAGAAATTCTTCGATTCGGAAAACTACGTCAATACTGTTCTACTATAACAAACAGAATTACCATTACAAAATCCATAAAAAGAATTGTGTCTTCCTTCTGTCTTTGTTATTATATTAGCCAAGGAGTTAACAACCACGTAAGCCTTTTTATAATTTTCTTTCAGTTATTTTTAATTAGATATCGATGTTTGTTCATGTAAATAATCACTAAATTAGTTTTAAAATTAAAAATGTGTAAAACCGTATGTTGTTATCTCTTGTAATTGTTTTTATTTAATAAATAGTAGCCCGAAAAAACACCCGCAATATAGAGTGCGAAACGTCGTCAAAACTGCAGAACGGGTTGTGCTTTTTCGTTTATCAAAAACCTTCTACTATAATAAAGAGTCCAGGAGCTGTTAACTCCTTGCCGAATATACCAAAAAAGCCTATAAACAAACACCATATCTGTCATATTCTCTATGATTGAAAGTATGAGGCATTATTGTAATCTAGTAAAAGAACTGCAACTATCACCTTCTATGTCACTTACCTAATTATTATATTGATTCAAATTGGTATTTAAGACAACGTTGTTGATTAACTTTTCAAAACAGAAACTTAATTATCTCTGAAACAAATAAAAATCGGATTTGAACATAAGAGCTTATTTTAGCTTCCTAAATACGTCTTTAAAATATTTAGATTTTTTTCCGTATCACCCTGTATAATCAAATAATTACGTGAGCATTAATATGACTGCCGAACTTGCAGGAATAAAACATTTGCGGAGCCTAACTCTAATATGTGTTTTTTGTTTCGGTAAAAGGTAAAGCATTGTTTGTCTACTTAAGTTGGAACCATATGAAGAACTTTTTATTATCAATTTATGAAAAAAACTTATTCTTGATAAAAATTTACACATTCCAAAACTTAAGACGCAACCATCAGATATAAACTTTTTAAGCCGTATACGAAGTTTGTCAAAAATATGAATAATTATTATGCATTTATTACGTATTTAAATTGCAAGATTGTTCAAAAACATTAACAAATGAAAAGGTTATTATATTTTTAACAAATAAGATTAATACATTCTGTATTGATATTTATAACTGCAAATATTTATAATGTAAAAACGTAAATAATTACTAAACCTAAATTTTCATGCAAAATAGCTGTAATTTCATATATTTGATATAACTTTTAATTTAAAATAACTTGTTTTTATAACGTTCTTCTGTATTGTAAAAAATAATGGTAATTAATTTTCGAGGAAAATTTATATTTTTGAAGAACCTCGTATTCGGATTTAAAAAATTGATATTTGATAATTGCATTTTAAATTTTGACGATTCAGAACATTTATCAAAAATTACTTTTTTTTTTCCAAAAACCAATAATAGAAAAGGTTTTCACATGGTTTCAACTTTAGTAGACACACTGTAGTTATCCCACTTAGGAAACTGACTGTTAACACTCTCGCACTTAAACATATAGCGGCATTAGATGTGCTTCATCAAATTAACACAGCTCTTTGGTCATGCCCAAGTGTAAGCTGTCATCATATGAAAATATTAGAACCTATGAAAGTTCACTATGTCTATAGAAGTGCTAATGACATGACAATTTAAATTTCCTCTATCTACACATTAACTATACAACAACAGAATGATAAATTAAAAATATATTAAACATAAAAAACTATGCGATTTATAAGTGTTGCGACATCTAGTGTCGACTCGTGCTACTGTAACACGTCCGATATTTATTTGCATTAAATTTTCCGACAAAGTTGCTTTAATGCGCTGTTAGGTTAGCACGAGTCGTCGCAAGATATCGCAACAATTATAAGACGCATATGATGTGCCCACCAGGAGTTAATATAGTCGACAACGCGCATTTGTACAATAGCGAACTTACACCCCAGTTGTCTCATTCCTGAAGAGTCACAAAAGGACGAAACCGATGTCGAGTGATTCTCGATGTTTGTTTGCTATTGTTATTTATGCTAACACTTAGTTGGCTTTAACACTCGCAGAATTGACTTATGTAACGTAACAAAAATTGGATTAATAAAAACTATCATTAAACCCATACAATTCTATCTCGTGTTTGTTCAACAGCAACCAATTTTCAAAGGTCTTTGAAAGCAATCCAAATCGATAAACTTTATGAACTTCGTGCAGCAATTTGAATTTTATTGTTTCCGCCAATTAGCGTAATGCTATATTTATTTACGACGTTTGCGGTTTATAATGTTAATATTTTATCTGCTTAATATTGCATATTTGTTTATCGAAATATTGTTTATATAACGCGGGTACGATGTTATCATCTGTTGCAGTTTATTCAGTTTTTTTCTGTTTGGAAGTATTTCAGTAAAATTATTTTATTTCGTATTAGCGATGCTTGCTCGCATAGAAATTTTAGAGGCCTGAAGCATAATTGCTAAGTATATGCGGTGTTTGAAATATTCAATCGACAGCATGTATTAGACGTTCACGCCACGGTATTTATTTAGTAACACAATGTGTGGTTTTGACAAATATTCTTTAAAGTATCTAGCTGGAGGGGTAAATTTTTTATCAACAACTTCATCCAATTATTATCAAACTAGAGGTTCTAAGTTAACAACATTGATTATAATATCTGAGTGAAACCGATATAATCAACCTTGTGTCAAAGTATATTTATAAAAAAATTACATTGAAAGTATAAAATAATAGTTATTTATGTACCAAGGGTGTAAAAGTACTTTACACTTGTGGTGCATAAAAAATTTTTGCACTTCTTAGTAATACTTAGTCAAAACAGATTTACTTTTTAATTACATATTTTATTTTAATTTAAAAATACAATAAAACCTTAAATTAATAGTAATAACAAGATTAGTTGTTGTTATTTTAAAGGTATTAATAACAACAAATTAATTAAAAAATTTAAATTTACGAACGTAAATTGGTCGCGACCTCTAAGGTAGCTTACAAAATTAAAAATAAAATGTTCTTCTTTACCGGCATTCCTAAACGTCATTTAAAAATTTAAGTTACAAAGCTTCCAAAATCAGTGGACATGGAAACTGATAATGAAGAACTTTCTAAACTCCTCCCGGTATTAGAGAGGTAGCAGATAACGTGGTTCCGGATTTGTTACTTGCTAAATCCAACAAAAGTATATGAAAATACATACGATTACTTTTAAAATGATGTCGACTTAAAAACAACGGAAAATGTGCTTTTATTGTATTTACTCCAGTTCTACAAGAAAATTTTGCTTTATTCTACAATTTAATTAAAATTTGATTTTTAAGAATAATTTATAGTGATTCTCATGTCATTTCTCATGCATAATTTCGTACCGTTTATTCTTATTTTGTCAATGATTAATCGTAAATTCTCGGATCAATTCGGTATTAATGATATATGCGGGCCTAAAAGTAAAAGCGGGCCTAAAAGTAAAAAATGCGGGCGCAAAAGTAAATCGAGCGAAAAAGAGTCGTTTTACGCTTGCGGAAGCGGGTATAGAGTGAATCATTAAATATAGGAAGTGCAAAAAATAACTTTCCATAACAAAAATTGATTAATTCTCGTCTAGAAGATCTCGACATGCCAATGCCTTTTTTTCATCTGTCATGGCTATAAATAAAATAGTTTTGTTTGCATGTAATTTATCCGTTTTGTTATTAAATTAGAGTTGCAACGTATATTACATTTGAACTTCAGTTAAATTTAGAAAACAATTATAATCAATAAATGAGGTTAATTTGTTGTATTATTGTGAGAAGCAAATATTGTTCTGGTCGATAGCCACAAACTATTAAAAAAATCACAAATACAAAGTATACTGAAATTTATTTTTTGAATAATATGTATAAAAAGACATCATATAGAAAAAAAACCAACAGAAGCAAGGGGCAATTAAGAAGAACAGTGGTTATAATACCAGACAAGCAGCCAATACGCGAAGTCAGAAATAATGTTTTTGTCGCAGTCCAACTACATTTTATGCTTAATTTTTATTATAAATACTGTACCTCTTTATTTTTATTTTCACTTTTCGATTAATGCAATGTTACATTATTTTCTATAACGTTAATTATACTTTCACAATATTTTTGGAAAACACTCATAATATTTATTGTTAATTTATAAAATACGCGGTATAACCTGTCTAATTTGTCAGTGGATTACATTCTCAAGTTGGTCTTGATTTTCGTAAAACCTACTTATACTCAGTATACTATTGGCGCGGAGTAATAAACCTGTCAGAATTATCGAATCTCCCGTATTGCAGTGGCGTAGGTACCTGATACGTTTGGAAAATCATATTTTTAGTAGGTAAATATATTACAATAGTAAAATCTACCTTGATATGAATTATTATGTGGTTTCTTTTATTGTTTCAATCCTTACTTTGTGCAATCTATTTTTCATAGTAAACAATTTAATTCAGCAATATTCCACCGTTTAATAAGATATAAATAGATACAAAACTGTTTGTAAAAACAGTATTTGAATATGAACATTAAACTCTAAAATCGATAAATGACAAATTTACTTTTATCTATTCATTTTGATAAGTTTCCATGACAACCACATAATTTTATAATTGAGCCAAATTTATTTTTGATGCCTAAAATCAGTCCCCTGCAAATTTATTGTAATTGTAATAAATGTACTGACGATATCTGCATTACTATTTTATTTTATATTTATGTCATATATTATTTATATGTTATTTATTTTATTTGTATAGTAGATCACATTACAAATTTTACTTCTTTCGTATTATATACCATTATTTTTGTATCTTGGTATAATACCCACATCTACGGCTATGATTCTTGTTTCGTCAGTACCTGGGCTGATGGCAACGTGTTTACACAGATTAACCTTTTGTTCTCAGACCCTAGATGAGTCGATATGCTGCAAGAGCGGCACAATGATCGTATTTTGGTTAGAATTTATTGGTTTTTACTTAACCGTAGAAGTACCGCTTTCACAAGAAAATAAAGAATTATTTCAAGCAATTATGATTTATTACTCCGCGCCAATAGTATACAGACTTTAGCACTTATCTGTGTTAATTGATATTTAGTTTATTTGTATCGTAACATTATTGTTTAGCAGTCTAATAGGAACCCAAATAGATACGTATACTGGTTATATTTGAGTAACCGTTGAACTTTGAAACTATAGGGTGTCCCAATAAGAACGCCGGATTTAATTATACTTAAAATAAACTATATTTGAAAGGAATGACACATATTCATACATGAACACAAAGGGCACACGTTCCGATTTAAGTGTGGAAAATGACATCTGGCATATGTCCACCACGAGATGCTCTGCAGCTAGTGACTCTGTCCATGAAATTTGTGATTACTTTTGCACAGTCTTGCGCCTGGAGTTCGGCGCTGACACGTCGAATTTCCTGCTTCAGGTCTTGTATGGTTCGGGGATTGTGTTCATAAACCTGTGACTTGAGAAATGCCTAACTGCTGTGAACGTCGACGAATGGATTTGTTCGGACTCACTTGAACGCTGTCTCTCACAATGGCGATGTTCTGAGCAGACCGCGTACGACGAGTGCGTTCGGGTGTTGGAATGTTTGCAGTGTTTCCTGTTGCCTGGAATTTCGTCATCAGCCTCCGAACAGTTGACTCATTAGGCGCATTATTCCGGCCTAACAGCGCGCGAAGCCTGCGAACAGTTTGAGCATACCACTCGCCATTCTGATAATGAGTTTTTCACAATTAAAACTCGTTGTTCAGCAGTGTAACGCTCCATATCCAGTAACTGCAACAAATATAAAAAACAAAAAGTGTAGGTACAGTGCAGCCAATCTCATACGAAAAAAATGGCGGCCAATTCAAATCCGGCGTTCTTACTGGGACACCCTTTACGTGTTTAACAAGTTAACTTTGTTTTAGTTTCTTTCTTTTCTTTTTATACAAATATAAATAGCACAACAAATAATAATAAAACATAGGCAAATTTTCTCATATTAATATCAGATCTTTGTGCGCAAAAATTGAATAATTTTGAGATTACATGGAGGATCCTCGCATGATATCGTGGCGGTAAGAGAAACTTGGTTGAAACCAAATGTTGCAGATGATGGACTACACATTCCTGGTTACAATTTTATAAGAATAAATCGTCTCACACTAAGAGGTGGTGTATATAAAAAATAGCTGTTGGGGTGGTATATCGTCCTCCTGCGTCTGATATCTCTTAGTTTTTAGATTATATTGAAGATAATTTTTCCATCATACTGTTGGAGCACAATGAATTGTTTTGTTTAGGTGATATTAATATTAACTTGATAGCACTCATTGTGATCGCTATTTGTCCATATTGAATGGATTAAATCTAGTACAAATTATTGACACCCCTACACAAATAACAGCAACAACAGCTACACTGATAGATCATATTATCTGTACCCATAATTCTTCATTTATCAGACATGGAGTTATAGAATTACATGATCTTAGTGATCATTGTTTAATTTATGTAATCGTAGAAGTGTCCGCTAGAGATATCTAACACATAGTTATCGCAATTTACCTAATATTGATAGAGAAATAATTCAACAAGACGTTTTGTCTATTCCATGGCAAAGTATGTATCAAATAGAGAACATTGATGACAAAGTAATTTTTTTTTATCATCACTTTACTCAGCTTTTCGATTTTCACGCGCCCATGGTATCGATTGTATACCGATCAAAGTATTCTCCATGAATAACGCAAAATATAAAATTAATGATGAAGTTGAGAGATACATCCCTTATTAAATATAAATGCCACCTTAAACCTGCTACGTTTGATTATTACAAATCGTTACGTAATTTAGTTTCATCGTCAATTTGCAGAGAAAAAAGAGCTTGTTTCAGCAGTTTATCTACAAATGTATCTAGTGATTGTAAACAAATCTGGAAAGACTTAAAAAAACTTAATATTAACCATAAACGCCTGCCATCTCTACCTACCCATATTCAAGATGTTAACTTAATGAACGACTATTTCACTTCTAGTCATAAGCATTTGAAACTATGTTCACCTAATACTTTAAAACATTATTCAGATAATACAAGCACAAAAGTTTCTGAAAAATTTAGTATCTGAACTGCCACAGTGGAAGAAGAAGGAGATACTGTCTTTAGCATTACGTCTAAGTCCGTGGGTCCCGATAATATATCTATCCAAATGCTGCAAATTTGCACCCCAGCCATTCTTCCTATGACGTCACACATAATCAACTCTTGTTTAATTGAGGGTTACATTCCTTCTCAATGGAAAGAATTTTATGTATTACCTATTCCTAAGTCTAAGAGTTGTACTGAGCTGAAGGACATCCGCCCTATAAGTATTTTAAGTGCTTTTCTCTAAAGTCTTAGAGAAGATTGTAGAACGTCAAATTTGCATTCACATTAACGTTTGTAACATTTTACCTGAAGTGCAATCTGGTTTTATACGCAACCACGGCTGTTCAACTCTGTTATCTGCTGTTGTCGATGGTATACTTCTTTCGCTTGACTACAACCTAAATGCAGTTCTGATATTGTTGGACTTCTGTAAAGCATTTGACATGATTAATCATAATCTACTTTTAGCGATATTGCATTACTATGGTAATTGTAAAGCTCAATAACAGATTATCCAAACCAAACGTCATCTACGCCGGCGTACTCCAAGGATCAATATTAGGACCTTTGTTTTTTACCATCTATACAAATAATATATTTTTCTTGTCTAAAGCATTGCAGATACTATCTATATGCTGATGATTCGCAGCTGCTTTACACATTCTCTAACGATAAGGTTGCATATGTTCAAATAAAGATTAATATCGAGTTGTCTACTTTGTTAAATGAAACAAATTATTATTCTCTTATTATCAATCCTAACAAATCGTCTGTCCTGTTGTTTTGTTCTAAGCAATCTCGTGACTATCTACAAGAAAACATAAGAATCCTAGTAAATGGTAAAACGCTGCAATATTCAAATGTTGCAAGGAATCTGGGCCTGCAGTTAGATTTCAATTTACGTTTTTGAGAACTGGTATACGTTAGTGAATAGCGATTCTACATCAAAACTAACTAGTATATCGTCATTGGTTACTTCCAGAGTCATCAGTAATTCGACGAAGTGTTCGGAGTTCTTCACAAACGATTCAGTTTTTCCCACGTACGGTTGTAGAAACTTAGCCACGTAACGGGCCAGTTCATAAGTTGGAGATCCACATGTGCTGACAATTGGCCTTAGGGGGTTACCAAATATGTAAATTTTTGGTAATCCGTATAGTCTAAGTGGTCTGGTCCCGGAAGGTAGCAGATGACGATGTTGATCGACTGGTATAGCTGAATGTTTGATTGCGGCTCTCGTTTGTTTTCAATTTTGTTGGTTGGATCTCCTTTTAACTTGGTGTAAAGGATTGTGGATCAAGTAACAATTTGATTTTCATTTTGTAGTCTTCGGTGTTCATGACTACTGTAGCGTTGCCTTTATCTGCGCGTGTCACCATGATTTCTTGATTGCTTCTGAGTTCTTTTAATGCAATTTCTTCTGCGCGAGTGATGTTCCTAGGTAACAGAACATAGGTATATAACGAGGAGCAGAAGACAACAACATCAGTCTTTAGAGTAACTTCTGAGGAAGCTAACAGCATGGTTAGCGAAACGTCAAGCAGAGAACGTAGGAAGGAAGGACGAACACGGCTCAACCCGGAAGATAATAATCTTAGTGACAACAGCCGCGAAAGCTTACATTCATACAATTGTGTTTTTCATTGCAAAAATTACAAGTTGTATATTTACTTTCTTCAAGGCTATGATTAACTCTAAGGCAATTTGCGCAAATGTTTAACCCACGTACTTCTTACCAACGTTGATCACCCGGATTTGCCTTAAACGTAGAACACTGATATAAATAATGATTATTCGTGTGTAGAGGGCACTTTTCAGTGTTTACCTTAGTGACAAGATAAGACCGATTAAAGTTAGTTTTGGAATTGGCGATGTTTTTATAATCAAATTTGACTTCAGGTTTGACGGGTGCAACGCTTTCGAAAACTAAACATTTTTTCAAAATAAATTTATTGAAATCTTCTAATGTAGGCAATTCGTCAAATTTTTGAATTTCCTGTTGCCACTCTTTGCCCGTAATAGGATCTAATTTATTTTATTAATATTTATCTAATTTATTTGGCATACGACCAAATTAAGACAAAATTTTACATGGCACAAAATTATCGGTTTTTATATCGCGAATGGCTGTAGTCGAAGCCGCAATAAACTTTATAGTCAATGATATTATGTTATCGCGTCTTGGAAGATTATTAAATATTACCTGAGTCTGAGTTTAGAGTTGTAAACTTTCGCACCACTCACCCATTCAAAAAAGCTATGTAAATTTATAGCAATTATTTTTTTGAACACTTTGGCATAGGAAAATGGAAATTGTAAATGTCGCAAAGAAGCTTTACTACAAACTTTATAGTAAAGTGTAATCAATATTTTTCTAAGCTGATGCTAAGGTAGGCAATTTTAGAAATTTTACATTTTAGTACTTGCCCATGTTTTGTTGTTTAGTACAACAGGTAAAATATTCACTCGCGTTTTACGTGCTTTAAAAAGTCCAAGTTAAAATATTTGTTACTATGAGATGTCACAGATAATTTTTACATAGTGTGACAGATATAATAAAAAATATCGTATAATACATACTTGTACTATACTATACTATTTTAATTGAAACTTTTTCAATTATTCAAAGAATAAAAGTTTGAATTTATTTTCACACTAATGGTTTAACGGACTTGTTTTTTAAAAATAATTTACGGTAATATAGAAACTTATAACATAAAAGCCTAGCGCAGAAACTGTTACAAAACTAAAAAAAAATTATTGAATTCAATCAAAAGGTGTAATATTGTGGATAGATACTTCCTCGACTAACTTCTTTATAGACTTTCTTTCATAGTATTAGATGTCCTCTTTCAAGTTTCACTCTAATTACGCTTAACATTTTTGTTTTATTTTTAGACTTGCAAAGAATAAGTTACCTTTAAACTGCGATGCAGTAAATGGCGAGAGGGGAAGTACAGTTTTACAAAGTTAATACGATATAAATGAACCCTCAATTAGTACGGAGGTATTTGACAAGCCCTTCAATTCCTTGGATAAGACGATTCCTACATACCTCAGTCCTTGCCACAGTAAGGGATCGTTTGATGAATCGAATAAATTTAGTGACCAATCTCCTTCTCTAAAAGATGATCTAACAAACAATTTGCAGACAGGACAAAGAATTGTTGAGGTACAACATTTTATCGGTCAAATTTTATCATTTCCTCATCATGAACTGTTTTCTTGTACTTAGGAAACTTCTGGAAAATCTATTAAAAGGAATTCATTTCTAAACTTATACTGAAATGTAACATATGTAAGGGTGAATACAAAATCCTATCAGATAAGACAAGAAAAATTGAATACAAATAGAGCTGCTGTATTAGGTACAATAAGCATTCGTTGTGGATTTTCTCAATTTAATGAATTTGTTAGTACTCTGAAGATTCCAACAATTCCTTATAAAAGGTATAAAATAATTGAAAATGAACTGCAAGAAGTTATCAAAGAAGAGGCATGGAGATGGATGATTGAAGCTTAAAAGGAGGAAGCGCAGATTGCTAAATAGAACAATGAAGTAGATTAAGATAATATCCCTCTAATTACTGCGGTTGCTGATAGCGCGTGGTGCGAAAGGACATATCGGTCGGCTTATAATTCCCGTTCTGGTTCAGCTTGTATAATCAGACAAAGAACTGGCAAACTTATATTTTTGGGGATAAGAAGTACATTGTGTGCAATGTGTTATATGGGAAACAGAATCACTTATGTTTCAAAATTTACATGAAACATCCACTGCCATGGAAAGTGACATTATTTTCGAGGGATTGAAGCAAAGTGTTGCTATTCATGGGGTAAAATATGAGTATCTTGTTGGAGATGGGGACAGTAGTGTCTTAAAAAACTTCAAACGAAAGGGCCTTATTCTGTGAAAAAAATTGAATCATTTGTTAAGAAATTATTGTAATAATATAAAACAATTGTCTACAAAGAAGTTTAGTTCCAAAGGGCTTCCCATCACTCCTCATTTGCAACAAGTGTTAAAAATAATATTTAAAGACTTAGAACAGCCGTGGACAGTGCTACAAAATATAGAAGATTCCAGAATGTTTCATTTCAAGAGAAAGTTAATACCTTAAAAAAGGTATTGAAAATGGTATTTCTAATGTTTTGGTGAACATAAAAGTGTGACTCTTACTATCGCAATAGAAGTTAGCCGAATGAACTAAATCTAGCTCCAGCCCTCAAGCAATGTGGTTTTTGTAATGATATTATACAGGGTGGGGCACTACCAACGAATTATTGTGTAGCACTAAAACGACAAATAATGTAAGAAATCTTAAGGCATATATCGAGATTTGAAACATTTTAAAAATATTTTTGATTGTACAGGGTGCTCCAGAAACACGTACTATAACAAAGTTGGGTTATTTTAAATAGAACACTCTGTATTTTTTTCTATTTTTGAATAGTAGGATAAAAAATAAATATATTTTTCTGATTTGCAGACCCTCCAAAAAAATGAATAACTTCAATATAAATAAGAACAAACAGTTTTGTTTTACATTATTTTATTAAGAACCTTTAACATCCCGTCTGCAATATTTACTATTATGTTATGATGTATAGAGTGTTTTAAATACTACCGCATAACGCTAACAACTTAAAACTTAAATAACTTGTTTAACTTAAATGGAACACCTTGTATTTCAGTAGTTTGTTGGTATTAGAAATTAGTTACCTTTTAATCAGTATTAGGGTTACTAACCCCTAACTCTGATAGTTTTTTAGATATTTTAAAATTTGCTAGTTTAACAATTCGCAATTTATTAGAATTTAAGTTACTTGTGAGATATCAGTAAAATGAACATTTTTAATGTGTAGGCCAATCCAGCTTTAAATATTAACCTTAAAAAAATTTTTTTTCAGAACAAAATAACAGAAATGTGCTTATGACTTATGCCGGGCTCTAAGAGTCAGTCGAATTACGCCCACCTGTCACAAACAACGACAACAGTTATTAGATTCAGCAAAAATGAATGATACCATACTGTAATCATTGATGTTAAAAGAATTTGAAAATAATGGTTTTCCAAATTATCGTGCTACTATTAGAGCAATTTGTATTACATTCTTAATTATCAGGTTAAAGTTTGTCGATGTATACAGTATGATTAATTTTTGATGTACCAAATAACGGTTGCTGTTGTTAAACATCATTGTGACCGGTGTGCGTAATTCGACCGACTCTTAGAGCCCGGAATACATTTCTTTTTATTTTTTCTGAAAAAAAATAAATATTTTAAAGTAAATATTTAAAACTGAAAGTTGTAAGATAATGTCTATATTGCAAATATTTCACTTAACTTAGACTTAGACAGCAGTACATCCTAAATTGTTAAACTTTCAAATTTTTAAATATCTCGAATACTATCAAAATTAGGGGTTGGTAACTCTAATACCAACTAAAAGGTACTTAGTTCCAGTTTTCATTAGGCTAAAGAAATGTAGGGTGCTCTATTTAAGTTAAATAAGGTATTTAAGTTTTAAGTAGTTAGTGTTATGCGGTAGTATTAAAAACACCCTGTACATCATAACATAATAATAAATATTCAAAAAAAATGTTGAAGGCTTTTAGTAAGGTGGTGTAAACCAAAATTGATTGCTCTTATGTATCTTGAAGTTATTGCATTTTTTTGGAGAGTCTGCAAATCAGGTAAAATCGATTTATCTCAGAAACGGAAGTAAGTAGGTATAGGGACATGTTAAAGAACATACATTATTTTTTATCGTACAATTCAAAAATAGAAAAAAAACAGGGTGATCCATTTAAAATAACCCAGCTTTGATATGGTACGTGTTTCTAGAGCACCCTGTACAATCCAAAATAATTTTAAAATATAGTTTCAAATAATATTGACATATGCATGCCTTAAAATTTCTAACATTATTTGTCATTTTAACGCTATAGAACAATTCGTTAGTAGTGCCCCACCCTGTGTGTATTGTAAACAGACTTATATACAACAGCAAAAGTTTGATTAAAAAGATGACTAATAATTCCGCAGAGTCATATACCTAATAGCGTACTAGCTAAGTATATTGGAGAAAAAAGAATAGACTTTTCAAAAAAGGAGGATGGATACCAATTGAGGTGTTTCAAAGGTGATTTTCAAAGTGTTATTCACAAGGCAATAACAAATAAAAGTCCTGGATGTTATAGAAAAAATTCATTAGTGGAAAAGCAAAAATTTACCAGCGAAGACATGTTATTGCCAAAAATGAAAAAGTGTAAGAAACAGAGTACACCCGTGGCTGATAAAGATTATGCTGACGTAGAAAAGATTTTGGACGCAGAGGAATTAACAAGTAGAACAAATATTTTTTTGAAAACGCTTAAATAAAGTAATGAGGATATATTGGAAATTGCGGAGAATACTAAAGATCAAAGTGAAACAGTATTATGGTTCGAAAAAAGAAAAAAATTACTTACTGGTTCTATGTTAAAAAAATTTGCAAGTTGAGACCAATAACAGACAAAAAACGGCTAAAACCATTCTAAAACAATTTTCATCGGCAAGCACGACGTATGGTATTAAAAACGAACCAATAGCGATAAGACAGTTCTCAGAATACATATATGAAATTATTGAATCATGTGGTTTCTTTATTGATGGAGACAAAAATTATCTAAGAGGCTCTTCCGATGGTCTTATTGAAATACGGGGTTTGGTTGAAATTAGATGCCCTTTTAGTTGTAGAACGTTAATACCAAGAAAAGCTATAGTGACTAAAAAAATTACATACCTTATCTTGAAAACGATCAAATGCGTTTGAAAGTAAACCATAATTATTTTTATCAAGTACCAGGACAGTTACACATCACTAAGCGTGACTTTTACTATTTTGTATAATGGACACCAAAAGGATTACTTTTTGGAAACATTGAACTGGAAAATGAATTCTTCGATGGTACGCTTCCTAAACTCAAATATTTTTATTTCAATTATCTACTACCCGAAATTTTAATTAGTACTAATTAGTTCTTTTAATACTACAAACTAGTATATTTATTTTATACTTTATTGTAGAGTATGTAATTTGTTTTTAGATTTATTGTTATGTTGTCTAAACCATTTATTTCGTTTATTTATAACCATAGAGCAGAATATTTTATTACATGCTTTTGGATGTAACTTATTATGTTATTGATATTATTTGATATTTGATTTTGTTTTGTTTTTCTGAAACGATGTGATCTAAATACGTTATACTACCAATTTAGAAATTGATACTAAGGTAACTGGGGGTAATAAGACCCACCTAAAGTTTATTATTTTTTATTTAAAAACTGATTGATTTTTGAAAGTTTTATTGAGGTCAAACGTTTAAACACTAAAAACATTATTATAAGGCCAAGTATAAATTTTAAAAAATAACAAATCGTGTACCTAAACAAATAAAACTCAAAATACTGATATGGGCCTTAACCTGTTGTTGCAGATAATAAAGCCCATGCTCTTAATGCTAATAAAATACTGGACTACTTATATGCCAATAAAAAACATAACAAACTTAAAAATACAACAATTATAACAGAAATAATATTTATGGCATACACTCTGGGCATAAAAACTCATCCATATCATCCGCTGTTAACCCAACACATTCCTCGTGAACCCAGAATCCACAATGAGCACATTTTCTCATATCAGCCACATAATCCATATAACAAACTGCACATTCCCATTTTTCATCTGCTGTAGTAGAAGAAGCTTTAGCTTGTGGAGATGCTGTGGTGTTCTTCTTAGGAATGTTTTGGAAGCATGTAGAATCTGGCGAATCATTCATAAAAACGGACCGTTTGACTTCCAGGGCTTTGTAGTTAATAGCTTTGCGCCTTTGAACCCCATTAGTCTTTTTTTTAATCATATTCGGTGTTGGCAATACTTCTGAAAACGAGTTTTTGGCGGTATTTAATAATTTTGACGAATCACAGATAACGGTAAGTGGTCATCAGAATCATAGTCGGAATCGATATCGACCAATATCTTTTCATTAGAGGAAGTGCATGCAGATGTCTCATTAGGTATCGCACTTGGCAAACTGGGAGCAAATGCCTCGAATGGTAAAACATCTTTATCATATGGACAAATGCCCGTCGCTCGAAATCCACTAGCAATATTTCCGATGGTCATTGTTTTTTCCCATGTAGGCAGAAACACATCAGAAAATCTCTCCCTGTTTAAATCTCGGGTTGGATGTTTATCCCAGTATTTTACAAGCTCATCGTCCCAATATGCTTCAAAAGCCCTGAAGACCGACTTGTCCATGGGCTGCAACTCATGAGTTGTATTGCTAGGTAGACAATACAAGTGGATACCGTGTTCTTCGGCCTTCTCGGCAATTGTGATGTCCAAATGGCATTTTGCACCATCAAAAATTAAAATGACAGGAGGAGGAGACATGTACTCTATAAAATGATCGAGCCATTTATTAAATGTTTCTATATTCATGCTTCCCCTAGGGGTCATCATAACTTTAGACCCAGTAGGCAAACCATCAGAATATGTTGGTTTCATACGTTTGCCTTTGAAAAGAATAGTAGGGGGGATAGCATGTCCAAGAGCATTAGCACATGCGACAATCGTCACATTTTCTGCATGTTCTTGGGAAACAAAATGCACTCGTTTGGCTCCTTTAGCAGACAAAACCTTTTGTTGATGGTGAAGGGTTAATCGGCAACCCTTCTCATCCATATTATAAATTTTGGTAGCTTTGTTTTTTAAACCAGTTCGTTCCAGTAACTCACCCAATTTATTGAAATGGTCAGAGACAATAAAGCGGTTCAATTTTTGAGCTCGAGCAGGATTCATCATCTGGGCTCTTCGCCTGGAAATTTTTGGGTGATTTTTTAAAAAAATTCTGAACCATTCCCTACCGGCAAGTTGAGTTTCTTTGTTAAAAGTATGTTTTATGTTGTTTTTCTCTACATATTTATACACACTTCTTTTTAACGATTTTGGAGTAAGGGGGAACCCCTTATCAGCCAGTCTTACAATTTTTTTTTCCAGGTCAGCCTCCTGTTCTGTTGTTAATATTGTCCTTCTTCCTAATTTTTTCTTGCGGTTTGTGTTCTTATATGGTTTCTTAGAGTCCTTCTAGGTATTCCGCACTTTTTTTCAACGTACCGCTGTGATTTACCTTCTTTTATTAACTCTAATGCTTGGGCCATGCTTTCTTCGGTCCATTTTGCACGAAGTCCTCTATTTATTTTACCCATAGTCTAAAATCGTATTTATTTTGATTTTAATAAAATTAAAGAAAAGCTAGGCTTTATAAGTTGTATTTTTAAAGTACAGAAAATAAAGCCCGGTATGTAAAATAACTTAAACAGAAAATAAGGCCCGGGCTTTATTATCTGTTACGTTATATTCTTTTCACTTTAAGATTATGAAAATAAAAACACGAGATCCATCATAATATTCACGAATAACGAAGTACACGGTTCATAGATAAACCCTGAATACGCACAAAAAAATTGAGTTAGTTTAAATAGGTTTAATTACTTACCAAGGTGACTTTTGTCTTAGAACAAGCACATGAACAAAACGTGTTGGTTCATAACTAGGTACATGCCGGTCACAGGGAAACCATTTTACATAAATAGACTCTCGGTGCTAGTAGCACCCCATAGAGGGCAATTGGAGTATTTTAAAGTAAACTTTTCACCAAAATAATGCGGTGGGCCTTATTATCTGGTGGGCCTTATTACCCCAGTTACCTTATATTAATATTAAAAATAATCAATCTTAAAATTTCAAACTTTGACGCCCTGTACACTGCATAAATGAAAACTTATAAATGAAAACTGTAACTATTTTTGCTCAAGGAATATTCTGGATGATTGACCATGTATTTCTAATGGTATAAACATTATTAGGTAAAATCGCGAACAAATACCTAACCAAATTGTCCCGGTATTATGTTTTTCTAATATTATAAATTACAAAACTATGCATTCCGCATACTTTATCACCAACGAGTATGTTTATGTAATTTTTCCCTATCGCACTTTTTATGACTACAGTAGGCCAACTAAATTGATTGACGTAATACTATACTGCACATAGCCTTGTATTTCAGCGATCGTATGTTATCTCTAATACCACTGAAAATTGTGGTTGACCCTAACAACGTTGATTTTTTTCTTACGAATCACATGTTATGATAGTGTTCCAGAGAAAAGAAAGAATCCCCTGAAATTTTCAAAATTTCCATTGTTGCACTAACTGTTTAAATATCCTAGACTATCAAGACATAATAATAGGTAATTAATTACAATATGCAAACGCAAAAACGATGTCAACAGCAGAAGCATTAAAACACAAAACTCTCAGATTGTAGTGTAGCACTTCCATCGCAACGAAGCGGATGGAATATAATATTTATGACGCAGTACGGGCACTCACTTCTGCCCTCTTGTACATTTAAAAAAACAACTTTTGATTAATTTCTCACAAAATTAAATGTATTTTAACAACATAAAACTTTGATGCTCGTTTAATACCATATCTATATTTGCATAGTTTATATAATAAAATTATTGTTGTGAATCAATTATGTAGTGGTCAGAGCATGTATGTATGCTCTTTCCAAAAAACCACTGAGGGAATAGTAACTTTAATGAAGGATTTACATTATGTTTAAAGGTCTCCAGTATATCATGGTATAGATTTCCTGCCGGATGTTGTTGTGCTTATTACGGTAAGTGTATTAGCAAACTGCAGTTACACGAGAACTGAATGATACGGTACAATTAACTAAATACTTGTATAGTTACTTTGTAGATTTGAATAAAAATATATAAATTAAGTAGATAATTGCAGTTTCGATACGTCGTTGAAGTAAAAAGATGTGTGTGATAACAGATTGTTTTTGATAAACTTTGGCAGTGCTGCTATGATTTTGTATTTAAACTTTGTATCACCTTCGTTCAACAAAAATATTGGGCGGTTTTCCGCCTACTTAATAATCTAAACAAGAATTTTAGTAACAACGTTTCTGTTGTTTGTTTATTTATACGATTAATAGAAAGTATTTTTGTTATGGGCATCCATTGTTAATGAAAAATCTCAGGTATTTGCGAGAATTGTTAAGGAATCTCCAGATAGAGATATTATATTTTCTTCTGTCAATGGAATATACTATTAAATAATTATATTTTTGCACTAGGCAAAATTATTGATCCAAAAAATCTAATCTCCGTTTTTAAAATAACAAGAGGTCGTGTTTACTTATTTTGGAACTCCTTATTAATCTTTAATTATTTAGTTTTTCTCAACCAAGTTGGGCCTTCTGTAGGAGTATAAGGATGAGGAAAATCAGACAACCATCAAAAAGTTCTGCTGTTTTGCCAACGTTTCGACCGGTTTAGTCCGGTCTTTATCAAGGCATCTAGCAAATAGTTTGATAGTAACTTATTATAAGTCAAGGTACTATCAAACTATTTGCTAGATGCCTTGATAAAAACCGACTAAACCGGTCGAAACGTTGGCAAACCACAGCAAAACTTTTTGATAGTTGTCTGATTTCCTCATCCTTATACTCCTACAGAAGCCCACACCTGGTCGTGTTTACATTTACCTTGCGAGCAATGTTGTAGTAACAAATTTTCTGAATAGCTGTTGATAATAAGTTGATATTAGCGCGGTCATTGGTAACACCTGCAAAACGTATTTTTAACAAATAAATTAATTTTAAAAAAATTTAAAAATAAAAAATTTATAAAAAATTTTTTTTTTTTATTTTGGGATTTAAAAAAGAAAAAAAAAAAAAAGTTTTTTTTTTTTAACATTATACTGCATGAAGGAGGACGTTGATAAACTTCCGTCATCTATGTTATTAAAATATAATGACACTTCTTATCGCATTTGTATATCATCAGAATAACCTTGTTGTTTTCTATGCAAACCTTAAGAACACCTTGCTATAGTCAATACCCCAATCAAGGAAATACAAATGTCGATAAACTCTCTTTATGCATCATTACCTCACAGTTCTCTAAATTATTGCAATCCGACTTAAAAACAAATAATAGAACTAAATCAAACGGCGTTACTGCCGATACACATAACGCGGGTTCTCCCGATGATAAGAAAAGACCTCCTTCTTCTTCAAAAGACCCATCTCATATTTAAATAAAAGATAACAGGATAGACGGTTTAAAAACAAGAGATCAAAAACCCTTACCAAAAAATCTATTTTAGATGATTCTCTATACTTTCCAGAATTTACTTCAATTTTCAAAAAATAAAACGACTTAGTTGACTTTGATAATTACAGTAATTTTTTGAAAAGGTCAAAGGTCGATCTAATGCAAAAGAAATTGTGAAAGAATATACTGTAGACGTTGAAGGATGTGTAAATATATTCATCGGATGCAGAAAATTAATAAAAACATCCTTCCTTAAGAATAGACATAAAAGAATAATAATTTCAATTCAGAAAACCTCCGTTAATTCGTACCTCTTACCTCGATACATATAATTTGGTTTAAGACAGTTATCCTATATAATAAAGCGCCTATTTTTTTCATGTCTGTCTCCGAAATTAAACGGGTACTTTCAGACGTCGTAGAGACTTGATATTTGGCATGCTGATGGGTCTTGCCTTCAAACCAACGGGAAAAATCCGAAAACCGAAAAATTTTCGTTCAGAGGCGGGACCAGGGCATCTCCGTTCGCCATAGGTTTAACATTATTCAGAGAGTTTTCATTATTTATACACTGAATTTGGTAAATAAACAAATTCACTCAACATTCTTAAATTTGTTCTTCGCCATTGAATTCTATTGAAATAAAAAAAATAAAAAGAAAGTCTAGCATTATTAAATGTATGCATTAAAATTTGCCCGTCAATCGACGGGCTTTTAATCTAGTTAGATATAAATACACACATAGTATATATTTTTTTAATTTATAGCTTTATTTTAATTATAATGGCATATATTAATCATAGTTTTAAATACTCCAATGCAATTGCCAGTTAGCAAACTCTAAAAGGATTATACTTGATATGATTTTAAACTAAAGCAGGATTCACGTTGCATTATTACAGGAAACACGGTTTAAACTAGATCAAATATATTATAGAATTCAAAAAATATAACGTAGTTAGATGTGATCGCCATGATGGTTACGGAGGAGTTGCAATATTGTTAGAAAAGATACTTAACTTCCAGATTATACAGATGAATAATAATGATGATGATTTTATGGTGTGTAGCGTAGTAATCCTTGTAATGAAAATATCCTTTGTCTTCACGTACCGAACTACACAAAATCACATGTCGCTAGCAAATTATTTAAATATTTTTTAATTTATCACAAGACCGTTAATATTTCGGTAAATTTCAATTTGCACCACACTGCAACTGGTTCATCTAAATGTGATAAAGGAGATTTCACAGATCGTTTAGAATATATATATTTGAATCACGGTTTTCTGACGCGGATAACTTGCAGTAGGTTTGAGTCTGGTTTCATATTCAATAGCTCTTAAAATATTTTAGATAGTATTAAAGGTTCTTTTTATTTCTAATCATTTTCCAATATTAACGACATTAAATAATTACTATCATTGTAACAAAATTAAATTTCCCTAATTTAAAAACTATTTATGTTAACAGATACTTAAAATAACTTCAGTACATATGACATAATTTCCGATAGTATTAAAATTATTCAAGATACAGCAGATAAAACTTTCAGAATTTCAAAATCGTTTGCTCCGACATATAAATAATTATCTGCAATTTGATGAGAATGCTCAAAAGTTGACAATAAAATAAAATTAGTTTTAAAACAATTTAAGAAACATCCCATATTAACTATGTAAGAAACCGACAATTGTTTATTATAAATTTGCCGCGGGGATAAGAATTACTTCCCAACTTAAATTTCAATGTCTTGAGAATTGTCGTGCGCAATAGCCCCATTTAGTATCACCCCCTGTGCAGCTTATGCCCACTCTTCACTTAATGATAATGTCTTCTTTATTGGCACGGGTCATGGCCAAGCCGTATTAATCGCTTAAAACGGACTTATAAAACCATTGTTATTAACCCGTTCTTTTACAGGTATCACGTACTTATCACCGAATACCTACAACGCGGCTGATTCACTCAGTAGCACTGGCAAAGGATGTGCCTAGATTACTCCGCTTACTTTAATTACAGCCGCAGTCAGACTACCACCGAAACAGAGTATATAACTTTTCGTGCATAGACCGCTCGCATACAAGGCTTCATCGTACTCGGATGACTATAGTTTATCCGCTGTGCCCTTCGACGGACTTCCGTCATTTATAAAGTCGTAATCTTAAATTCCGTTTCTTATCCTTTAGGGAGCGAGACCGGCTCAAAGTTACTCTAACCTACAAGATTAATTGTGGTCTTAAATAACCGCTGCTGATGCATAATCTGACTGACCTGTTTCAGTGATCCAATAGCATCGTCTGCAGGAAACAACCTCCCGCACCCCCAATACCGAGAAACCGTTCGATTCAACTCTAAAAGGGGGTCGCAAAAAACCACGTATAAAGACCAAACCGCCACGTACGAATTAAATAGTTTATACATTGTATATTATCAATACTTACTGCAAAATTCTTCTACAGAACAAAATACGACAATATTATTTCAAACTCGGACATTATTCTTCGACTGAAGGGCGGCTAAATATAAAATTTCACATCGTTCTGATTACACCGGCATTTAAACAAACCGACGTTTAAACACATACTATATAGATTGTCACGGTAACAGGTAACATTTTTCAAATTTAATCATATTTACACAACATACTTACTGACTACAATAATACACTAAATTTTCAACAACAACGCTACTACGTGTTAAGAGTAAATACTAGACGCTTGCTATTAGCATTAACACTTTTTCCTAAAAAACAAATTAAAGTTGGCAGACAAGTTAATAACAATGGAAATAATACAAAATCGTTAGAAATAAAAACAATTACCCTGTAATAAAGTATTTAAGAGTTGATCTTACTTTGACTTATCTTTTATCAACTTTTTTTGCCCCACTAACATTAAAAATTAAACTATTTATAATATACTTGTGTCTAGTTTACTATTGCTTTCTACCTTGGTCACTTAATTAAAGATTTTATTTTTTATTCTTGTTATTTTATAGTATGGTGATAGTTAAAAAAGCGTTAAAAAAAATTGTTGAATTGTATTTGAGGCCTTGTGTATGTACTTTTTTGGGGTGTTTTGACGGCACCTGACCAGGTGTGGTTGTGTTGTTTTTTTTTGGATGTTGTGTTTTTTTGTGGTTTTTTTTTTTTTTTTTGGGGGTTTTTTGTTGGTTTTTGTTGTTTGTTTTTTTTTTGTTGGGTGGTTTTTTTTTTTTTTTTTTTTTTTTTTTTGGTTTTTTTTTTTTTTTTTTTTTTTTTTTTTTTTTTTTTTTTACTACTACTACTAGTTGTGTCATTGCACAGATGGCAGCTTTATCGACCCATCGCTCCTATGTGGGTTGGAGTCCATATAAACGTTATTTGGCTCTCTTGTACATGTTCAATTAGTGCATGTATCGTCAGAGTTATAGGATCTGTGGTATAAATATCTCTCAATCCTAGCAGAACACTCATCGAGTCTGTAACTACGACACGTTTTCCTACATTTACAGATATTAAACAGTAGAGGAGAGCTTGCCAGATAGCGTACTGTTCCGCCGTATATATAGATGTGTGCTTATCCAGCGTCCACAATAAGATATATTATTTATAAGAAGGCACAGCCCACACCCTCTTCAGGTTAAGAACCGTCTGTATAAATAAAATTGCCTCCCAATATTCGTAGCAGAGTTCACTAAAAGCCTGGTGTTATGACGTTTCTGGCAGTTAAGTATTATATACAGTGGTGTTGTCGAGCCGTAACGCTCAGAAACGTCGTTCCGGTGCTTCCTTTTTGGACAGGAACGCGTTCCGAACTAAAGATAATTTCTGATAACAAAATTACCCCCCCCACCGTTGTTAAATTTGGGACATGAAACCTGCACAGAGCGGCCGCCTACCCAAGATCGGGGCCCTATCTGTATAATTATATATACGCGTTACGGTAAAACAAAATAATAGAGCACAACACCACTGATTATATGTATATCGGGCATTGTCCACGGCGGTATGTCGTTGGCGCCCTCATTACTTAATTTATGGATATGTATATCTAGGGAGTTCATACATTCCCGTAAATGTATACCACTAGGACGGGTTATAGTCGATCTCTGCGAATATTCGTTTCGAGTCTTGAAGAGAAATCTATAGTTTAAATGATTGGGGTGTGTCCGTATCCCTGATATGTAGCCCGCAGTTAAGGTGGTTCTTCTCTAGTTCAACGAAATTAATCCCGTTTTGCAATATAGGATCTCCGCCGGACTAACAGTAAAAGCTCCTATACAATAACGCAGTCCCAGGTGGTGTACAGTATCTAAACTCTGTAATAAACGGCTACGGGCCGACAAGTATAATACGCATCCCTAGTCTAATCGTGATTATACAATATCCCTATAAATGCTCATCAAGCACTTTGGTTCTGCTCCACATTCTGTCTAAGCTAAAATTTAGACTACGCTTATCGCTCAACAACATTTCTCCTTTAACAAGAATATGTGCGAAACCCACGTTATTTTATCATCAAACGTCATACCCAAAAATTTTGCATGACGCAGACATCTAATGATACGGTCTTTTTATAAACATAGTGCAGAATTCTAAGCCTACAGAAGCGCATGAAGCAGATTTTTGTTCAGAATAATAAAGCTTAGGTTTTCTCCATTTTTAATTATCTTATTTACAGACTCCTACAATTTGAGTGTTATTTCTCTTACACTTTTATCGCCAGGTAATCTACATACAGACATTTATAAAGATAGGGTTTACATCTGCAACTAAGTCATTATCAGCAATAGCAAATAAGATACAGCTTAGGGTGGAACCTTGGGGTACTTCTTTTTCCACGATACGAGAGGAAGACAAGTGGTTCCTCACTCTGACCCGAAATCGGCGGTGCGTAAGAAACGATTTAATGAAATTACCTCTGATTCCGTAGATGTGAATCTACTATATTCCGTATCTCCACGTCATATCATCTACCGCGACCAAGTGTTCCCGGTTTTTAAACGTATCCTGGATATGATTTTCCATTAATACGAGATGGTCTAAGGTCGATCTGCTCTTACAAAAACCTGCCTGATAAGATGCTAATAAATTGTTATTTTTCAAGAACCATTGCAATCGACTATTTATCATCTTTTCCAACAGTTTACCCATGCAGCAGGTAAGGCTAATAGGCCGATAGCTTGCTGGAAGAGTGCGCTCCTTGACCGCTTCTTGACCGCTTGGAATGCAGTATTTAGTGCTATTTCACGAAATCTAACGCCATTTAGAAGGATAACAACTCCCTCGCTTGCCCGTTCATTGACTTCACAATCTCGCCTAACTACCGCATACTCTCTAAGAGAGTATGGTCATCCAGAACTCAAATGAGGTTCTTGTAGACATATACACATTGGTTGGTTTTTTTGCAACAAAATTTTTATATAACAGTAGTTATGGACACATCCTCTATAATTCAATTGTATTATTTTGTTAAAAGTCGTGAATTTAGTTTTTGATGTTTTAAAATTTTACCACATACACGAACTTGTTGACTTTTGCATTTTATTGATGTATGGCCAAATTTCAAACACCGATAACAACGCATCGGGGACGGGACGTACAACCTGACGGGTAACTGGTAATATGCGGTTTTTATTTTAGAGGGTAGTTTTGGTGTATTGAAGATTAATACATGGTTGGTAGTATCACAAAGTTAATTATTAATTTTTGTTTTGATACGTCTTACTTCAGTCACTCCTTGGTCTTTCAGTTCTTCGACAATACAATTTAAAAGATCCCTGCAGTTTATCACACCTCTAGAAGTGTTAAGGTTTTATGTGCAGTTACTTCTATTTCAAAAATTTGTAATAATTTATTTGACTATGCCACTGAGACTCTTATTAGAGAAATCACCTTTCTTCTTCTTCACGATCAAGAACCTGGGAGATACCACCTTTCCTTGATTCGCATATTGGGTTGATTTTTTTGTGAATCCACGTCCGTATTATCATCATGTCCGTCAACATTGACAATTCACGTTAGAGGTAGCCCTACCCTCTAACGCATTTGAGGGATTAACACTACTTGTGTCCATGATTGCATTTTTGAGCTACTGCCAGCTTACAGGGTGGCAACGATCCAGTTTGACAGAGCCCTGTCGTACCGGCAACTTAATGCCGTTAATATTAAACTAAGGTGATTTATACGACAGTGGTCCCCTGGCCCACTAAAGAGTTCGGAACCTCTAGGGGGTTATTATTGTTATTGTTATTATTATTATTAATATTATTATTATTATTATATTGGTCTACTTCAATCTCCTCGAATATTTTCTTATAATTGTGATGAAATTGTCGAGTGATTAATGTCATATCAATGGATAATATTAAATAATGGAGGTACT